>VZTM01026132.1:161985-286794 GCA_013400555.1 Jacana jacana | reverse complement strand
ATGGGACTGTACCTCCACTGAACATCTATAACTGATTTTGTAAGAGGAAGACCAGTACAATTTTTCCACTGCTATTTTCAGGTTTTATTTGCTTTATCCCTTTGTTTTCTGCCTCTGTTGTAATATGGTAAGAGAGTTTTTGAGCACTGTCTTTTTCTTTTTTTCTCTAAAGGGTAATTTCAGTTGAGTTGCACCCTACTGAGAGTAATGTGGTGAGAAACCGGTTGGCAGTGCTCTGTTCAGCTTTCATTTGCCTCTCTCTCTAAAAGTCTAAAAATATTCCTCCTACAGGAAATGTTTTTCATTCTGTTATGTCTTTTGCTTCCCGCAGGAGGTATTTCTTCTAATTTATTGAATAAACCTTTCTGAATTGTATTCCCATAAGAGTTTAGGCACAATAGAGTCTTTGGGCAAACTGTCCGAGATCTCACCATCTTCTGGTTTTGGAAGATACGCAATTGTTTCTTTATACGGTGCCATCAAGCTCTGGGACAAGCTGACACATGAAACAGGAGAATTTGAAACTAAAGAACTTGAATTAAGGCATCTGGAATAACTTCCCCAATTTTGTTGGTTCGATCGTACATATCTCATCTTTATCCTTCATAAAGAAATCCCTCTACTCTTTTTCTTGTCCTCAGTTTTAAAAGGATTCTGGGCAATATTTTGATCCCAATCTCATTACCACAGTTTCTTTTGTAAGTGTATGTGTATATAGGATGACTAAATCCTTGTAACATCCTGGTTGGAAGTCAGCTATGTTTAGCTGTTAATTTAATGTGGATGACAGTGCAGACTGTTATTTGAAGGGGGTGGTGGGGAAAGAGAGGCTGGGATAAATTACGTTTTCATGCTCTAAAATAAGACCCTATATCTACTCTATCCTAAATTAGAACAGTATGGCTGAGTTTTCTTGTGGCTATTTCATAACATTCCTGCTGACAAAATATGGTGTGCCTTTTTGCTCATTGCTTCACTACTGTTTCTCAAACATGTGTTCGTGTCTCTGCATCTAGTGACAGCTCTTGCAGTAGCATGCCACAGGGACATGTCTCGTGGGTCTGAGGAAGGGGACAGCATATTTGCAAATGACATACAAAGTGGGCTGCACCAGAGAGCGGGTAAGAAACCATAGTCAGCTGGGAGAAGTAGGTGGCCAAATTACCTAAGTAAACACAGATATAAGTTTTGCTTTTTTCAGGTGTATGTGCCGTAATTCTATATTTACTAAAGAAATGGGATATAATTGGCAGTCAACCTTTATGGAGGGCTTTAAAGTAACTTTTTAGTAGAACAATTAGTAAGATTTATGTTGGTAAATTTGCATAGTTGAAAAATCTCTGGCACACTGTCCGAAATGCTTCTTGATCCTTTTCTCAGGTTGAGGTCTGAGCACATGGCGTTTCCACACTCCATCAGGGCTCAGATGGAACCTTTCTGTTTCATAAACCTCTAGTCAATAGAGGCAGAGTGAATGTGACAGATGAGCATACTTTTCTTTCTTGGAATGAACTATGTAACAGAGCTTCCTGCCTGTTAGCCCAAATACAGCTAAATGATACCACTGCACAGAGATCAGAGGAAAACCAGTTAGATAAGTTCATGAATGGTGGAAGGTGCATAATGTTGAGAACAGGATGTCTGTATACTGGGTTGTTTAAGCAAAAAGTTAACTGGTAGGACGAGAGAAATGACTTCGCTCTTGTAAGTCTACATCTGGGCTCCTTTTTACAAGGGAGGTGTTGAGGTACTAGAGCAAGTGGTCTAGTTCCACTTGCTAGCAAGACCCTCCACTGATGAGAGGGCATGAAAGTGCTTAATGCACAAGGAAATACAGAAATTTATTTCAGCCTGGAGAAGAATAAAGGGCGATGTAATTCCATTTCTACTACCTATATGGGAACTAAGGAGAAGATGGAGCTGGGTGTTGTCAGAGTTGCACAATGACAGTCACAAGTTGCAGCAAGCGGAATTTTGAGTTGATCTAAGGAAAAAAAACAAACATTCACAGCAGGAGTGGCTAAGTATTGAAATGCGTTGCCCAGAGAAGCTCTGGAATCTCTGTCATTGGAAATTTTCAACCCTTGACAGGGCAACACCCAGAGGAACCCAATCAAACGTTGAAGCTGGCCTTGCTTTGAGCAGGAGGTTGGACCAGATGACCTCTAGAGGTCCCTTCTGACCTAATTTTTCTGTGAATCTATGCCTCTTGAGTATAATTTCTTTGCAAAGTAGAATGAAAACACTTTATCTTTTCCCTTTGCTATGACATGCGCTCAAACAAATAGGAGTTGATGGGTTACTGCAGAAAGTAGGATGCTTTCCAGCGTCCAGGCTGAAGCAGGTTTACAAGAAGAGTGATTCCTTTCATTGCATCATTCTCCAAAGCTGTTGCTGTGCTAATACTCTGTGAGGCATACCCTGGCATTGCACTGGTGTCTCACAAAGGCAAAGAAAGCCAGGGTGGTTTTTGAAAAAACAGTCAGTAAAATTCCAAAAAAAACCCGGACCAAACCCTTCTCAAATACAAGTGTTTTGCAGAGACAGCTTGACAGTGTGCTAGCAGAACTTCAGCAGGGATTTGGCAGGGAAGTTGCATTAAGTACTTGCCAGGTAGGTTTCCTGCCAGCATATTCCAGCATTAGGGATCCCAGGGCTCACAAGGTATCTGCCTTCGGGACAGTATGCTATTGGGACAGACCTGCTCTGAAGCTGAGCTCTGTCTGCTTTTGTGGGTTCATTTCACTTTAGATTTAAAAATATTGAACATTTGACAAAACACCATTATCTTTTCCTGCCCTGTTTCATGGTAGTTCATTGTGCTCATGGCAGACCATATGATGTGCTGCCTAAGACACTTCTGTTCAGTGCCTGTAGTTAAATGATGGTACCAAAGCATTCCTGTCAATTTAGTTTTTCTCACTTTTATTCTTTGTCATCTTCTTGAGTGTATTGTAAAAGTAAAAATAATCTTGGAGAGAAACAACAAATGAAGGGAAAAAAAAAAAAAAGAAGAGGTATGTGAGAAGGAAAGGAAATCTCCTGCTGAGCTTTGAGCTGGGAATTGCATCAGATACACAGAAAAGTAAGTGTGGCAGTAGGACAGTTCAGGCTTTACCAATTGTAAGACAATTCTTCCACAGCGACAGTTCAACCTAATATTGACCTTACAACTTATGAGCTTAAGGGAACAGTTATGTAACTGGGATCAGTCAAAGCTAAACTAAACTGGAGTAGGCAGATGGGGCCACACAGCCCAGAAAAAGCTGGTACCAAATTGGCTTGCAGAACTAAATGCTTCCACGCTGTTATTTAAAAGGGGCACAGAGAATTTGCTGCTGTGTACAATGCAGTTGGTGGGCTTTTGGGCTCCTGGAGTATGTTGGTCAACATCTGATTTTCCCTTGTCTCCTCTCCTTGCTCTTGAGAAGGGATTTTGTCAAGTCTGTATTTAGTTTTGCCAAGCAGATGTGGCCTCCAGCATCAAGTATGAAATCGGTCTGCCAGACCACAGTAAAA
The DNA here is from genome assembly GCA_013400555.1 of Jacana jacana. Taxonomy (NCBI): domain Eukaryota; kingdom Metazoa; phylum Chordata; class Aves; order Charadriiformes; family Jacanidae; genus Jacana; species Jacana jacana. The sequence goes on along the minus strand of VZTM01026132.1, from coordinate 283,275 downwards.
TGAAGCTTTGAGGTCATAATCTTTTGAGGTCTTGATCAGTACCTTTTCCCGTGAATGGACAAGAAAATAAAAAGAGAAAGAAGGTGACTGTGGATTATGGCCGTGTGGTTCAAATAAAATGATATAAGAAAGGGGCGAAGACCAAAACAGCATAAGAAGTGGGTAGCAAAGTAAAACATCATTAGGTCTGGAAAACAGGTTTGCGACTCAAGTGACACCACAGTTGGGAAGAGGAAAGCTTGGACTCCTACTTGAGCATCCCTGCCCCATCTCACTTGCAGTGTGACATTCTGGTTTCCTCCCAGGAGCACTGTGCCTGAGCATCCTGGGGCTGCTTCACGCTTCGGACTGTGCCCATCGTGCTGCCTGGCCGTCAGAGAAGCTCCCACCTCTGGTGCAGTTTGGTAAGATGACAGGTTGGTATTGGACCCAGCGGCGCATGGTCCTTACTGGCTGTGGTGGTGTGTTGCACTCTCTCAGTAGCTCTCACCATCTTCTTTAGTGATGGGATTTTCTGAAGCCCCTGACTCACTTTTGAAGACGAATCTCAAGATCCTAGATTGTTCAGATAGTTTTTGAAATATTTTTCTAGATCTTTTATATCCTTACTTTTTGTTACAGTAGTTAGAGCATCCTTCCTTTCTTCCTCCTTCCCAGAAGAAGTTGCCTGCAATGATGAGGTCTTTCACACAACTAAATACCATTTTTTAGCAGTGAAGATGTCCTATGTCTTGTCCATATGTCTTCTTGGTCTGTTTGTTGTTTCAGTAGCGCTTTCAAGATGTCTCTGTACATATTGTTAATGTTTTGTTTGTCCTTGCTTTATGGTGATTACTATGTGCTTTAGCACAACTTGCTATATTCTGTTTGCCTTCTACTGTCGTTTCTTATTTTCATCTTGTTGCAGCGTATCTGCTTGTTTTTTAGAAACATGTCTTAAGGCTGTATCAGTGCATTATTAAATTCCAACTGTATGCACTTTATTTCTTTAATCCAGTAGCATCCAGCTTATACACCGTGATGGTAAATGGAAATTGTGATTGTCATAGAGTACAGGATCTGGCATAAGTGCCAGAATTAAAAAGAAAAGATCTGCTGTTCTTTGGCAACTTCTTCTGTCCCTGTGATGTCTGGCTTGGATGGGAGACTCAGGGAGCTGTGCTGCAGAGCCATATTTTTCAAACAGAGCTTCCTTTCTGGGAGTCTTTTGAAAACAAAGCTCCCTGATATTAAGATACTGGGTTTGAGGGCTTGAGTGTTTGGGAATATATCAGATAAACTTGTTGGGAGCTGGATACTGTCTTGCTTTCTATAGAGGAAATCCTTTGTGCATCCCCAAGGCTGCCAAAGACTTCAGCCCCAACAGAGCCAGCAAAGTGCCACTGCAAGGGGAATGGGTAAAGCTAAAGGGGCTGATACAGCATTATCCACATTGTCCATGCTCTGCAAATGCCAGTTTTTCCATTGTGTCTTCAGAACCCAGATGACTGATGGAAGGAACAGAGTGGGCACTCATTGCTTGGCAGGTTGAAGAACTGTTGCACCCTGGAAATAGAGACATGAGACATAGGAACAGTGATGCAGTATGGCCATACTGTTATGTGGTGGTTGCACAGTCTCTTGTGGTCTCAGGTGGCAGGACACCTTTCCTAAGTGCTTTGAGCTCACTTAGACCTTTCTTCTAGACCAAGTCCAGCTACTTGGACTCAGCATTAAGTGTGATATTTAGCCATATACCTTTTTTGGAGCTGAAGATAGCTGGCTTAAGATGTCACTTGAATTGCAGTTGAAAAGAATGAGATTCTCACAGTGAATTATTTGTTTCTGGCTTCCTTACAGTTTTTTGAAATACACTCCTTTGGTTGAGATAAAGGCATTTCATAACCATATTGCTATGCTAGAGGATGGACGGACCCTTTAATTAAAATAGGACCAAAGCATTTGTAGGAAAGCAGGAGCTCTTCTTGTGCTGGATTGAACTCAGACAGATTGAGCCAAAGCCAAGGGGAAAGGAGAAATATGGTTGGCAACATCTGGGGTAAATCAAAGCAAAGCTGGAAGGGAACAATTAGTTGGGGTGTTCCCAAGGAGAGTGTGAAAGATTCCTGTAGAAGATAGATAGCAGGGGGAGCTACAGAGGGGCTTGTTTGCTTGCTGACCCCTCTTGAAAGAAAATCTGAGGCGGGGGGGTCGAAAGCAAAGGAGAGTTTGCTTGGCATGGTGCTTGGAGCCAGCAAGGAAGGGCCAGAGGGAGGATGGGAAGGGGTCTCCTCCCAGGCTTGAGGGCTGGGCATGGTGGTGCAGCAGAAGCAGCTGCTTTGCTCTTGAGGGCACAGAACAAGCAGCATGTGAAGAGTGCAAAGGGACATCCTGTCAAGTCCAAAGGTTATGGTTTTGGTTATTTTGGTTATTTTATAACCAAGCCCCTTGCAAGCAGAGAGACTGAGAAGCCCTGCTGGAAAGATTTGGGGAGGAAGGCCTGGGATGGCTGAACAGAGGTCTTGTGGCCATTGAGCACAGATGGAGATGGAGCCAGGATAGCCATTGTGTTGATGAGCTCAAAGTACCATGAATATTTTGGAATAAGTAGTTGAGTTTCTGGGACTTGTATTATTAGCAAAGATTTTTTTCTGCAGTGGTAAGGTGCTCTAATATGCTTTCTAAGCCTTAATGAAGCCTAGAATAGGAGGGAAATTGTGAATTGCATCACTACATTACCACACCTTCTGTGAGGGGTAGTTGCTTAGGAGAGCTGGACTGCAAGTAGTTGATGGAAGGGGAAGAGTTTAGGAGCACAGTAAGAAAAATTCATTATGTTCTTTGCTTCTGCATCTTTCTCCTTTGTGAAGGATTACCATTGTTAGTTTAACAACTTCACAACAGTTTAAATAGATCTGGAGTCCAAGTTACAAAAAAATCTGTGTGTTACTTACACAAAATTCCAATGTACAATGCCCAGGAAAAGAAAAATCATGTAAAGTATACCATTTTTAATAATATACCTCTCTCAGTGGTAAGTCAAGGTTTTATTGTCTTTGTTCTGTAAGGAAACATCTCCCAGTGGTGAGATGTGGTTTTCCTGGATATGTGACTCTGAAAAGCAGGGTGGGTGAAGTTCCTGGTGGGTGGAGCTGAGGCTCCTCAGCCGTGCTTAAACATGCACTGTGGTGAGTCCATGGGATATTGCTTTGTATGCCAGTGTAGCAACTTCATGGTTGGCTATGCATCACACCAGGGACCACTGTGTTCGATTCAGTTAGTGTTAGGTGTCCCCCAGATGTCTTCTTACTGAGGAACTCCCAGAGCAAGGAGGCATGTGAGTGGTTGTGAGATCAAATATTTGGAGGTCAGTTGCCTCTGGAGAGAACTGGAGTGCTTCTGCCTTTGCTTCAGAGTGAGGAACTGGTGATTTATGCTCAGCTGGCGCAACATCAATGTGTAGGAAAGGATCTAACATACTGAATTTGGAAGAAATGAAGAATTTCATGTTTTTTCCCATGCTTTCTATTAGGATAACTCTGGAAATACTCTGTTTCTGGTTTTGCTTTTGTTCTTCCCAGCTTTTTAGGAAATACTTGAACCAAAGGAATTGAGGCAGTGCTCAAGACCATTGAGGGAGAAATTAATTTACCCAGCTTGGAAAAGGATCAGCTGCAGATTTTACTGCAGAGACTAAGAAAGCTTTTGCCCTTGCTTTCTTCCTCCCCTTGCACTATGGATTGAGGCTATATCCGCTCTGTAAGAGTATGTTTTATTTACAGTATGCATAGTTTAGATGCTTCTTAGAGTATCTTTTGACTTCCTCATGAAGAGTGGGACAGAAGCAGCAGGAAGGCAATTGCTTAGGAGCTGCCAGGGGGTGGCTCAGTGAAGCACTGGGAAAGGCTGAGGCTCAAAAAATCAGAGCTGCAGATGAGCTTGTGGATTTGATGGCTAATCCATGCAGGAGCATGGGAAAGCATCTCCTGAGAGGGCTGGGTCTCTGTGCCGCGTAGCCCTCCTGAGTAGGGCAGTGGGGTGGGGTGGGATTTGACAAGTGTTGCTGGGTGTTTCCATGATGGGGGGTGGGGGAGCGTCAAGGATGCAGCATTAGTTATTTCTGGAAACTACACAGCCTACAGAAAATATATTTAGCTGTTAGATAACTGGTTTAAACTGGGATTATGCCCAAATTAGGGACGAGACAGTAAAGCTGAGTGATAAGAGTATCTGTTGTTTTTTCCCTGACCGCAGGGGGCTGAGGGACAGAAATGGGCATCCAACAGTGTGAATATCCACACAAAATCCAGAGGATTTGTGTGGGCATCCCTGCACTTCTTGTGGCTTTGCATTGTAGAGGTGATTTTTGCATTACCATAGTGTCTTGGTACCCTGTTCATGGGTTAGGACATTACTGTACAAGATGTTGTATAAATGCTAGAGACCTGTGGGTTTTTTTCTCCCAGAAATTTTACAGAGGAGACAACAGATAGACACAGTTGCACCAGGAATTGTACAGAAATATTTTGGATATTGTTTGATATTGATATTGTTTTGTGATACTTAGTGGCCTCAGCAAAAAAATGTTTTGTTCTTGCTAAGTTTTAGATAATTTCAAGCAATAGGTTAGTAATACAGTTATTTAGGGATCATTTTTTAAAGCATGAAGGGAGAAGGAGCAAAGTTCCCAGTGCACAAAACTTGATAACAGAGACCTGAGACAGTGGAATGAATGCAGGCAGTGGCAGAGGATGATGGAGAGGGTGGCATTGGGGGGATATATTTAATGTTTGATGTAATAACAGGCTGATACATAGTGGAAGGCTACACAGAAAATGGTGACAGAGTGCTTAGTGACATGGTTTAGTGATGTTTTTTATCAGTTAGGTTGATGGTTGGACTAGATGATCTTAAAGGTCTATGATAATGTGATACTATGAAAGCCAAGTGGTCTTTGCAGAGCATTCTGGAGGAATGTAAGTAGAGCAGCATTGTGTTGGAAGGCAAGGGAAGAGAATGCCACAGCCATTGAAATGATAGAAGTCTGCACAGGATTGCTAGCTGGGTTTTGTATTGAAAACACTATATTGATCATTTGTGTGTAAATATACCTTCTTTTAGTTCCTGAGCAGAGGTAGGTGATGGGAGGAATACTGCATATACTGACCTTTGTAGTCTTCCTGCCACCTTTTCCACCAAAGGCACCAGATTTTCCCTGTAACTTGGAGAATATGTTTAAGTGCACAGTGGAGCGTGGTGTAAAGATCTCAGGTCTAAGGTGGGAAGTGACTCAGTGCAGCACAGGGCTGCAATACTAGAACAGAAAAAAAAAAAAAGAGAGAAAAAGCACAACAGAAACACCAGAAGCTGAAGATCCATTCTCCATTTACAAGTAGTGCAGGCAGCTAAGAAATCTAATAAAACCTAATAATGTGTTGAGGGGAGGGTACCAGGTACTAAGAAACTGTAGTAACAGTAAATGAAAAGTAAATAAATTTAAGTAACAGTCTACTTTTATCTGTACAATATCTAAGTTTGTTTCCTTAGCACATGCTATACCTTACTGGGCTATTGGATTGTGCTTGTACTGTGAAATGAGTTTGACACCCTTTATGAGTGAGATTACCCAGAGATGAAGCATAAAAACAAGTTTAGCTGTTGCCCCTGTAGTGATACCTCCCACTCCATCCGTCTCCTGTCACAACTGGAACCTGGCTGGCTCCCTGACAGCCCCTTGCCTGGGGCAGTATTACTCCCCTTACTCAGAGATGTCTTATGATCTTCTTTCTTGATCCCTGTGAGCAGTGGTGCTGTTACCCCGTGCTCTGCTGAGGATGTGGTGTTGGTGTATCTTACGAACCAGTTACTGGACAGCAGTGGTCGGTGTGAGGGTACCACCCCCTGTGGCGGGTTACTGAATCCTGGTGGCTGGACAAGAGGAGGATGCTGCCCTTTAAAGCTGGAGACAGCAGAGGCATTGTCATCAGAAAGGGAGGAGGTTATGTGTATAGTTTTAAGTACACATGTATTTAAACTCCAGGCAGAAACATCTTTTTTTTTTAAGAAAAAAAAAGCAGCAAAAGGAAAGTCTTGACAAATGCTGATAGGCAAGTAGTTCTTTTTGTTTGAAAGTTACTTAGTTTATTCCAGTGACCTTTTGCAATGTCTTTGCACATTAAATGTCTTCATGGAAAGCTGGCATCTTGCTGTGAATCATTAACACTTACCTAACAAGAGTTACATGTGTTTGCCTTGAAACTTAGCTCTGTAATACTACCTGAAAACACTGGGGTTTTGAGCCTGTGCTTTCATAAAGGTACTGATAAGGTAGGATTTGGCTACCAGTTGTTTACATATCACAGTTGTGTTAAGCCTCCTCCAGCATTGCTCACCGCTCACATCTGAGTTTCTTACCTGTTTGTTATGACCACTTAACTACTTCCGAACTTTTAGTCTGTTAGCAGCAGTAATTGTAAGGCTCTTCTCTAAATACATTCTGTATTATTTCTCTATGAGAAGGATAAACCAACATGCAATCACATGCAGTATTCTGGGAGCGCTTCATTGCCTGGAGCCCTGTTCCTGCCCATACCCAGTAGTGGAGTGCACCAGCCTGCAGAGAACAGACCAGGGCACAGTTTGTGTCTTCTTCAGCATCTCAGCTCCCTGGCGAGGAGACGTGCACCCCGAAGCACGACGCTGTCTTTTATTTGGATGAGTGTCTTTGTGTTCTCCGTTTCATACCTTTTTGGAGACAGACTGCCAGGCTTCCAGATAGTATAGTGGTTAATAGCATCTCACAAGGCAACTGCTAGCCAGGGTTTCATGGGACAGTTCCTATTGCCCTCCAGAATCCCCCCAAACCAGGGTTTGCTTCTGTGAGAATTTGCTTTAGCAGGAGACAAACTTACCTGAGTAAAAATTGGTTTTGTGGCAGCTGCATTTTAGTACGGGAACAGGGAAAAAAAAAAAAAAAAAAAAAGAAAGAGAGAGATAAAAAAGCACAACAGAAACACCAGAAGCTGAAGATTCACTCTCCATTTACAAGGCTGCACATCTTACTTGGAAATGCAAGTTCAGGAACCTGATTGTAATTATTGTTGACCTTGTCACTTGAAAAGATGAATTTGTATCTCTTGTCCTGAAAGATGGGTCTTTCTGTGCCTTTATTAGATGTTTGTGTGAGAAGTTGAGAGTACGATGGGCAACTTCTAAGCCAGTGCTCAATATTTCAGTCTTGTTAGGGCACTGATGGCTTTCACAGAAGTCCTTGCCCTGGTAGTTAGCTATTACCAAGAGGGATCTAATGATTTACCTTTACCTGAACAAACATCTCATAAAGGGACAGTGCAAAAGGACCAAGTGGCAGATGCCATGAAGCCTGCCCTGACAGCTTTAAATTTGTTGTTGGAGGTGGATAGCCAGGAATCTTCCCTGTGCGGCAGATGCAGCTTGTAGGGCAGTTCTGCCATTCCAGTCTTAGCCACCTCAGGGTTGTTCTGCAGTGTTGGTGTCAGTGGGAAGACAGCTGAGCATACCTGGCTGTCCTAGGGTATGTGCTCTGTGTACTCTCTTGAAGTGCCCGCGTGCACCGGTGGGCTGTCTCACCTACGGGACCTGGCTCCAAAGTCCCTTCATCGGGTGCAGGTGTTAGTCAGGTGTCCGGGCCCCTGCTCCTCCACCTTTTTCCCCAGATGAGTCATAAAAGTGTGCTTCATGTGCTGTTAAAATCAGGAGGCGGTAGCTGAGCTGTGCTTCTGAAATACTTTGTTTCACTGAAAGAGTAGATGTGATGGAGTTCTGGACATCAAGAAAAATGGTAGGTTTGAAATTAGGGAAATGGGAATATACTCTAAGCATTAAGACATTTAAAAGCATTTTTCACTCTCCTTCTCTTAAACACATGCAATCCCAAAGATAGGGTGAGAAAAATGATACTCTTCAGCGAATAGTTAACATGCAAGATTTTAAACCTTTCCTTCATCTTAAATGGCATTTATCAAGGTGAATCTTAGAATTAACTGAAACAAGTATTCCATCTTTATTTATGAGTCTCTTTAAACTACTTGAAAAAAATAAGATTCTCAAGTTTCAAAGAATAAAGGTGGCTCTCCTTAAGGGCATGTGTATCAGCTTTTCGTTGATTTCTATCCTGGGCTCCACGTCTGCTTGTAGACACAGTAGGAGAGAACATCTCATGTGCAGAATTAGTTAATGTTCATGGTGCCTTTATCCTGTCAGAATGTGCTAGGCTTCAAAATGCTGTGCTTTGACTGCTTTGCAAAAATGCAAGGCACTATTCTGTAAGAGAAATACTTCTAGCCAGAAAATCAGAGACTTCTGTAGCCAGTTCTGCTATTTATTTTTTTAAAACAAACTAGAGAGCTAGGTATGGCCAATGAACATGAAGCTTTATCAAGCAGCATGCTGATTTTAATTGGCATGGTTTCTTTATCAGTGGTGGTCTTACTTAAAACACGTCTTAATGTCTTATGGAATCAATTAAATATTACTTTGCAAATGGTATGGTGTTTCAACAGATGTGTAAACACTGTGCTCTTCCTAACAGGAAAAGGTCACAAATAAGTCAGCTTTAAAATTAAGGTTGGTCATGTAGTGCTCTGAAGGAAATACAGTCTTTTATACTGAAATAATAGAGGGTATCCTGGTGTCTATTTTGGGAGTGAGGCAATATAATTTTTTGTCAGGGAATCACAACACATAGTCCCTTTTTAATACATGTGTTTATTTTAATAAAATGAAAACTAATATTCAATCAAAAAAGCTTATAGCGTGATGCTGTCAGTCAGGACTCCGTTGTGGTCTCCGCTTGACGGTATTTATTTCTGTCTGTGATTGGGGTTTGTTTTTTCAGTTAATTTGCCTTCCCGTAGTAGGGAGGACTGTATTTATTAGATCTTACCATGCCTAATCTGACACGAACACCTGCTGGGAAGCTGTAATACAATGTCAGCTGCACCAGTGAGATAAGGGCCCGATTTGTTTTTACTTGACACGTTTCATATTTACCGTATTTCTTTAAAAACATTTTTGAAATTTCAGTTTGGTGTGAATATTTGTTTAAGCTGTCCCATCAATCACTGCTATGTTTTACTTCCATGGGCAATGCCGGGTCTGACTCCAGTATGTCCCCGTATGAGTCTCTTGATAGTCTTTTGTGTAAGACATGATCTGCCACCTTATAGACTTCCTACATCCACAGGCTTATTTAATTTTGAGACTTCTTTCACTTTGCTGTTCTTCTTTGTTCTTTAGATGACCATTCATATTGCGAGAGGAGTGAGCAACATTTGTTTAGAAAGTGCGTTGCACCTATGACTTAATCCAAGATACTGCTGAATGGGAAAGAAACATCTAATGTATATGATTATTGGCACATCTGTTGTGCTGTTTGCAACCAGTGAATTAACACATGAATACATTTATGACAGTATTTGTGACAGAATACTTTTAGTCATTTTTGCATAGTGTATGGCTGTTAGGACTGCAGTGTTGGAATGGAGAGATACAGACTCTTCAGGAAGGACAAGCTGGGGAGATGAGGAGGGGATGTTGCCTTCTACATTAATGACCAGCTGGAGTGCATGAAGCTCCACCTGAGGATGGATGAAGACCCAACAGAGAGTTTATGGGTCAGGATTAAAGGGATCACAGGGGCAGGTGACATTACAGTAGGGGTCTGCTACAGACTGCCTGACCAGAGTGACAGGGAGGATGAGGCCCTCTATAGACAGATAGGAGCAGCGTCACTCTCACAGACCCTGGTTCTCATGTGGGATTTCAACCATCCCGATATCTGTTGGAGGAACAGCACAGCAGGGCACAAGAAATCCAGGGTTTTTGGAATGTGTTGATGACAACTTTCTTCTTCAAATGGTAGAGGAGCCAACAAGGAAAGGAGCTGTGATAGACCTTGAACTTACCAACAAGGAGGGGGTTGGTGGGGAATGTCAAACTCAAGGGTAACCTTGGCTGCAGCAATCATGAAATGGTAGAATTCAAGATTCTTAGGGCAACAAAGAGGGTGTGCAGCAAGCTAACTACCCTGGAAGTCAGGAAAGCAGACTTTGGACTCTTGAGGGCTCTGATTGGCAGGGTACCATGGGATTAAGTACTGCAAGGGAGAGGGGCCCCAAAAAGCTGGTTAGTATTCAAGGATCCCCTCCTTGAAGCTCAGAAGCGGTGCATCCCAACACAGAGGAAGTCAGGGAAAAAAAGCCAGGAGGCCTGCCTGGATAAACAAGAAGCTCCTGGATAAGCTCAAAACAAGGGCAAATCATGTCTGACACATTTGGTGGCCTTTTATGATATTCCACAGCCTTGGTAGATGAGGGCAGGGCAACAGATGTCATCTACCTGGATTTATGCAAAGTATTCGGCACTATCCTGCATGATATCCTGGGCTCAAAACTGGAAAGTCATGAATTTGACGGATCGACCACTTGGTGGGATAAGGAACTGTTTGGATAGCCGCACTCAAAGCATTATGGTCAACAGCTCAATGTCCAAGTGCTGTTCCTCGGGGCTCGGTACTGGGATCAGTGCTGTTTAATATTTTTGTTGGAGACACGGACAGTGGGGTAGAGTGCACCTTCAACAAGTTTGCTGATGACACCAAGCTGTGTGGTGTGGTTGACACGCTGGAGGGGGGATGCCATCCAGAGGGACCTTGACAGGCTTGAGAGGTGGGCTTGTGCAAACCTCATGAAGTTCAACCAAGCTAAGTGTAGGACCGGCACCTGGGACATGGCAATCACAGGCACAAATACAGGTTGGGCGGAGAATGGCTGGAGAGCAGCCCTGAGGAGGACTGTGATGGTGGGTGAGAAGTTCGACATGAGCCAGTAGCGCTAACTGGCAGCCCAGAAAGCCAACCGCATCCTGGGCTGCATCAAAAGAAGCGTGGCCAGCAGGTTGCAGGAGGTGATTTTATCCCTCTACTCTGCTCTCATGAGACCCCACCTGGAGTACTGTGTCCAGTTTTGGAGTCCTTAACACAGGAAGGACATGGATTTGTTGTTATGGGTCCAGTGAGGGCCACAAAGATGATCAGATGGCTGGAGCACTTATCCTATGAAGACAGGCTGAGAGAGCTTGGGCTGTTCAGCCTGGAGAAGAGAATACACCAGGGAGACCTTATAGCAGCCTTCCATATGAATACAAATTCATCTGTATAGGCTGCCATCAGAAACAAATACGTAGCTGAAAAGATAAGGTTTAAAAGAATGACCCCCATATAACATGGCAAATATATTTCTTGTACATGCGTGTGTTCCTGGACAGTTTCGTGCATGAATAATTTGTGTACGTTCAAAATGAAGGACAAAATGTTTCCCACGTTTGGCTTTGGCAGGCCAAATGGTATGTGTGAAAACTGGACAAAAATAAAGATTCATTATTGGCCTCACATCTGAGAAAGCTCTAGAGCATAATATTTTCCTCCAAAGTCCTCTTTAAGCTCGCTTTTATTAAATTAGCTTCAGATCTCCCTATCCGGTGCCATTCTGGCATAGGAAGAGGAGCTTTGTCTCTCCACGTGCTGACCAGCCAGCTGAGACATGCACTTGGTGTGTCTCAACATAAGTGCCACTTTCAGACAGGGATGTGCTGGAGAGCCAGTCCCCATTTGCTAAGATAAAGAGTAGGTTGTATCTTGCTTCCCTTGTGCATTACTCTCTTCCCTTCATGTAGAAGCAAAGAGGCAAGGGAGTGGCAGGAGCAGGACTGGTGCAAACCCAAATCCTCCCCCTGGGTATGGACAAGAACCGGCTGGACCCAAGGGTGCAGAGGAGCTCCTGAACCTGTCGCTGAAGAAGCACTCCATGGAGCTGATTTGGCTGAAGATTTAGACTGGCTATCTCTTAAATCCCTAGGGCTCTTCTGTATATTAGGAGGAAAGCACCATGTAACTGGTTTTACGATGTGACTTTCACAGGTGCTTTTCATTTTTGCATGTGATTATGTATCCACTCAAGCAGTGTTGTTCCAGCAACAACAGTAATATGTTTAGAGTTATAGAAAAAAATGCGTAGAGCATCACGCTAGAGAAATTCTGTGTGACTGTGTAATTAATGACTACTTCCACTTGAGTTTAGAGTCAAAGTTATACAAGCAACTTTATCATCAAAAGTTTCCAGTTTTGAATGCTTATATTAGTAAGATTTGTGTTCTTCTTAGGTGACCTCTTATATGGGTTTGCACTTATCAACTGCCAGAATACTAAGGCTGAAAGTGAAGGATGCTTTTTTTTTTTTTTTTTTTTTTCCCCAGCCAGTCCATCCAAGGTCAGAAGTTTGGGAATGCTCAAAAAATAACAGCTAACTTTGTTACATTTCTGTACATGTGTGGAAATGTGAAGTTGTTGCAGTTGCTTTTTTTTTTTTGTTTTGTTTGGCTTTGTTAATAGTGAGCTGCAAATGAAATTATTAAAATTCCACCCACTTCAGCACAATCGGCATAAACATGGGCCTTCAGAAGGCCAGGGCTCTTTTAGTTTTAATCTGAAAATTTCTCAGTCTCCATTCATTGTTTTCTGTATCTTGTTTCCACTCTACTTTGGATTATTGCTCTATTAAGATGATTTTAAATGTTTCATGCTTCCTTGGCTAATGATAGTGGTAGGTGAGGTGTCCTCTCCTATTGCCCATCCTCACATTTCCTTGAGGTGCCCTGGCTGGCTTTCAGAGCTCAGTTGAATTGGGGCTCGCTTTCTTTGTGAAAACACATTCACCTGTGACTCTTCAAAATGGGTTTCATTTCTTTAGGATAATATAACTCCAGGTTCCAAACAACCTTCAGGAGCAAGGAACGGAGTCCCAGAGAAATTATAGTTAATTTGAAATTATTTGGGAGCTCTCGGCCAAAGGCTTTTGCAAAGTTTCCCTGTCTGTCATGGGTAGGCAAACACCCAAACTTTGCTGCTTCATCACATTGCTAAAATAAATGTAGCTGCAGACACATGCTGTGGCTATTCAGGCAAGCAAAATTGCCTTTAACCAAGGAAGAGAGGAGAATGTCACCAAACCTGTAAAATTTATCTGGAAAATACAGTCAAAGGTGTGACTAGCGCCCATAATTTCATTAAGAGTAAATCACAGTAAACTATAAATAACTAATGTATTCAGTTGTGTTTTGTCCTCAGATGCTTTTGGCATTCTCAAAGATTGTTATTTAATCTTCTGGGGAAATTTTTCAGGTGCTAAGGATGTCATATGCTGTCTGTAGCTGAGTTATAAACCCCTATCTGCATCTTAGTCCTTTAAATCATGTTTGGATTTGCAGTCCAGGCTGGTTAGCTGAAGTGATTTTAATCACTGATTTTAAGTATGTACTTAATTAGTAATCGAGGAATTTAATGTAAAACTTTTGGGATTGTATTTCACAGTTATTTGTCTTACAAGATTGATTTGCATTGATTGATAACTTTTCATGTGTTGAGTGTCAATGGCAATATAATCTTTTCCTTAATTTGGTACTTCTTTTGCTCTTCAGACTGACAAACTGCAGGCATACTCTTGTTACAAATGGTGTATGATGTATGCAGCATGTGGTCATATTTTACTTGTGGTGATGTCTTCTTGGAATTCAGTTCATGAGACAAAATTAGTGTTATAAAATTGTTTAAATAATACTGAGATACATATATGAGAAGCACTGTAAAGTGTCTAAAACGATATTTTGCTGTTGAAACTAAGGGAATTATCAGACAATCAGTTAAAACACTGCTATATGTGCATTAAGCTTACCCTCTTAGTTTGGATCAGGAGTGTGTGTTGAAACAGCTCTGTTCATCATCTGCACTTGCTGACTTGGGTTCACATCTGGGAGCTGCCTTAGAGGATGTGCGTGGAGTTACTTTTACATGAAATTAGACTGTAAAATGCACTAGTGCATGTTCAGCATACATCAAGCACACTGGACATTTGAAAAAGCAAGCTATGCTTTGTTTCTACAGCTAAGGGAATTACTAACTTGTTAGAAATCCTGGACAATATCTGTAGGTATGACTACGTAGCTGTCTGAATGTAATGTTCTTGATTTCCATTTCTTTCAGATTTTAGAGCTGTATCAGCCTTATCTGCCAAGTTTTTACAGATTTGGAGGGGCAAAAGAGTCCTTTCTTCTAACCAGTCTCTGATTGAGCAAACCGCTTGGTGGGGTTAGTTATCACTTCAATGCGTCCTACAGGTCCCTAAGCAGTTTGTTCTCCAAAGTGATTTAACTTCCTTGTAAACTTCATCAGCACATGTGCTCTGTTTGAATTAATATCAGTTCCTTTACTACAGTAGGAAACCATAAGATTGTAGTAAATAAGATTTTCACATTATAAAAGTTTGTTGTTTATTCTTTTGAAATAGAAATAGAAATTTTCTTGGTGCTAAGGAAGTCATACACTGTCTGTAGCTGAGTTGCAACCATTTATCTGCTTGCCTAAATAGATATGTTTAGAAATAAAGTAAGTAAAAATTATAGTTATCCCCCTTGTCAGTCACTTTTAATTCTATTGCTCAGAATCCTTGGATGCAAAACATACCTTGCCTTCATTATTTCTGCTCTTTCTCATCTCCACCTATCAACAGTATATTTTGGGAAAGAGTTAGTATGAGTGTTATTTTGCGAAAATCCTTCCACTCTAAAGATGGAATATAAAGAGACAAAGAAATCATACAGCTTTTGTGTATTTTCCTTACCCACATGCCCTCCCTTCTACTACCTATCTTGCTTTTTTTCTAAGATGTGTCATGATGACGAGTTCCTCTTTCAGCTGGTGGCTAGGAGCACCTGAGGCTTACGACCTGATCTTGGAGCAAGCAACCAACCTTGTCTGTGCTCATATCCAGGTTGGCCCTGAAGTAAGCAAGGAAGTGGCAGGGATGGGTGGGATGAAAAAATCATGCTGTGCTGCATCCCTGGGATCACTTGTGTGAGTGCGGGTATCTTGTATGCTCAGAGATCTCTGTGTCCCCAAAGTCCTTCTGAGATGGCTGGCATTGGGCTGGGGAGGGCATCGCTCTCTCCCATGTCCCAAAAATGCATGAAGGAGCTGTGCATCTAGGTGCTGGGGAGTGAGAAGCGTTGTTTCTGTGGCTGTGGCTCACTGCAGGGCAAGGATGCTTTTTTTGATATTGGCCATGTGGGCTAGCAGGGACTGCGGGAAGAAGTGGGGGTCCCTGCTTTGGTTTCATGACAGTTCAGCACTGTGCCTAGTAGAGTGTGAGCCCCAGGCTGGAGCTGGTAGATACAACTTTTTCCTAGATAACCTGATGAGACCACAGCCTGTACGCTCAGGAGGATGCAGGTCAATGAACTCATCATTCTTATGCTTACCTAGCAAGAGGTCACAGTTGTCTTTATGTGCAACAGCTGAAAATGAAGGGAAAATTTCCCTTGTTGCTTTTGGACCATCTAGGGCCAAGGTAAGCACTGGTGCTGAAAAATTAAAGAAAGCTTTTCTTTGTTTTAAGTGAGATCTTAGCACAATCTGTGTTTTTGGCTACTAAGGAGAGAGTACTCCTTTTAGTATTTCATTGCTCTAGATAATGACTGTACTTGAACAACGTGTTAAGCAGCACAGCCCTTCTGAGTAGGGAGTACCGTCAACTCTTGGCTTATTTTCTCAAGTAGTTTGGTCCCCAGTTTGGCCGCAGCAGCACAATTTCACAGTATGTGCAAGGAGTTTTATATCCATTTTTCGACAGTTTTTCTCCAGCGTATTATGTGCTGTCATCTGATACTACAACTTTATATTCTTCCCTTCCCCTCCTCCCCTGCCCCTACTGTGGTTTTGATATCTGTCAAAGTTGCACTGTGGCTGTTTGCAGTTATTTACCTTTTTCACAACTCCTGTTGAGTATGGTTTATGTTTTCTTCCAGATTGTTGCATTATGCTTTCAGGTCATTAATCTCTACATTCCCTTCCCAGGGAGGTTGGGGAGGATCAGACCTCAGAGGTCTCCTGGAATTTTCTTTAGCAGAGTCCAAGGTCGTGAGTTTGAATGCATTGTTTGAATATTCATCCAGCAGGACCTTTGGATGTGCAGCGACTGAACTCAGCTGAGCACTGCTGCTTGCAGCAGTCGTGACTGGCCTCTGTTTATTTAACCCAGGCTGTACTTTAAAGAGGTTTTGGTTACAGGCGTGTGTGGAATCCTATAGAGATGGCAGCGGCACTGATGTCCTTACATTATCTCTGCGTTTATTGCCGCTGAGCAAAAGGGAGGCTCTATTCTTTTCACATAGTTATATAATTAATGAGTTATTCTAGGGCTTTTAGTTATTATTTGGGGAAGTTTTGAGGTAAGTTACACAAGGTCAACATTTCAGAAAAAAAGTGAGACTACGTTTTATAGCTGAGGGAGTGAGATGTGTGCATTACCAGTTCTGGTAGAATTTAAGTTTAGATAAAAATGTCTGTAGTTCTTTTGATTTCAGGAGGAGCTTTCTCCCAAATGTGCTAGGCTAAAAACTGTTTTCGAGATTCTGCAGTTAGACAGCCCCAGGACTTGCCAGCATGTGAACTTTGCCAGACTGCAGACAAGTGAGTCTGATAATGCTGCCGGCAGTTTCCCTGTGGCTATTTCGATCCTTGTGACAGAAAGCAAAATGGTAAAAATCACATGTGTTTTCACTTAAATTTCTTCTGGGATGACATGAACAGTTATAAAAGCTAGTTCACGAATATTCATAGGGAGGGAGAAATAGAAACAATAAAAAAACTGGAGTAGAGGACTGGAGGCACAGGGTTAGGGTAGCTTCATCCTAAACCTCGCCCCCTGAAGAGACCCTGGTGTGGAAGCTGGGGCCATCTAGCAGGAAGCAGGGAGGTGGATTTTGGCTCTCTCCAGGGAGATTTATTGTAGGACGTATTGGGAATGGTCGTTCCACCTTCAAACATATTAAAAGCTAGGGTCTTTAAAAACTATACATATATGGAAGAAATCTGCTAGATTTGCAGTTTCCAGCACTGTGCTCTCTCAGGGGATTTGGGGAGGTGGGTGCTTAGAGCAGGCTTGGTGTGTGTCTGTAGGTCTGTAGGGTGCAGGGTCTTTGGGTGTAAACCCGAGATGCTTTGGGATGTCAGGCAAAGAAACAGGGCGTAGCGTCTCACTTGTGATCACATAGTCTCTCCAGCTTGCCAGGATGGAGAAGTCTTTGTCCCAGCTGCTCATGGGCTGCTTTTACCAGCTGCTCCAGGTGGCCAGCAGAGCTGCTTCTGGGACCCATGTTTTGTTAAGTCTCAGTCAGCCAGGTTAACTTCCAGTGCTGTGCTATTTTAACATGGCTATTTCTGCCCGGAAGGTGCCAGAATACTCCTGGGAGCAGCCATGCTAGCAGTCCAGGGCAGGCGTTAATCTCCAGTGACAGGGAGATGACAAGGAGCCGGGGCAGGCCAGGGGCCATAACCTTTGCAGTCAGCACAGCTGGCATTGCAGAGCGACAAGCGGCCAGATACTTCAGCACTGGGAAGGCATTTAATAGCCCCCATGCTTTTACTTCTCATTACTGGTACCAAATACATGATATTTAAGTTAGGCAGCGAGAAGCCTTTGTGCTAGGGATGAAACTGACTTTTCATCGTGATGAAGCTGTATCCACACATTCTGTGTGAGATATAAAATCCCTCTGCAGCAGGAATAGCTGCAATATGATTGCAGGCTCCGCTGCAGCCATTTGAAACATTTTGAATGGTTAAAGTAAGACAAAAGTATTAAGAAATGCAGCATAAGGACATCAGTAGAAGTTAGGGCATGGTGCTCAAGAAGCTCTGCACTGGTGAGACGGTGGGCTGTGCCATTCCTACTCTGGCTGTGGCCAACGCTCGCTGCTGCTTCCTAATGCAAGTGCATGCGCCTGTGTGAATACAATTACAGAAGGAATTAATATGCAGTAACTTCAAATAGCACTCTCCAGCAAGCAGAAAATCACAGTTTAGCCCATGGAGCCATCTATCCCAAGTCATTTGTCCATGCTGCCTTACAGGGCACAGTTTGTCTTTTTCAGCGTATCCAGCATAAATGATGCAACCCCAATTTCATTTAGTCAGCTAGCCATGACACACAGCCCTGAGAAACGCTCATTATTCTTTGGCTTCGCTCTTCTTGTTACTTCTTATTTATTCAAACAGATTACATTCCCATTTGGATGGGATTAGCTGTGGTTTGAAAGTATTGCTGCGGTTTGTCCTGTGAAAATGAGTGTAGTATTTAGCTGTGAGATGTCTGTTTGATGACCTGAAACATCTTGGATAGAGCACGCCCGAGTGTCAGCATTTGTATCTAACTAGATTTCCTGTCCTGTAAAGATGTGAGGCACGTTTGGGGACTTCTTGTGAACTGACTGCTCCCTCTTCTGTGGGGAGAACACAGAATTTGGGGGGTTCTTCATAGCTTTTCTAGGAAAAAGACATGTTTTCTTTTCTCCCTTGCTGTTGAGCTTCTGATTAGCATTAATGAATGTATCTAGAACAGGCTAAAACAGTAGTGCTCAACGTTTTTCTGTCATGGAGCAGGAGAGACCTGAATGTGCATGTCCGCCCTCCGTGTGCCTCCATCCCATGCCACTGCTCGGATGGCCCGATGAAACCCATACACACTGCTTTTTTTAACAATCAGCAACATAATTCTGCCCCCAGGTAATTGAAATTTGCATTTTTAAGATTAAAAATACTCAGGTAATTGCAATAGGTGTCACTTATGTTTAATGCTTTATTTGTGCTGTTTTGTATGGCAAATCCAAATTTTCTTAAAGAGATGAGATTATGCAGCTTGCCTTTCAAATTCATTTTTTGAAATGTGAAACGGCATTTAAGCTGCTGCGAATAGCCATGTTGCTGCTATGAACATGAAGTATTTTTCCTAATTTCATTTAACAGTTTTATTTTGGATACAAGTAACTTTGTTAGTGTTGGAAACCCATGCACAGTAACATAGCTCTGATGCTGAAGGACTGAAACTCTAATTGACTTGCCTTGTCTCTCTAAAAGTGGAGTACAATGTAAACAAGAAAACACAAACCATAAATGGTGAAAAGCTTACTTTTGAATTTTAACCTCCTGAGCGAGACTGCTGAAAATTTGTACTGGGAACCAATCTCATCAGGAATACACACCATTATTTTTGTGGGAAACATACTTTTTCATTTTTTATTCTTGGTAGTAGAGGTATAATTAAAACAGTATAACCGTTTTATGCTATGTATGTCTTTCTTAACACAAATTTAAAAGTTCCTTGACTCAAACTGGAGTAAAATAAAATTCTGCTTATATTCAAATTTGACAGAGTTACAAAATAGGGTGCAAATTAAACTAAGTTCAATAGCAACTTCTTCCTTGCTCATTCATCCTTGGCAGTACCATTCCATGTCCCCAAGGGAAACTTATGCCCATCTTGAAGGCCATCCATTCACTAAGGAGGACCATCTGTACCTTCAGTACTGTTCTCCTGGGCCGGATGGCATGTGGTGCAGGTTGGTGTCATGAGGCAGAGGGTGAAGCATATTTCTCACATAACCTCAAGTGGCTTTAAAGGAGAATATCAGAGCACTCTTACCTTCAGATAAGACTTGACTAGCTGTTAAGGGGTTTGTGCTTGTGGGAAAAAGGGTTTCCAACCCTCTTCCTAAGCGTGGTCTCAGGAAGAATAGGTAGCCTTGTTTGACAATTGTGTTTTGTGAAGCAGCCTCCACAGATACAAGAAGAAGACAAGATTGTAAGCCTGGATTGCAGGTGTACATCTTCAGTCATGTGAACTCAGGTGATCTCAGTTCTTATGCTGACTCTATTTCCTAAATTGCATTTTTAAGTTACGGCTTAGTTATTTCATTTATTATTTCATTATTCCCACTCGGTATCCACATTCCACTCTACAACCTTAAATGGGAAACACCTGTTCCTGTTTACAGTGCTTTATACTGAGTGTTAGTAATAGGGCTACCTGTAGCAATCCATTATATTGTTGATGTTCCAGTTCAGTCTGTATTACTCACCTAATGGTTTTAATTCATGAAACTTGAGGAAGCTTGTCGCTGGTGTTGAATATACTGACCAGTGCAGAATTCAGCAGCAAGAACATGAACACTCTGATCTGGTGTCTCCTTTTTGCATTTCCATGCACTTTGTTCTTTCTGCCAGTAGCAGAATATCCTTGGCTAATCTTCAGGATCTTGTTTGTGATGGAGATTGCTGTCATCAGCTGCATCCCATCACGTCCTGGAGATCCTGCTCTACAGATGAAAGTTATGTTGTGCAGTCCTCTGGATCTGAGGTAAAGCTATCTGAGACTTCAGAGAGGCTTCAGTGAACTTTGTGTGTCAAACCCTTTCTCAGGAGCTTGACCTACAGCAAAGAACCCCCATTCCCACAAGAAATTAGCATGATCTCAAAACTTTCCATGTTCTCAGCTGACTTCAGCTCCCGTGGTATAGTTTATCTCATCCGTGGTAAACATTGAGATCCAAAGCTTACTACTTTTTCAAGCTGAACCTAACAGAGGAGAATTTGTTCTTTTTTCTATTTTGAGACTTTCTATTTTTATACTGCAATGAGAAGCAGTACCTAGTATTTAACAGTGAACCTCTCATTCCTAAATGAAGTTCACTCTCAGGATCAAGGGACTGGAGACCGATGCCTCATTTTCATCTTTCCTAGGCTTTTTCAATCCCTTTGAGCTAGTGAATAAATTGTCCCTGTGTTTTCTTCCGTATAGTATGTCCTCATTGTACTCCACAACTGAAAAGGTTTTTCAGAGTGCAGGAAACAGTTTTCCCAAATGTGATATTTGTAGTATTTGCTTGATAAGGATGGACTCTTGAACTTTTCTTGTTACCTATATATAGATTTGAAAAAAAAAAACTGAATTAGTCCAATTCCTTGTTTTATCTATGTTACTCTTTAACAACATTCAGATACATGTGATCAAGGTGGTGAAACTGTTTTTTACAGGAATCCAGCACTGAAAGAAAGTGGATTCTTTGACTGCTTTCTGAGATGCTAAAAGAGAGGACTGTAAGTGTTTTAGCAATATAAAGTAAGCCAGTGCTGTCTGATATTGTAAATTGCTGTGTGAAGCCATTTAAAGCCTCCTGTAGTCACTAGAATTCCTCATTTGGATCCAGGGGTATCACGCAGAGCTGCAAAAAGCATTTTATGATTAAGGCTGCTATCTGGGGATGCAGCCTTCAGAAGAACTTCTTTGATGCTTTTGAACAACATTTTACATTTTAAGCTGTATCAATGATTTTTAAAATACATTCTGAAGATATGGTAGCATTTCAAGAGAGCGTGCAGGGTGAGGGGATGCTGAATTTAACAGCCAAGTAGAAGTAAGGCTGCTGCAGCTCCATGTCCACACCTATCCCTGATAGGCACATATGTGCACACTATATATATGTATATATCTGTGTATGTATGAACAGACATGATTATTTATACACACAAATCAACACAGACAGAGGGCACACGGCATTCACGCAAATGTGAGTGGCATAGATGGCCTGAACCTGTTTCTCTTCTCCAACTATTTAAGATGGAAGTCCAATATAGACATCTATATAGACATCTATAACGTGTTTATGCACATACATATTCTCAGTCTAACCTGTAGCTGCCCCTGGATCCCAGGCTCTCCAGTTGGTAGCACCTGATGCCCCTGAGGTTCAGCCCCACTTCTGTTGCTGATGTCTCAACCATGTGGACCTTTCTGCCCATGGTCCAGCTCCAGCTGCTGCACTCACAGCCCTGGCCATGCATGTGCAGCCCATGGGGATAATCCCCTCCTGTAATATCTTGGGGAATGGTAAATGAGCTTCCTTGTGTCTGATAATCTGTCCTTCATCAGCCACCCTAATGAAGAGGCTCTGTCCTCAGGCTGCATGTCTCAACCAAGATCTTCCCTTCCTGTTTCTCTCCAAACTGGTGGGACTGGCAGCAAACCACTTGTACATGGGTGAGGTGTGTACAGTGTGCTCATTACCATAAGAAAACTGGTGAATATTTGTCATAATATTGTTTTTTTCTTTTTTTTTTTTTTTTCTGGAAAGCTGATTATAAATATGATTTCTTTTGGTGCTTGTGTTCTGGGGTTTTCTCCCACTGTCTTCACGCTGCTCAGAGGGGCTGGGCTGCACAGGCCGACAGCTTTTGAAAAGCTCTAGCCAAAGCCCTTGCACCCCTCTGGCAGACTGCTGGGAGGCTTTCAGGAAAGCTTTGAGCTATTCAGTGGGAAACAAAGAGAGTGATGGGTTAGCCCTGGAACGATGACTGGTACCCTGGAAAGAAGGAGGTCTTGGTGTGTGTCATATTACTCCGAGTCAGCTTTATCACTGAAAAGATTTAATGGTAAAAGCATGTTTACTCAAAACACAGATTTACAGGAATGGAATGAAGTCACTAAAGAAGTTAAAATCACAAAAGCATATTACTAAGGGCACACTTAAAGGAAATTCTTCTTTCCCTGCTTCAGCATTTTAGGTAGCTTGAGAAGTTAATTCGCTCTTCTGCAGCCTGCTCTGCAAAGGAGTTAGAATTAAGTGATGAATTACAGGGATCTGGCTTCCGGGTGATTCCCAGAGAGAGATGCTTTGAGTAACCCCCTCCATCATTGGACTGTGCTCCTGCTTCCCTCCTCTGTGTCCCTGGCTCCGTGTTCCCTGTGGTGTGCCACAGGGCAGCACATGGCAGCGCTGGGCCAAAGTTACACCCACCATTCCACCACCATGGCTTGATGAGCATTTCTACATACCAGTGCGTTAAGTAGGCATTAAGCTGCTCCCATGAGGTTTTGGTACTCTTAACAGTGACCTAAAAGTTCTATTTCATGAGAAATAAGAATAATGTACTTTTTTTTTCCTTATAATTGATTGTACTTACTCTGTGCTTGCTACCCCAGATCTATAAAGACAAGGAAAGAGGAGCAGAGTGCCTGGACACTGTGATCTTTTAGTATCTAATAGATTAAGGTCAGCGTTTCCTAGGACCCTGCTGGAGTCTGGTTTCTTACTGAGTTTCTTTCATTTTGCTCCACTGGAAGTGGTCTCTTCTGGAATGAAAATATTGATGAGGGGAAGCTCAAAGAAAAGGAAGTAAGCTTATTAGAAATTCTGAGTTTAGGGTCTGTTTTTAGAACTTGAAGTATTCAACACTTGGTTCAAATTAAAGCATAAGCCCCTAGGCTGAATCTTTGACCAAAACTGAAAGAAAGGATGAAAGGTAGACTTTCAGATACTAAAATCTGTGATTATTTTTGCATTTAGGGCCAAATTAGAAATGCCTTCTGCCCAAAATGGAGTGAAATTAATTGATCCAAGGTGACCAGTTCATTGCACTCGTTATCTGGGAGGATGAAACAGCTCTGGGCCAGAATCAAATGAATAACATCACCAGAAAGGTGTATTCTCTCATGCTTGGTAGGATTGTCATGAGGTGTGGGCCAGGGCCATTAAACTGTTTGTATGTCAAATATCAACATTTAGCCTGGAACAGTGAGGCAGTCTTGAAATTAGAACAGTTTTCATTACATAATAATAGGAGTGCTTGCAGGTATTTGAAATGCCAACCATCTGCTGCACTGACATGGACAGTAGTCCTCAGATTTAACCTACCTAAATACTTTCTGCAGATGAAATGTGTGAGCCCGTGGTCATAAATACTGAAGGTTGTTTGAGTCATGATAGCTGCTGATGTCCATGGTCTTGCTCCAGTAAAATAATGGGAGTAAAATAGTTCAAGTAGTTTGTTCTGCCTGCTGGCTCTTGCTATAGGTGTTGGCTGGAAGTTACATATTGATGTCAGAAGATTCACTATTAGAGAAAGCAGAATTGGTCTCATGGCTTCAGTGCTTGCTTGGTTGACTTTTCCTCAACAGCTTCAATCTTTATCTTTGGGAAATCTCTTTTATGAACCTCGGCTGAGGTTGAGCTAAAAGCCGTGATGTCCTTGGTGGGGCTGTCAGGCCAGTTCAACCTTTCTTTTAAAATGCAAGGAGTCTTCCTAGCGACTTCTGCATTGACAGCATTTTTTGAAAACTGAGAGGATGAATTTATTTATTTACAAGTTTTTTTTGGTTTTTTTTAGGTATTGAAATGAAGAAGCGGGAACTTGGCCTCTAAAAATGGCCAAATATTGATATTTGTTTTTTTCATACTGATAAATGGGCCTGGACAGTTGTTAATCAATAGTTACGGCCTTTTGAATCTGTGTGGGATGCTTCACCAGCTGCAAAGCAATTAATTGTTTCAGGCAGTGGTACTTGCTTAATCAGTTCTGGTGGTGTCTGGAGAGGAATATGAATGTTCTCCTGGGCAATGATTAGGCTCCATGGATCTTTGAAATCTGGTAAGACTCCAAAAACGTGTAAAAACTTTTTTTTTTTAAGTTAAGATCAGAAACTATTATTAGCTTTTGTTTGTATTTCAAGCATGATGTCATATTTGGCATAGTGCTACAGAAAAACTCCCAACTCATAGCTCCGATCTGTTCTTTCTCAACTCGGTGTCTTCGGTGTCTGCTCTTGAGGCCGCCTGACTCTCCTAAAGAGGAATGGTTTGTGTGATACCAGCTTTTTAGGGGCTGATTCGGTGTTATCACCCTCATGGGAACAGGGACAGGAGGCTTTGCTTGGAGCTGGTCATGACTACATGATTTCCAGTCACCTTACCCTTACATAGAACTGGATTAAACAGCTTTAAGATTTTTAAATTTTTATGCTGGCATAAAGTTCTCTAAGGCCATTCCAGCTACATGGCCCAGGGCCTCGTGGGAGAGGCGCACAGAACTTGCTTCTGCATTTTTTGACATTTTTACCCATCTTTCTATTTATATGGCTGAATAACTAGCAGTAATTTAGGGTTAAAAATAAAAGGCTTGAGGAAGCATAATATCACAACAAAAACATATGTTTGGAACTGTAAAGCATTGCAGGAAACAATGTTCTTCCAAGTTTCATGAAGTTGCAGTATGTTAACTGCCCTTTTGTAAAGCCTTTTCCAGTCTTGGCTTTTCACACAATGAGGATGGGAGCTGGAGTTTTGGAGTAATTATGTTAAGTAAAAGTCACTATAATTGTGGAGGAATAATTTGACCTTGAATGAGTCTCTTTTCAGTAATTTGAAGTGTTCCTGAATATTTGAATAAACTTTTGAATCTATCAAAAGCTAGAGAGCCTCCTGTATACTGCGTTTATTTAAATTTAAGTTTGCTACAATCAGGTATAAACAAAATCTATTCTTTGGAAAGGCAAGTATAAGGGAAGGAGAATATTGTTCTTCATATATTTAAAAAAGAGCACCCTTTCAAACCAGAGACATTATCAGTTCATGAAGACAGTCTTACAAATTTTGTTGAATTATTATTTCCCTTGAATCTGAGTTCTTTGGCCAAGTATGCAGCAGTGTTTAATCAGAATACTGTAGAGTTCGCAGTTAAAGGTAAAAGACATCTTTGTCAGATTATTTATTTTTTTTTAGTGTTGTGTTTGCTGGCTGAAACATCCTCCTTACCCTTTGTCCATAGAAATGTTCTGTTCTTCCAAATGTGGAGTTTTATTCTCTTACAGGGCTGAAAAGGATGCAGTAGCTTGTGGGTCAGAACAGCCAATATGCAGTATTGGAATAATGGCAGATTTGAAGCATGGTAACTTGTGAATTAATAGGACTATAAAAGAAAGCCTTATAATACTGGAAAGCAAACACACCCCCATTCCCAAAGGAATTGTATGTGTATATAGACCTGATGAGTCCTGAGAGAAGTCATTTCACACTATTAGTGTTGTATGCATGGCAGAAGAAATATTAAAGAAGTAGATACTGAAGACCAATATTTATGAAGGGTAAAATGTTCAGAGGTGTAATTCCTATTTACAACTGTCTACCGTCTACATTAAGGCTAGATTTCATGAATGAAGCATAACTTTATAGGTGAAGGGACAGAAAAGGCAGCCCAATGAATTGTCCCCTTACCTTCCCTTCAGCAATGAGGGGCCAGGCTATTGTCAATATGTAGACAATGTGGCTGATGCTGTTGTGGCTCAACCTGAGATGGCTCCTGGGACACCAACCTGGCCATCCCTCTCACATGCTTTGCAGGAGTCCCAGTTGGAGGAGCACCGTGCTGAGCACTTGGACCAATCCTCGGGGCAGCAGAGGACCTTTGTTTTGCCGATCCCCACTGCTGGATGGGAGTTCTCCTCGCTGGCCATTTGACTACAGAGATTAATACAAATCTTCCCCAAGCACTATGGCTTACAGAAACCACTTGACAGCCTAGTCTTGTGGGAGGCTTTTATTGACATTCACTTCAGATAAACAACATCATTCCTTTGTGGTTTTGCAACTCGGGAGTAGTGACACAATGTTGGACTATTCTGCTTTAAGCCTTTAGGCCATAATGGCAGTGTATGTGTTGTGTAAGTAATGCTGTTTTGTTTGAGATTGTCAAAACCCTAACAGGTGTCTTACAGGCAGTAATGCTTCCAGAGCATTCCCCCCCCCTTTTTTTTTTTTAGAAATCATTACTATATTGTAGTGTGCCATAAATCGTGGATGTGAAACAAATGTTCATCTCCTGAAGTGCCTGTAACAGTACTGCCTAGAATATTCAGTTTAGATGGATAAATAATCCTTACATGACCTGTCTCTCTTGCTATAGTTGCTACTTTTTTTTCACTTGGAGTGAAGCACTTAGTTAACTCTTTCTGTGAAATCCAATCTAGTATTAAAATGTCCAGTTATCAGGGCTCTGCGGAAAGAAACTGCACATGAAGTCCTACTCCACCTCTCAGCATCAGTAGCTCTAGCCTGGACAGCAAGGATCTCCTAGTGTTACAGGGAATGGGATCAAAACAAAGCAGCACCAAGACAGCTAACAAATATTACCACTTAAGGTACAAAACTATGTTTTATAAATAAATAAAGTTTTGAAGAGTACATTATTTATTACTTTAAAAAAAAAAGCCCCAAACTTTTCATATGAAAACTTTTAAAGCTAAACACTAGGAGAGGTGAAAAATGTTTTCTGTACAATTGTGCTCACACTAACACTATGGTGTTTTAGGGATGGCTTTCCAAGGGCAACAGGGGAGGTTTTTGTTTGTAAATGGTCTTGGTTTCCAAATAATGGAGATATTTCAGTAGAGGAAACAAAATATGAAAATTGTAGTGGAAACATCTTTAAACTCAAAAGTTGTCTTGCTTCTGTTATCTAATAGACATATATACATACATAGATATGTGTGGATTTCTGAATGTGCTACCAGGTGTGATGGGCTAATGTTTTCCTGAGACTTTGTAAGCCAGAATGAGACAGAGGAGTTGAAGCCCGTTCAGTGCTTTGCTTCATATCCTTCCAGACCAGAAGGCATCACAATTTATTTTGTTCTGCCTGCCCCAAGCACCTGCAACCTCAACAGGCAGCAAGGGAAGGACAAAAAGTGGCAATCTGAAGAACACTTGAGTAGTAGTTAATCTAATTTCCTGCAGCAGTAAATTTATCTATTGGGGGCTCATCACATTTCTGAATAAACCCAGACATTTACAGTTGATGTGAAGAAACCTTTTGTGTTACAACCCAGCAGTAGTTTTGGTTTGTGGCTTTCCTACCAAATAGCCAATAAGGGAATCAAGAAAATGGCTCCTGGATCCCTGCTGACTTTCTGTTTAAACACATTCCCTCTCGTAATAGCTGGAAGCAGCTTCGTGCCTGTTACTGGCACATGCTTAGTCCAAAATAATTATGAAAATCAATGGCCTACAGAGCATGTTACCAGCTTTAAAAGACAATTCCCCTACCCTCGGGTTGAATGTCTACAGAAGGTGTCTCATGAAATTCATTCTCTTAACTTCTTAATTAGTCTTCTAAAAGAGCCTGAAATATGCTGCGGTGTTAGAGGATGCTCACTGCATTCTGACGAGGTTTTGAATTTTGCCAGCTTCCCAACAGATTATTACACCAGAAATCTTACTCTCTTCTTCTTTTCTGAGGTGCAGTAGCTTCATTTGGAGTAGAATATGCCTAAGGCTCTTTCATAGTGCTTCAGGCAAATGATCATGTAGTCCAAGTTTCAGCAGCTTATAGTAAATAATTTAATAATAATAAAAAAGAAATGTGATGTGTGCAGGTTAATCTTCCTGCTTAACTGTTCTTCTTATTTGTGTGTGATGGTGGATTTGTAGAGTAGCATCACATTTCTAGATTTTTTTAAATTCAGTTATTTACAATAAACTGCTGAAACTTGGACTACATGGTTATTTGCCTGAAATAGTTCCGAAAATGACAGTAGCATCTCCTTACCTTATTCCTGGTGTGCCTGTTCCCAAAAGTATCTGCTGACCTTTGCTATCAAAGGGAGTTTGTGCTGCTCTTGGTTTTTTTCATGCCATCATTGCAGAATCAGCTTGTCTAAAACAAGGAGTTTGTTTTATGGCTAACACAATGGAGAGCTGAAGTTTTTGTAGTTTGCCTTAATTTTCACATAGTTGAGTCTCTGTTACCATTTTCTAAGAACTCTTGAACGGCTGTTCTTCATTGCCATTTCATGGTGCATATAATGAAGCAGAAGAGGTCCAATTTCCTACTCCAGTGCCTCCCAGAGTATCATTTGCAAATCACGAAGAGGAAGGTTGCATGTGAAGGGCTATCCAACTGCCAGAGAATGTTGTCACTGGACTACAAACTCCGTAACTGTATCACCTGGAAAGCAAAATTCAGAAGTGGATTTAACAGAACTTGAGATTTCTTTGGTTCACTGAATGCATGATGGAGAAAACCTTTAGTGACTATTGCCTGGTGGATGCCAGGGAAAATTTTTTTGTGTTTATATTAGGTGAGAGCAGTTAATTTGATGAAATGTAATATCCATCACCACCCTTCTCTCACTGCGTTTACTAAATCTGAGTGCACATCCAGTGTTAAGGTTTTGCTCCTCCGCATCTTTCAGCATTGGAATTGGGGTGACAGGAAATCCAGCTGAGGCACTGTTATTTTTGTTCATCATACAGAGTTTATATTTTAAAAATAAATAAAGTTATTTTTACAAAAGGGCAATAACGCGTGTGAACATAAGATAGAAAAGTCACAGAGGAGACATCAAATCCTTAAATAATCTGCTTTACAAGTTGGAAGAGTTACGCCAGTTCCCATCCTATCTGGGACCTTTCTGCAGTGAGAATTTTGAAGACTAAAATGTGTGTTTTGCAAAAGACCAGCAATAATCAACAGTATATATTTCTGCTTTAGCTTATTTATTTATTTATTTATTTTGCAAATGCAGATACAGAAAAAAAACTTTTCCTGTGTGTTCTCCAGATTAATTTCTGCTTTATTCCAGAACAACACACTAGACCTTAGGGCAAGAACAGAACATGATGATCCAGGCTGACCTCTGGTGAAGCCAACTGTTCCTGTATCTAGCCCAGCATCTTGTGGCTGAACTAAAACAACTTGTGATATTTTTTTATTAAGTACAAAATTAAATGTATTAAAAAGAATGAACACTTCCATTAATTCTTGTTAGATATGTTGGTTCCAGATGTTACATACATAGCTTGTTTGAAAATTTGGTTGCTTTTTTTTTCCCCTTAGCTTCCTATTTTTCATACTGAACAGAAAACATGTTACTGTGGAGTGGATGAAACCTTACTAAATGTTTGAATTATCTTATTTGTAGTAAAATTAAGAAGGGCATTATGAAAACAGCTGAAAGCCTGAGAGCCTCTGCTCCCCCAAATCCTGTCCTTTAGCTTGTACAGGGGTTTAACTTTGAGGCAGAAAGACTATCCCCGTCATCTGATAACCGTTCCTCAGATGAGAAGACAATATGTTGGAAACACAAGTGGTCAAGGGAAAAGGATTAGGAAACCCAGCACAAAATCAGAACAAGTGCTAGGAACAAGATCAGTGAAGAACAATTGTGGCTGAGGGGTTGTTCAGGCTAAGTGTTGGCAGAATCGGGCTTTGATTGTATTGTGTAGAAGGGGCAAGAATGTTACATGCTTTTGTAAGAGTGTTGGGCTTTATCAGATAAATGCTTGACTCCATTATGTTTTCTTTTTCTGACAGAAGTAGCCTGTAAAAGCAGAATTGGGCCAGAAATGCATAAACGTTTATATGTACTACATGCACACCTGTAAGCACACATGGAATTTACGTTTACGATACGGATAATTAACTAGATGGAGTTAGCAGTGAAGTTCAACATCTAATAAGGTTATCTGCTCCAGCATAATGTAGTTCAGTACTAAAATGGTAAAGCAGGGCTAGGCATGTAAGCCAATAGACATGAAAAAATAATGAATACATTTTGTATGGATTGGCCAAGTTCATCTTGCTCAGCCTTCTTTGGCTTCTAAAATAAAACAACTCTTGACCTAGTTCTAAAAATATACAGGATCAGGTAATATCTTAATTCTGATTTCTTTTGTTCAGACTTTGACATGCTGTCACTAGCAGCTGGCACATAAATGCCGGTAAGGAACAGTTCCATTGTGAAATGCTGCAGACTGAAAAAAATCACCTGCTTGTCCTGGGATGAGTGCCATTGCTGTCTGACAGAAATCTCAGGTTGGTCTCTCACCCTTGGAATGGGTTGCAGATGTTTCCACTGGGAGAGGAATTTACCTGTATAGCATAGTGGATGATGCAGCAAGGGGTGACACTTGGTGTTTTGCATGTGACTTTCTTGTATTGGAAAATAGGACTTTTTTTTTTCTTCTCTTCTGTAAAGGCAAACCCACAATCTGGTAAATATTAGAATAAGATTGCTCATGTACTGGAAGAGATTCAGGGCAGCTGTTTGTTTTGGCTGATTCAAACTTAAAATAACTATTCCTAACAAAAGAATAGAAAAATATATGTAGAATATTGTACCTTTGTTTGACATTTATGGTGCCGTGCACTAAGTTCTCATTAAAGTTACTGTCATCATTTTTACATAGTAGTTGGGCATCTAATCAAAACAATGGATGCTCACAAATAACTAGTCCTGTGCCTGGAATATTCAAGCAGTATATGACATTGGCTTTCCATATTGCCCTTGCTTTGCTCACTTTGCTCCTTTTTTGGTCACCTGGGCATTAGTTTTGTGAGCTGGGTCCGATGTTTGAATCCAGTTATTGGATTACTTCTTTCCCAGTTATTCCCCCCAGCCCTTTCTGCACAACCCTTTGATATCTATATTGAAACTGGGCTGCAGTTAATCTTCCAGGGTGGACTTACTGAAAAGGGAAATAGAGCAGATTGATGTTTTCCCATTTTTAGGTTTTACATCGTTTTGGATCCCAACTCAAAGGTGAGAGAGCAGAAGGAAAATACATATCAGTTTATGATAGATGGGGTCCTTAAGCAATACTGCAGCCTGCGGATCAGAGGAAGAGTTATTAATCTGTTGCAGTCTCTAAATGCCTTTGCCTTGCTTCAGCAAGCTGCTACCAATAGCCAGTTTGTTCTGTAGGATATTGCTGGATGCTTTCTACTCCCTCTGTTGACAACCAGTTCCTACCCTCAATGGGTATGAGAAAGTTTATGAGCCCTTCCCTGTCACCTTGCCTCCCCTTTGAACTTGAATCCTTGGATAAAATCTGGACCTTCTTATAGACCTCATTCTTTGCATATTTGTTTACTTTCATGCTGAATTGACTGTCTTCCTGATCTGGACTTTGCTTTGATGTGACTACATTTTGTTTCCATTATTTAAAGTTGCAGAAAACCTATTTCCTGTTTCCTTGTAATTCCTTAATTTAGTACATTTTAATGTATCTGTCCATGTTTTTTTCCTGTGTATATAGTATCAACTAGAGAAGAAAATCCAGGATGATATGAAAAAAAAGCTTTATCAGCATTAGTTCAGGGTTAGCTCTGTTATTTCTGGGCAAAGGCCACAAATGAGTTATTCAAGACATGATAAATGAGAGGGAGACTATTGTAAAAAAACTTCTCTGTCATGCATAAGCCACATAAATCACTGTGTATGGGCAGAGGAATATTTTCAGGAATTTTAATTCTTCTTGTGACTAGAATGAATTAAAAAAATAAAAGTTAGTTTATTAGACCAACCAAACTGATTGAACAAGTTGGTGTGTTTCAGAGAAGTTCAATTGTGATAAAGTCTTACCAAACCAAGGCAGGCTCTGGAGATGCTTGACTAGATAGGATTGCTAGCCAACTCCTTTGAGGACAACACCTCCATCTCCAGTACAGTTTGTCTGTTGTGAAGCTATCAACTCCATATTCCTTGGGCCTGACGTGGGAGGTGCTCTAAGACTACCCTGAAGTCAGGATTTCTGACCCCTTTCTTACCTGTCTTTTCATTCCCCACCTTTGTCCTAGCACCCGTAGTGCAACCTGATTAGTCATACTGTCATTGCATCTCTAGTGACAGAGTTTTTTTTGCTTGAGGAGGCACAAGAGGAATCAAAGGGCTTATGTACTTTTGGCAGAACAAAATATCTAGCTCAGGGTTCATTTATAACTTCTTTTATAAGGGTCCAATTTGGTAAAGAAAGAAAATAATTGCATTCGAAGCACACAGGCGAGATCCAAAGGGTCACAAAAGGCTCGTGAGCCAGCACACATGATTTTTGTCAGCTTGAATGGAGCCTCTTTTGTGTCGTTTGGCTTGGATCACAGGTGTGTGTACCTTGTCTCTTTGCTCCAGGGTCACCTAGGAGCTGTGAACAAACGGTGCACGTTGCCTCTGCCTCGAAGGCCCACTCTTTCCCATACTAGATTATTTAGCTTGATGCAGTTTGAGCTTCGAAAACTTCTCTGTTGGTGTAACGACCACCTTCAGTCCTGCAGAGATGCCTGCAGTCGAACAGAGTTCCATGGTGAACTTTGTAGTAGGAGAGCAGTTAACTCTTTCCACTTTTCGCCACACTGAGTCTGGTTTGACCAGAACCTCCAACCACAATTATTTTTTTTTTCTTCTGTGAAGTGGAGGAAGATAACATCTTCCTCTGAAACACTTATTTAAAATAAGTAGGTCATTTGAAGCTCACTGGCGATCTGGAATGTTGAGAGAGAATCAGATGGAGTGGTTTTGGGAATGGGATGTATTTAACTGGGCATAGTCACTGGTTGTTAATGTCTACTTTTTCACCACTGATAGTAGGTTTAAGTAATCTATTGCACTTTAGGAATAAGATCTTGGGTTTACAGCAGATGATTTTGTACAAAGAGTTCAGTAGCTGTCAGAAATGCAAATAGATTTTTAGGAATTATAGAGAAGAAATAAAGAACAAAACACAAACAGAGCTTTTGAAGCAGTTGCTTGATCCATCCTTGCCTCCTCTGCTTAAGCTGGCCCAGGAGCAGTCTCAGGGCTCAGAAGTAGGAGTTGTTTTAGGTGAAACTCACCCAAAAGGTGCATTCAGAAACACCTAATGTGCTAAATGTGCATTTGGTCTGATGTATTTCAAAATAGTCTCCCCCAGAATAGGTGTATAGGGCCAGGTCCTCTGCTCTGCACACCTGCCCATCTGATGTGTTGGTAGCTGGTGAAGCTCCTTCTCTGGGCCTGTGGTGCAGAGGAGTGTCCCATAGAGCTGTGCTCGCTGTATGATTACGCTCCTCTCAAGTGTCTCCAGGTACTGGTGACCTGATACTGGGCTAGGCTAGACCTTTAATCTGTTATGGTTATGTGAAGGAAAAGGACCTTAGAGTGCTGGTTGACACCTGGCAGACTATGAGCCGCCTGTGTGCCCAGGTAGCCAAGAAGGCCAATAGCATCCTGGCTTATATTAGAAGTTGTGTGGCCAGCAGGATTAGGGAAGTGATTGTCCTCCTGTACTGGTGAGGCAGCACCTCAAGTACTGTGTTCAGTTTTGGGCCCCTCACTACAAGAAGGACATTGAGGTGCTGGAGCGTGTCCAGAGAAGGGCAACAAAGCTGATGAAGGGTCTAGTTCACAAGTCTTACAAGGAATGGCTGAGGGAATGGGGTTGTTTATTCTGAAGAAAAGGAGGCTGAGGGAAGACCTTATTGCTCTCTACAACTACCTGAAAGGAGGTTGTGGTGAGGTGGAGATTGGCCTCTTCTCCCAAGAGCAGGTGATAGGACAAGAGGAAATGGCCTCAAGCTGTGCCAGGGAAGGTTCAGATTGAATATTAGGAAAAATTTCTTCACTGAAAGGGTTGTTAAGCTTTGGAATAGGCTGCTCAGGGAAGGGGCTGAGTCACCATCCCTGGATGTATTTAAAAGATGTGTAGATGTGGAGCTGTGGGACATGATGTATTGGTAACTTGGCAGTGCTAGGTTAACAGTTGGACTTGATGATCTGAAAGGTCTCTTCCAATGAAAATAATTCTACAATATCAGTATCTTAATTCTAATGGAGACATTAATAGAGACATTATTGAAACAGAGCTACTGAAAAATAACAATGACCATATTATTTTTCTTTTTTGGTCATTTGAGCTCTAAGGACCTTACCAGGAATAGTGTATATGTTGCATCCACTTCTGAATTTAAGAAAGAAAAACATCCATCCTGTTGTTAATACAGTCCACATCCCATATCAAAAGCAAGCTTACTTCTCTCACCATAACTGACTTTACTGATGCTGTAAGTGAAGGTTTGGGAATGAGATACCCCAGCCAATATGTACCCCAGCACTATCCATCCTTGGAATTTTCGCTCTGTACCCTTTTCATCTCAGAGAGTGTTTTCTGTCTCCTGGTGATGCTCCATCTTAATTAATTCTATAGAGCATAACTTGAATACAGTGTCATAGCTAATTGCCACCATCTGCTTGTAAACCAAAATAATTTCTTTGACCACATGTCACAACAGCAACTGAACTCTGGCTACTTGAAATATGTCCAAGAGCAGACAGCTAACTCAAATCCTCTGAGTTACTCTCTGGGAGTCCCTGCCTTTCTCTTCCAACACCACATGCTATTTGGAATCACAGTCTCACAGAATGGTTTGGGTTGGAAGAGATCTTCAAAGACCATCTAGTCTAATGCCCCTGCTGTGGGCAGGGACATCACTTGATCAGGTTGCTTAAAGCCCCACGCAGTCTGACCTTGAACACTTTAATGATGGAGTATCCACAACTACTCTGGGCAACCTGTTCCAGCATCTTACCACTCTCATCATAAGAAAAATTAATCCTTATATCCAACCTAAATCTACCTTATTTCAGTTTGAAACCGTCACCTTTTGTCCTGCCACTACAGGCTCTGGTGAAAAGCCACTCCATCTTTTTTATAAGCCCCTTTTAAGTACTGTAAGGCTGCAGTAAAGTGTCCCTGAAGCCTTCTCGTCTCTGGGCTGAACAATCCCAACTCTTTCAGCCTTTCCTCATAGGAGAGGTGCTCAAACCCTCTCATTGTTTTTGTGGCTCCAATAGGTCCATGTCCTTATTGCACTGGGACCCCAGAGCTATATGCAGTACTCCAGGTGGGGTTGCACCAGAGCGGAGCAGAGAGGAAAACAGGCACTTACCTTTTGGTGACCTGTTTATATAAGTCTCAACTAGCCTGGAGTGAAGACAGCATATACACCTTGTGTTTTCTGGGCCACAAACTCACCTGAAATCCCCGGAGAGCAATCGTTGGGGGGTAGTTAATAATGGAACATTTAAACTTCTTGATGCATATCAGCTATTCAGTTTGAGGCACCTTTTTGGTGCAGTGCCCATACCTCATGCCATGAGGCTGAAAGAGGGTATCAGTAGCAGAAGCAGATGGGTAGCAGTTTGAAGCGAATGGGGCTAGGTACAGACACAGGGTATTTGGGTAGCCCTGACTTCTCCAGTAAATAATGAAGATGGGGACGTTTTAACAGAGGACACTATACAGAAAGAAAGACTTAGGCTCCATGCTTCTTACTCAGATAATCCTCCTTTTTCATCCAGGTGACCTAATGAATTGCCTGCAATGGCCCTGACTTTATGAACAGTGAGTTTTTGGCAGGTGCTGGGCCTATTCATCTCAAGGTGGTAGGCCCTGGTACACTAGTGCATCACACTTGGGATTTTTATATAAAAGTGTTCAATATTCAGATGGACATCAGTAATTAGTAACTGACACGTATATGCATGTGTAGAAAGAAGGATAGTGGTTGGGTGCCCTCTCTCCTCTCCTCTCCTCTCCTCTCCGAACCTCTCCTCTCCGAACCTCTCTGAACCTCTCCTCTCCGAACCTCTCCTCTCTCCTCTCGCCTTTGGCTACAGTCCCTGGAACCAGCTGCTATTAGACTGGGGAGGATCTTCTTCTGATGCCAGCAGCAGCATCTGGATGCCTGGCACAGCTCTTTGAACAGTTATCTCGATCGCTGTAGCAGTCAGCATGCAGCTGGAAATTTTTATGCTGCCTGAATGCCTTTTCTCTTTGGCTCACCTTGAATTATTTGGACGTTATATGTTTCCATCCCAAGGGGAAACAGGACTCTGCAATTATTTCTCAGTATTTGTGTAAAGAATCCTTGCAGCTGAAATATAGCAAGGATTCCCTTCTGCCTTTGTGCTAAAACTTACTCTCACTCTGAAGCTGTTGCACACTTGCAGAGTGTGTGCTGGGATCGTGACTAAAAAAGGAGAAGCTTTTGTAGAGATGGTTGCACCTTTTTAAAAATACATTTTGTATCAGAAATTCTAATCTATCCAAGCAGAAACTTTTTGCAGTGTGTATTTTTGAAAATGAAGATTCAGCATTGAACTTTCTCAGGTCTAAAGTAGGATTCCTGCTAGCAAATATGGATATGAAAGCAAAAAAAAACAACAACCCATGAGTCAGCAATGAACTTCTCCCTCCCCTTCACCTTGGGATGAGAGAGCCAGGTTCATGTTCCTGGTGTACCTGATTTAGTGCTGTCCAACCTGGCTGCGAATTTGGGATATTTCCTGTCACAGCCTTTTAGTAGGCCAGCTGAGATCTTAGCCCTGTAGCCCACTGGCTAGCATGTGTACTTGAGAGACAAGGAGTTACAGCTGAATCCAGGGCTTCCCTGACCCAAGGGCTGGGTTGCGGAGACAGAGAAGGGGGTTCCTGTCCTCAAAACATTAGAAAGAACTGTGTTTTGTCACACTGTGGGGCCATTCCTGGAGGTATTTCAAACACAGGTACATGTGGTGCTTAGGGACGTGGTTTAATAGGTTTTTGGCAGTGTTAGGTTGATGGGGGGACTCAATGGTCTTAAGGGTCCCTTCCAGTTTAGACAATCTGTGAAAACTAGGTATTACTGCTGCTTTTTAAAAAAAGAAATGGTGTGGGATGTTTGTGGTCTGGGATGCACCAAACTGCTCATTCTCTTTTCATGCTTGCTTACTTTTTTATGGTGTGTGGGTCTGAGACACCTGGGGCGCAGGTTTCCTTGACTTAAAAATCCTCCTCTGCTGCCCCTTGCTGTGCTGAGACAGATCTTTGCCTGACAGCAGTTTCCGCATGCTGGAAGCAAACAGGCACCCTGGGGCAGGAGAAGCCAGAGGTTTGCTACCAAATTTGGAGACGGGTTTGCTGGCTAGGTCAGCAGAGATTCTGTGGAAATGTAAAAGACAGCTTTCAGATCTGCCAGCTGCTCTGATGAAGCCTCAAGTAGTTTCTGGAGCAACAGCTATTTTCGGGGATGCAGTGAGAGTGAGCAAGTGGTTTTGGGTTGGCTTGGGCTTCCTTTGCTTAAGGTTGGGTGGTCATCACTTTTCACCTCTATCCCTGCCAGGCTTGGCTGCTTCTGTGCTACACCAGGTAGAAGGGAGGGAAAACAGGTTTTAGCCTCCTCAAACACTTAATTCTTTATGGAAGTAGCCAAAAGAACCCAGTGGAGCTGTTCTTACCTAGGAAACCCTTTTGCAGGTGGTAGCTTTGCGTCCTCACTACCCTGAGTCATTCATGGCAGGAGACAGAAAGGAGAAGCTGAAAATGAGCAGCTAGAATAGCTGCTGGTCCTGTCCCCCATTGAGGATGGATGGGCTGAGGACTGCTTTCACTTGTCCTCACCAGCCCCTGTCACCCAGGGTCCATTGCGAGATAGCCAGTAGCAGTGACCCCTAACTCCCCATGGCTGCCCTCCCAGGGAATGTGAAGAAGTAGAGGAGAGCTAGAATCTGCCAGGCGATTTTGGGGTGCAGAGTGAAATAGGGGAGAATTCTTGTCAGCAGGTGTTCATTAGAGCTCTGACCTATTTAAAATAACAAGCTTTATTTGGCTTTAGAGCCAAAAAGGTTGGGACGCTACTGGTTTATTTAGTGGTAACAGCAAATCAGCAGCGTCACTCCCAGGACTTCATGTGGTATTTCCTACCTGCGCTAGCTCAGTAATCCCCTCACTTGGCAGATACGTTAACTCAAATAGTAAGGGAAGATGTGACTGCGGTTACACATGGTGCTTGGCAAGGACTCTTTGTCCTGTGCGTTAGCCACGGATTTATCCTTCTGCTATGTGTACCGTCAGTTTTTCATTTCCTCCCTTTATTCTGTATTCCAATTTCCCTTCTTTTTTCTTCATTATCTTTGCCTTTGCCCAGCCGTGTTTCTCCCCTATGGTTCAGCGACTGCCGTCTTTTACCTTGGATCTTTCCCTTAGCATCAGTGAGAGAAGAGAGCTTACAAACGTACCGTGTGCTGGCATCTCTCCCTCACACACACATGTGCATTGGGATCCCTGCCCACGTGGGCATGTGCACATGCCCAAGCATGTCTGATTGGTTTTGCACCAGTAATTTAACCCGAGCCAACTAGCTTTTATTAAATCCACAACTCTCAAACCAGGCATAGGCAGGAACCGCAAACCATATGTTTCTTCTGTTTCACCACATGCTGTTCTGGCTGTGTGTTATGAGTAATACGCATATGCACCTAGTGAAGTTACAGCGAGGTGGGGTGCCTAGTAGAAGACAGTTTTTGGATTTGTAGTTTGAACTGGTCGTACCGTAAATAAAAATCTCTAGATCTGTTCTATGCATTTCAATGAGTAATTTTTGAGTATTTGGCAATGTGTTGCTTGGAACCTAAAGGTGGGGTATCTGAAACACGTCGCTGTAGTCTTATTCCAGCTCCATCCTAGAAAATGTACATTTTGTCAAAGAGTGGGCTTTATATTCCTGGATGTTACCCAGAGTTCAGTCCAATGACACTTTAGTCACAAGCAGGAAATAGAACAATTTCAGTCCTTTTTATCTAGAAGGCTGAGGAAATACGGAAGGTTCTCCCTTGTTTTCGTGGCCAGTTTGCTTTGTGTCATACTTAACTGGCAGTGCTGAAGACACGCAGCCAATGTAGAAAACCCCTTAATTTATAAACTGTTTACATTGGAAAATATCCTTCCCCAAAATCATGTTGCTATTTTTAGCTCTGTTAGCATTAGCGTATGGAGGATGACTGAAGAGAACTGCACATTAGCAAGTATCTTGGATGGCAGCAGTGAATGGTAATTCCTACCTGAAACCTCCTTAAAAATATGCCATTTGGGGACTTGGTTATATGTTAATAGTGTTGTGTTAACAAACGTTATGCCCCACTCTGGCTTCTGTTGAAAGAGAAGATCAGACTGGAACAATTTGCTTTATAGCAAAAGTGGAGGAAACTGTTTCACCTCTCCCACACCTGAATGAGCACACAAGGAGGGCGAGTGGCTGTGGCAGGTCCTCCCTACTCCTCCCAGTTGTTGGTCAAATCTTCATTTCCTTAATTCTGTGTATTTCTGAAATTTGAATCTCTGTTGTTTTTTTTTCCTGACTGAGCAGTTCTAATCTCCTAAGGCATTTATCAAGTACAGTCTGGATGAGTTATGGGAACCACAGACAGTGTATTGAACTTAGTAACTTCTCCGAAGGCAAGACCACTCTTTGGCTAACAAGTTTTTCTCTTTCTAAACAAGCCACTGTTGCAAGATCTATTTTCTTTGTAGTAAATGCAAGGTCCATCATAAATCCATCTAACTTCATGGTCCTGGTTGTCAGATCAGAAATGCTGCAGCCACATGGGGCAAAGCACTCATTAATCTTGGCTTCTGCTCTTTCAAAATTTGGGGGTTAACCTTGTGCCAACAAGGTGAGTCAGGTATTGTTCTGGCCTGCATAAAGGCATAATGTTTTGGCTTGTTTAACAAAAATGTAATTGTGTGTCTGTGCCTGGTCTGGATCAAATTTATGTTGCTGGTTTATCCAGCAGTGAGCAGGATGGGTACCAAGGAGCACGGAACCGTGGCTGAAGGCTGTCCCTGGGTGTTTTTTGATAGTCTTTTTCATGATTGGATTAGGAATGAAAGGCTCTGTACTGAAATGTGGATCATCACTAGCAAATGTCAGAGTGCATCTGCTAAAAATCCATGGTGTTCACACTTCTCTGAGCACTCAGTGTGCAGTCTCAGGCAGGCAGCACGGCACCTCTTGAGACTTCAACGATAAACCCCTCTGTCTTTGCGTCTGCTTGACCTAGAAAGAGTTGACATTTCATGCCATGTGATCTGGCTGTGTGCTGCACTGCTGTGTTTGACAGATATTTTCAGCTACCAGAGACAGAATTTAAGAGAAAATTCCGATGATCTTAGTGTACCATCTCACTTTATTGCAAGTGAGAAATGGAAAAGTAATATTGTTTTCATAACAATTCAGGCATCCTTCCTGACCACTGTGTTACTACTTAATCGTGAATGGTGGTGTTCAGGAATTTCAAAGGGAAAATACAATAAAATGAGAACACTAAGAGTTTTTAAAATATTTGTCTTGCTGTATCACTTTAGCCCAAAGTAGATTACTAGGCAATGTTATATTTTAAACAGAAACATTTATGCTTTCAGTGGTGCTGTGTGATCGAGCTGCCAGTTTACTCTATCTTACATCTTTCATACTTTTGTCACTGCTCCTGCAGAAGTAGCACAAAATATTCCTTTCACCTGCTGTGATTAAGATTCACCATCTCAAGAAGATTTCATTTTTCTTTCCATTTCCACTTCCACAGTAAAGCAGTGACTGATCAAAATCAAGTCGTTTTATACCAGCTTAAAAAGATAACTTGATAAAACGAATCAATCCTAAAAGTGAAGATAGCTTTGTCATAGCATCTGTTTCTTTGAGGGAATGAATAGTTTCATTTGGGATGGAAATTATGTATTTATGGATACGCCATTGTTCTTTTGTGGTGCTCTGGTGCATTTGCTGCATTCCAGAACTGTGTTTTGTGTTAGTAAAGGCAGTTTAATGCCGTAAAAGATCTGCTTGTGCTAGCAGGTAGATGATTAACCTTCATAATAGATTTCATACCCCCAAGAGTTTCTCACTGTAGTATATTGCCTCACTAATTCACACCCTCCCCCCCTTTTTTTTTATTTTTTAGTTATTTGAACACCTGCATTGTGAAAAATGGATGGA
The DNA here is from genome assembly GCA_013400555.1 of Jacana jacana. NCBI lineage: Eukaryota > Metazoa > Chordata > Aves > Charadriiformes > Jacanidae > Jacana > Jacana jacana. Next base: position 241,982 of record VZTM01026132.1, on the reverse strand, counting down.
TAGGAGAATGCTGTAAGCATTAAATTAATGGGCAACAGCTCTGAAAAGGGGGAATGGTCAGAGAGTGTTTGCTGGGCTGTGGGAAGCTCTGACAAATGTTTTTAGAGACCTTGGTTGAGATTATTGAAGTGTTACAGCCACAAACCAATCTCCTCAAGAGGAGAGGTGGCCATGAAAATAGCTCAGGACTGGTTTTGGGACAAGGTGGCTGTTAGTGGTCAGACCATTTTGGAGAAAGACTTGAGAGCACTGGTAAGTGTAGCATAGCAAGTCTGGTGGACATAAGCTTCATGATATTGACTGACAGAATTGCCTTGAGCCTGAGCATCTGTTGCTGCCCATGGATGAGATACGCTCTGGTCAGAACAAGCCAGATGAGGAGACAGAGGCAGAAAAATCAGACACAACTATGTTATATCAGACGCAGTTATATATTATGAGCCACACAGGGCCCAGGAGAACAAAGGAGCAAAGGAGCCACATTGCACCTCCATTAAGACTTTAAGACTTTCCAGTGAAGGATGTAACCTTTCCAGAAATTGTGTATTGCCAGTGGGAGGCTAAAGTACATATGTTTATTTAAAAGACCTGGCTGTGCTCAATTTTTAATGCATTGATCTTTTTTACTCTTTCCACTGATCTGTTTATCTAATAATACCTTCTGGGTGGTAGACCCGGGCAAAATAACTCTCAAGCCAATTAATTACTGATAATGTGGCAGCTAGAGAAGGATTTACACTGTTCTTGTTGGAAAGATCGTAACTAAAAGGCAGCAAATTCTGGACACAGGCAGATCAACAAAAAAAGGAAAATTTATTACACTTGGCTGCATTTGTTGTTGTAGTGAGTGGGTGTGAGAGAAATATTTTCATGATTAGCCTCAGATTCAGGGCATGGCATTGGATCAGATGGCTAGTAATAGAGTCTATCTTGTCTCCAGTTACTATGCTTGCAACATTGGTGGACTACAATTAATAACTTGTTCCAGCGCATAAAACTTCATTGTTTCCATTTCCATTTTGTTTCAAGTCCTCACTTCATCACGATCAGTTCACTCATGGCAGAATTCCAACAAGGAGCCAGGACCGTGTGGCTGTGGGTTTTGTGTGCTTGATTCATGGAGAGGGACAGCCTGCTCTTCCCTGTACTAAAGTTGTAAGGTCCTGGTCCGACTGGTCTGGAAGGGGTTTGTAATGGTTCCGAGAGTGTTATATCCAACATGTTCTATCATGTACACAGGTGGTAGGTACCTTGCAGCAAGCGAGTTTTGAGACATCCTGTTTTCTGCCAGGTTCTCACATCCCGTTTCTCACTGGATGAGAGGGTGGAGAAGTCCTCATGGATGCCAACAGGGAGGTCAGGGCTCCAATGAGGAGAAGGAAGGCTGAAAAGAAGGGAGGAGAAAGATGCCAATGTCCTGTCCCTCTCTGCTGCCAGGTCCCAGATACCTGGCAGCACCTGCCAGCTACCCATTTTCAGCACTGTCCCCTCTCCACAGGGTCTCTGGGTCTCCTCTGGGGACACCTTCCCGAGTGTTTAAGTCTCTTGGGTGATAAAGTTGGCATGAAAGCATTAGGTTGCAGGAAGGGACATGTTGTGGCTTTATTCTGCTGTTCTGTGGTGCCATGGGATTCACAATTTTCAGGTGGAGAGGGTATGACATCTTGTAAGCAAAGGGGGGGAAACCCTCCTCAGGGAAAAAGAAAGTCGGAGGGGAACTCCGGTAGCGTTTCTTGCCTTTCATTTTTTTTTTTCACAGAGATTAGTGAAACAAAAATGCATTTGTAAGAAGATAACTCTAGGGTTTTGTAGCATACTTCTGTAAAGCTTGGGAAGATGGTAGTGATATGCAGCACACATATATCATCCTCTGCTGAAAAGACTGAAGAAAAATTGTAGTATTATTTGAAAGATAGAAACTTAATGCACTAACTCTATCATACAGAAATATGTGGAGAAAGTCTATGCAAGAGATTAAGGGAATTTATCAAGCACAAACAGCTGTGAAGGCAGCCTTAAATTTTGAGATTGATGGGATTTTTGCAATACAGAACATTTTAATTACTTATTTTAAATGCTGGTGTGTTTCTGTCAGCAAGTTGACTTTTTGCCCTGGTATCACGGTGTTTGAAAACAGTGCATCATATATGGAAGTAGCAATTGCCCATGCATGCCCAGTATAAAATGCCCTTGGTGGACTAGAACATTTCAGTTGTTTATCACGTACAACAGCATTATGACAGGCTGGCTAAATAGAGTAAAATAAGAGAAGAAGAATGTGGATCCATAGCCTTCATTTTTCTGAATTGCGTAACTGCTTCATGAAACTAATCTCTATAAGGACAGAGGATCAAATTCTCATCTCTCAATGTAGCTGGAGTTACCCCAGCAAATCTGGAATGACTGAGGAGACTCAGTCCCTCAAACCCTCAATCTTTGCATAAGCTGGCGTAGCGTGAGCCACTTGTCCTGCTGGAAGCTGGCAGGCTGCAGAGATGGGAGTGGGGGACAGGAGGATTGCATCCTTCGGCAGAGCCTTGCTCAAACTTCTCCAGAGGGAGAAGTGCTGAATGGCTCGCTCACACCAAGTGCTCAGTTGGTAGTTGGAACAGCCAGAAAGACCCAAAAAACCTTCAGAGTAGCAGAAACTATGAGATCAAAGTGAATCAACGTGCCTGTCTCCTTAGATCAGCTTTCCTTATTAATTTTGGGGGTTTTGTTTTTTCTCCCATTTAACTGTATTTATATTATAAATTACGTATATTGCAACATATACATGGCCCAGCAGTGAACCTCCTTCAACATTTATGTCAAGCTAAACTTAGTAACTGTTGCTGATTGCATCTATGTTTACTATACCATGTGGCAAAATATTTGAGGAGGAAATTGTACATACTGATAAGCAGCAGTAGCAACAAGAAGAGGATGAAAATAGATAAGGGGAACCACAAACACGAGAGAGGAAAAAGTCTCCTCCACAGAGTCACAGTACCTGCTCCGTCCTTGCCCTCTTTCAATATTGAGAACGAGTGCTTGTCTTGGCTAGCAGAAAGCACAGCCACCCTTGTGGAGCAAGGCCCAGCAAACAGTCTTAATGGTGCTTGCAGACTCTAGGTGCTTGTGATGGGGCTTGTGGCCATCATCCCAGGCACAAAAGCTTCTTCCGGATAGTTTGTGTGTTACTGGGACAGGAGGGAGAAGGCCTTTGCCCTGAGCCAGGCCCTGTGATGTACACACTTGGCTCTGGTACCTGGGATGTGGCACACCAGTAAATCCATGGGCATAACTTTTGCCCACTGCCAGTTAGATGTGCGCTTATTGACACTCTTTGTTTTGGCTTGAAATACTAAGGTGCCCAACAACCTGCCGTGTGATCTGCTTGTAAATTAACCTCCACTGATTACGTCTCCTTGGACAGAGGGTTCCTGCATCATAAGCATGTTAAATAATTGCTTTTACCCAACTGTCATTGATATGCTTCACCCTCTTTCAGTAAAGTCCTTGAAAGTCCTTGAAAGTCCATACTGTTCTTTCACAGGGAGGAAGTAAGCAGTGTTATTCTAAATTTTGCCTTAGCTCATCTTACATTTTACGAGCAGGTGGGTCATCTGCACTGCAATGAATTTCTGCCAGGAACATTCCTTTTGTCATGTTCAGATGAATTTTTATAATGGAATTGTTTTTCACGTAGCATTCAGTAGTGCTCCTTTATGAAACTTCCACATGCATGTAAGTCAAATTGTGCATATCTTAGTACAGTATTCCTATAAATTCTGAATTAACTGAAGAAAATTTACAATGGAGAAATACTTTCCCATTGAAACTTTTCTAAACAGCAGTTTTTCAATAGTATTTTTCTTGCCCCACGGTACTGCAGACTGATTCTCAAGGCTTTATACCTATGTGAGCTAATGCTGAAAATGCATTTAAGATCATAGAAGCCATTTTTACTGGATATTTTAAAACATCCCAAACAAATAGTGAACCAGATTTTCTATTGTCAGATTTTTTTGTTCTTCATCTGGTTATTCTATTGTTGATCTTGTGTCTTCTAGTACTACTGAATAAGAAATACAAAGTTTTGCTGCCAATCTTGATAAAAAAATTCATTGCTTCTGAGATATGAAAAAAAAATTTCTTGGCTTCCAGTCACACTGATGTGTGTTACAGCTGCTTGCCTTGTAACTCGCCCTTGATTCACCACAGCAACCTCAATGTGACTATTAATTAGATAGTAAGACATGACTAAAAAGTGTCCTTGAAGTCGAGCTTATAGTAAACAACATATTTTTCCATTTCTTATCTGCATAATAACAGTGTCATAAAAAACACCAGTACTTGTTGCAGCACTTCAGCTGTGCAAGGAGAACTGAAGTGCTTTTTAAAGTATGGTCAGCAGCACACTCTTGGTGGACTACTGCTGTGGTAAAGCCTTCTCCACCAGTTGTGCCCAGCATGGGGCTACAACCCTTGCGCTCCACTTGGGAGAGCTTTTTGAGAGCTTATTTGCCAGTTTGTTGGGCTGGTCTCACAGGTTATTGATACCCACACTAACTGCAGTGCTATTTTTAATAAGGTGAGGAAATTACCTAGTAAGGAGACGATCATACGATCTTAAAATCATGGAATAGTTTGGTCTGGAAGGGACCTTGAAAGATCACCTAGTCCAGCCCTTGTATTGCCATGGGCAGGGACATGAATGACACGCTGCCAAAGATATCAGTCAAGGTTGAATCAAATGTATGGGAGCTGCACTGCTAACCTGATTCAGTGCATAAATAAGGTGGTAGATTTTTACATTAGCCCTAGCTGTGAAGGCCTTTGAAGGCCCTGGTAATGTTGCTGTGATGTCCTTTCACCCTTTGGTTTCTAGTATTTGGTTCTCATTCCCCAGTTGCAGCTTTGCACCTGCATTTCAGTTGCGGTTGGAGAATCCCACAAATTTAATTTTACCTATTGCTTCTGTTCCTCAAACTGGTCTAGCTACTCCACTACTTCCCAAAACACTAGTATATGAAGTTTGGGGTTTTTTTTCCAAATATAATTTTTATCTCCTTTCTCTCGTATTAGTGACTAAAGTACCAGAAACAGCAACTGTTGTCACTGAGCTTCCTTAACAGTTTAGTATTGAAAAATTTACTTTTTTTTTTGTTAAAAAAAAAGGTGGAGGTTGTAATCCAGTCCAAGAAAATGGCATTTCCAACTCCATGGTAAGAAGCAGTGGATGTTGCGATACACTTTTTATAACCACCATTTCTCTTGATTCTAATTTTTGTTTCCCTTGATACTGCCTTTTTTAAATGATTATTTCTTATTTTTTGTTTTTAAGGAGAATCGTTTGCCCAGGGAAGTGGTGGAGTCACCCTCCCTGACTGTGTTTAAGAGTAGATTGGATGTGGTGTTGAGGGATATGGTGTAGGGGAGAACTTGTAGAGTAGGGCTGATGGTTGGACTCGATGATCCCAAGGTTCTCTTCCAGCCTATATGATTCTATGATTCTATGATTCTAATATTTTTATCAGACCTGGAAACATTCCATTATCATTCCGCTTAGCTAAGGGGAATGTTGATTGCACCATAAGGAGACCAGGGGCTCAGATCCCCATGTAAATGCCAGCTCATGGGCATGGACTTTGCTACTGCCAATTACATGGTGTGTGGTTTTGCCTTTGCCATTGACATAGCCCACATCTCTGAGCTTGTACATGCTGGGGTAGCCCAGACAGACAATCCTTCCTCTGTATGTCTTTGCTCCAGATGAACTACAGGGGAAGGTCGGGAGGTAGCGAGTGTCTCAGTATGGTGACTGAAGGCAGTGAAACCAGCTTGATTTTAATATGCTTTTTGTCCTTGACTGGGGGGAATAAATAACCAAAAGCATATATAATGACTTGAAACATCTGTTGTAGTGCTGTCTGGGACCATATGAACAGTTTATAACCTGAGGAGGTCTAAGCACATAATTACTCATTTACTGCCTTTCCTATACATTTCTGTAGCAATGCTTGATATTTTTCTTTCTAGTTCATGCTGGAATTCGGTATTTCTTTTTATGGGTGATAGTACTTGTTTCAGAGGAAATTAAAGTGTGCAGCTTGCATTTCTATTTGTAATTTACTGATAATGAGTAAATTGACTTAATTAGTATCTTAACATAATCTTAATTCTACTTTAACTTCGCATTTAGCTAGCAAATTTTCTGTGTTGTGTTCCAGGAATAGTTCATATTTAGGCAATTCAAAAATAATAATAGCTTTTATTATGAAAAGAAAAAGAAAGCAACAAATATTAATGTGCCTGAGTCACTCTATTTTATTGTGTATAGAATATATGATACCATACAAAAGGAAAAGAAAATCCCCAACCCCTATGAAGCAACTCTTTTTCTTTCAAGCTTCCTGTCTAGACTTATAGTCAGAAAAAAAATCTCCAGGAACCGACTTTTCCGTCACTGTCTCGAGCGAGGGCTGGGTGATAGGCAGTCCGCTCAGCCTCCTCAGCAGCATCTCCTACCTCCCCGTGGAGACTCCCAGGGAAACATCACCACATTCAATCAAATGCCCACAGGGTCCCTGGGGAAAAGAGATGGTTTGCTATCTCTGGAGATGTCCCTATAGCGTTTCCATGGCTGAAGAAGAAAAGTGGGAGACGGCGGTCGGTCCTAACGAAAACGTTGCAATGGTATGTGGATGTTTGATAGCCCCTATGGGGAGATCTCTGAAGGGGCTCTCATTTTGTTGTTTGATTGTTGTGTTTGTTTTGAAGTGTGTGTGTCTCTTTTTTTTTTTTTTTTTTTAATTTTGTAATTTTATTTATGTGAACGATTTGATTTTTTGCTTAAAATATCAAGGGTAAAATCCTGGCCCACTGCTGCAATCGGTGGGACATTTGCCAATGCATCTAACAGAAATCTGCAAATGTAAAAAAGGCTTTTATGCCGAAATAGTATGTTTTACGTTCACTTTTAAAATAAACCCTCCTGCTGGCGGAGCTTTGTTCAGCGGCTTGGACTTTGGCAGTGACCCCTGACCGCCAAGGCCACCCTGGAGCCTGTGCCAGCCGGCTCGGTTCCTGCGCTGTTCCTGAGGCCAGCCCTGGCTTTCCAGGCAGGCTGGGCTGAGCTGGCTTCTGCACTAGCCCGTGGCCATATCTGGCCTAAGGGAAGGTGGATCTGGAAGGAGTTGTACTGGGGGGCGAGCTAAAGGGGGCTGGGTGGGCTCTGCAGCTTGGTGAGAGGTCTGTGAGCAAGAAGGGCTGCTGTTGGGAAAGCCAAACAGGTTGGTGTAGCTCCTGCTGGCATTTCCAGGTTGTTTGGTTTTCCCACACCCTGTAATTTTTGCTTATACAGTGAGTGCCAGAGTAGCATACCAGCTAAACCCATACAATAGCACAGGTCCTTGCCTTGAGAACTCCTCCATTCATTTTACATTTGAATTTCCTTCATATGTGTACTTCAGGAAATATCAGAAGGTACTGCTCTCATTACCTGTGTTGTGGAGACCACTCCTGGGACCACTTATAACTCTGCTGGGTCACTACTTGTTCAGGCTCTGCTGCTGGTCTTTAGCCCCAGACCTAATGAGGAAACATCACCCTCTTCCCTCCACATCTCCTGAGGGAGGCTGAAGTGCTGGCTGCTCTTGGGGAGGTGGAGATGCTCCCTCAGCTCTTCTGTGAGCAGCCTGAAGCACACTGTTATCTCCAGGAGAGTACATTTGAATTTGCAGGCAGCGCTAACACTTAGGCAGGCAGAGCTTTTAAATTCTCATTTTTGCATCATGCAGCTGATGGAGCGAATTTTGGGAAGTTGCTTTGACACCATAGCGAAGCAAGGAAGCAAGTAGCTGATTTTCTTTCCTGTGCCAAAGCGCTGGGAAGAAAATATCTGGGGTTTGTAGTCATGGGAATAGGGCACCCTTTTATATTGTTTCGGCTGCGTAACTGAGACACCACCTCAGGCAGCAAAATGCAGGTTTGATGTAAGTACGTTGGGATTGGAAATGCTCTAGCAAACCAAGCTCCTGCTACACAGCCCAGCTAGTTTCTTGCATCTCAAATCTGATTTTAGGGTATATTAGCCTGTGTTGCAGTAGTTAGGTGTTTCTTTAATTCTTTGCAGAGATGATGTGAAGGAAGACCATGCTTGTATAATATTCAGCTGCTCAGTGGTGGAGGGTAAAGTGTTTCCGAAGGCTGTACCCCATCAGCATCCATAGGAAGAAGCCGTAATGCATCAGATAATGACTGGAGTTAATCTGTAAGCAGAAGTCTGAGACAGAGCAAGCAGGCAAAGCAGGTAGAAAATAATTAGGTGTTCCAGAGCTCCTTGGGATAACCACAAAATAGAAGAGAGAGAAAATGAGAGCTGTAAAAAAATAATTAAAAACTGTAATTGGAAGTGCTGTGAGGCAATGCAAAAGCCCAATGGATAGAAAGTGAGTTTGTGACCAGATGCACATATGCAGTGATATTTTCCTTCATGTGTTTTGCTCCAGAGCTTTTGTTTGTGCACCATGTTGTCCCTAATAGCCTACCCTGCTTTTGGAAAGGGATGAAGAAGGATTTGGTCAGCAACAGCTGATAGTTGTTATTAAACTATTGTTAAGCTTACATGGGATGTGGTCCACTGGATATCAGAGACTGTTGTGAAGGGGAGAATTATAGCTGCATCTTGCTATAGTGCATTAAGGCTGAGCTGGATGACTATGAAGTCCACGGATTTGGTGTTTATGGTAGTATGAGTATGAAAATACTCCCTGCCTGAATGTCCCATCAAGGCCAACTGGAGAAGATAATTCTTCCAGATGTCTTGTAAATGCAAAATTGTTGCTTTTCATAGTAATCCTGTTATAACCTGATCACGGGAGATCAAGGCAAAGCTACAGTTTCTGGTAAAAATGGATTTAAAGCAGACTTCTGAGCGAAACCGATTGCATATTCTCTGTAGCCTTTGCGTGTGGCTCCCATCATTGCAGCTTCTTGCATAAGTCTTGCACACACTTGTTTTTTGTTTTGTTTTGTTTTGTTTTTCTACAGTGTTTATTTCCCCCCAAATTCCTTTTGGCTCTTTTCACAGCAGGCTTTGTTTCTTGTGACTGAAGGCTGTTGCAGGCTGACTCTGTATAGCCTGTCCTGTTGCAGTAGTATTTGCTATGGAGAAATATTTCTGGGTACCTGAAGAGCTCTTGACTCCATCAGGCTGTGGAATACAGGGAAAATGAAGTGTTTGATCCATCCTAATATGGTAGTAGTGTATTGGGAATATCTGTTTTGGGCCCAGCATCCCATTTCACAGGAATTTTCCTTTCTTTACACTTCTGAGAAGGAAAGCAGTGGAATTGTCCCTTATCATTTGTGGAAGCTGGCCAAATTGGGAGGCAGGATAGAGGCAGAAGGAGATGCCTGCCTGAGGTATGGCCAGAAAATTCACACAGTTCAAATTTTTTAAAAATATGCATGTCTGAGAAAGGAGTAATAGGAGGGAAGCTAAGAGGATTGTATCAGAAAAGGGCTAAATTGTAAACTCTTCCCTTTTTGAAAGCTGAACGATACTGAGGTTGTGACTTGACACATGATCCCAGAGAGGACTCAACTCAAGATGTTTTTTTTCCCTTCTTGGGAGGTCTTGAATGCTTATTATGAAGATGAAATGTAGATTTCTTCACTAAGAAATTGCATGGTGATTCTGAGTCTTCCCAAGAAGCTGGTCGAAAATATTATTGGATCCTAGCTGGAAGTGTTGGAAGTGCTGTGCAGAAGGCGTGAGAGCTCTCATAGCTGCTGAAAGCCTGTACAAGTTGTTCCAGACTGAAGTGGGATGAACTTTAGTAATTATTTCCAGTGTCCTCTTCACTTCCTTAGTGAGAAGGGGACTTGGAGCAGTGTCCTGACTTGCTCGAGTCGGGAAGCCTTGTTGGCCTACATGGAGGACACCATGGTCTCCGCCTATCCTTCCATCAGTGGTCCCTGCCTGGGTAGCGGGGGCATATTCCCTGGGCACTAATGGTGTAGATGGAAATAATGGCAGAGCACCTGTAGCTGTATCATGCTGGTGTGGTTTTGCATGGGGAGTGTGAGGAGCAATGGGATTCACACCAGCAGACACCTGGATGAGGGTATTTGGGCTGGTGCTGGGTTACTGCAATGGAGCATGGTGCCCAGGAGCCCTGAGGAAATTGATGTCCCATGCTGCCAGGATGTATGTGCTGCCAGGATGTATGGGATGCTGTTGGTGCATCCCAGTCACCCAGTCACCACCATGGCAGCTCTCAGAGGGGGCAGGCTGCATGGTCATGGAGGAGTATCACGGAGCTATTGACGTATGATCTTTGGTGCTACCTCTTTCCCATCCCTTGTATGAAAAAGTCAGCCATGGCCCCTAACTGGTGCCCTGGTAGGCTTCATCTCCAACTTTCCACTTTTCAGATGCCTAATTACATTTTTAAAAAAGTGGTGGTATGTTTTGATGTTTCCTCCCTTGCACAGCCCAGTTGTTCTCTTTGCCTTTGTTTAAGGTGAGGGTTTCAGGCCAGGCAGCAGAGTTTGTAATTTCCTTTCTCCTCTGGCTTTTCTTTCATTTCAGGCATTTTATCTTGGAGGACACTAAGGTCAGAATTACTATTATTAGAACATTTTCCAAGCTCTCGTTTTCCAGACCTTCAAAATTAGACAAATAAAGGATATGTAATGAGTCAATCAGGTCATTGCAAAAAGATTGATAAATGGGTACTAGCCCAGTACAATCAAACAGGAACACTACAGGAACTCAGGAAAATGCTACCTCTCTTTGTAGGTAGATTTCTAGATGATCTTTCAAAAAGATGGTTTTTTCCTTAGAATTTTTTTAGCGTGAGGAACGGGAGGATCCTGAGCTGAAATCTGCTCAAACCCTGTAAAAATACTTGTCCATACACGTAATGAATTGGTCTCTGCTTTCAGCCTTCCATTTTGTTTATACTTGGTAATTATTTGTGGTCCAGCTGTTATTGCTCTGTATAAATAAGAAACTAGTGAAATATAATGGAGTTTCTCATCAGATACCCTCCAGAATGTGTTTGGTTATTCTTGCATGTGCCATCTGTTTTTAACAAGAACGGCTTGGATTAATCAACCATAACAACTGGTTTAGCAATATTATATTTTCTAAATAGATTGGTATGATAACTATGATTAAATTTGGCATGAAAAGCTGTTAGATCTTAGTCCTGTATATGTAGTTTGTGGGTTTTTTTTCAAAGGGAAGCAATATTTTTTCCTCTGAAGGATGTCACTATTGCTGGAGAAACATACTAAGGAGGTGAATCGTGTTTCATCAGGTGTCCTAAAAATCTCAAACTCCCTGTCAAGGCAACTCTGTGCCATTCCTGAGTTTCTAGAGCAGTCCTGTATCATATAATTAATATACAAATTATATCACATATTGTGATATAAGTGAATGTATAATTGATATAAGTGAACACAATTGTTTCTATATCTTTAGATTTTCTAGTTGGACGTTGCTCTTTTTCAGTATTTCATGTTTTATTATTGCTCCCCCTTAGCTTTGAAAGATGATGTTAATTTATTTACACTCTTCCTAAACTCAGCTTGAAGCAGTTGAGACCCATATGTGAACTAATAATTCTAGATACAGGCCATGGAAGAGATCTGAATGCTTGTTTGCCTTTTCTTGTTCTCCTACAAACCCACATTGAGTGTTGTTCCGTGATCCATCACAGCAAGTAAAACAACCAATTGACTAAGAAGTAGTTAATTTGTGTTAGTGAACTTAGTTGAACATGAAATAAAAATGAGGTACTCTTTCACTCTTCCAGTAAACAATTCCAGCTGGAAAAACAAGGAGACATGTTATTGAAAAGCCAAAGCATTTGGCTTTTATTAGAAAGGCTATTCATTAGAAAGGGCTATTCATTAGAAATTAAATGTGTCCTTCTTCATTTCACGACACAAAACCCACTTGACACTGAATATAAATATGGTTTTATTTTGAAAAAAGTGTAAAGTAGCCCCTGACCTCCTATATGAAGGAATGGGGAAGTATAAGTTGATGAACTGTTTGTTTTAATTTGTAGTAATATTGATGCTAGGTGGTACTGTTAGGAAAAAAAAAACAAAACAAAAAACCCCCACACCAAACCTGACACAGTTTCTGTACAAGAAAATTGTATTTTCTGCAATTTTTCAGTTTTCACATTGTTTCAGAAAAATCATTTTATGGCATGATATAAAAATATATAAAAATATACTTTGCTTCTCAATGCCATAGGGCATCTGAATCATATTACTCTTTACACCTTAGCTATATATATCTAACAAATAACACGTATGTAATCAGAAGCCGTTTAATGTGCTGTATACTTATACCTTTGTCTTCTACAGCGTAAGACAGCGCTTGTTTCTTCGGGAAGCTGGGACACAGGACACAGCCCCTTAGAGACTTGCTTGGCTTTACGTGCAGGCACATTTACATCTTGCAGGCACACCTGCCATGCACAACGGTCATGGAATATACAGGGTTTTTATGCATCTGCTACACCTTTGGGATAATTACATAGCTGTTCCTGCCTGTGATTTTTGAGGACTGAAGAGTCTTCTGAGATGGTTCTGATTCGATAAGCACCATTTAAATATAAAGCTACATCAGATATTGAGATAATTATGGAAACAAATGTGTTTAAAGTCAGATAAATGCATCTATGTTAAGAGATATTTCAATGTGACAGTATTTTGTAGTTTAATAGTATTTCATTACTATGGTGTCCAATCATCCCTTTTTAGATGCGAATTATAGCTCAGATACATGAAGTCAGCTATGAATGATCTGGGTTTTAAGGTCCTGTTTGAATCCAGGCAGAATGCAGTAGTTTTACTGTAAACATAAAATGAAAAGTGCATGGCTTGAGACTTCAGTGATCTGCGTACTTACTGCAATCAGTATGGCTTCATGGATGTTCTATTTGCAGGACACCCTCCACATACTGAAATATGGAAGTCCTGGGAAAAATGTGTTTACGCAGGACAGAAATAGAAAAGGAGTGTATTCATAGCTTCTGCTGGAGAAGGAAAACAAACTGTTTATGTACTGGTGAAACGACTAGGTCATATTCACATTTTGGAGGGGAAAACATCAGATAACACACAGCAATTTCTGTTTTAAATCTTCCATTCCAAAAATGGAATTATTTAAATAATTCTAAATGCACCCAGGTTAATTTTCTGCTAACTTTAACACCTAGTGTTAAACACTACTTTCACACAAGGAGGACTTTAACTACTTTAACATCCTGCTGGCCGAGGTGCAGATCGGGAGAGTCTGTATGGTAGGCTGCTTACAGCTGCTTTTTTAAGCTTTATAGCATTTGCAGCAAGGTTTTCTAAAATTGGTTACCTGAGTATTTTGACAATGCTTGTCTCTGTTGCATTCATTTTACTGTCAGTAGGATGGTATAAAGTGGGTGAGCTCCATTCTTCCATACGTACAAGGGAAGCTAGTTAAGAAACAAACCCAGCAGTTGTGTTTCTCTTGAGGAGCTGGCCTGCTGGCAAAAAAGGAGCATTTCATAGTCTGCTTGGCATTCAGTACTTCCATGTTCCTAAACTCCTGCCTTTATTAATTTACATGTTAATTTTCTCCTTTGACACTGATTGCACTCTATTTTTGTGCCTGCTTCTCTTCATAATGTCAGTTCTTGCCCTTAAACATATTTGATGCATGATTATCCCTTTTCAAAGAGAGGTTCCCGTCGCTGTCCCAGAAGGAAATGCAGTGGCCATGTAGTTCAGGAGGCTTCATGGGTGAATAACTCTGAAGATCAAAGATCCTCATATATCTGGCAATATTTACAGCAAATTAAGTGTTTCTTGGAGATGATGCTATTTTTGCTTAGTGTCAAGCATCAGCCTGTTAGTGTCATGCTCTATTTACAGAGGCCGTTGTCTTTCCTTCTCTCTACAAAAGCAACTTCCTCTCTGTCTCATCTGTTTCCACCATTACTACCTCCAGACTGGAAAACGAATTTCAGCGAGACTGTGAATAATAAGGAGATGAGTAAGTAAACCACTCAGAGAACAAACAATGGAGGAGAGCGCCATGCCAACCAGACTGATCCTTTTGCCCTGGCAGGGGTGGGTGGTGGGGAGAAGGTGACAGCCGAAGCAGCTCTGCGAGGTACTGCTGCTGATGGAGAAGCACTTTCCACCTCCACAGTCACGCAGTTCAGTTGTTAATGGCATTTGGGCTCGTTTCTCTCCATGCTGTTTATGGGGCTGGAACAGGCTGTAAGAGGAGTTAATGTATGGGTACAGGCACGGGTGCCGTGGCCGGGAGATGTTAATGCAGGCAACATGCTCCCCATCCAAATGTAAAACATGACCCCCAGGTCTCTCCAGCCCACGCTTAGCACCAACAGGTCCTTGACAGTCATCCAAGGGCTTCCCTACCCAGTGGGACATTTATGACCTACTTCAGAGCAAAACAATGAAAATGTCTGTACTCTTGCACCTTTTGGAGTAAAATATTTAAACCTCTGAAGTTGCTCTTTGCATAAGTTGTAAATCATTCAGCTAGAGGCCATGCAAGCGTCCTACAGGCTGCAATGGTTTATAAATCATGATTTGAGGAGGTAAGATTTTCTCGGCCTAAACGGAATTGCCCAGGAAGAGTGCAGCTTGGAGGACACTTGCTCCTCTTTGTATGCCTCTCAGTTCTGCTTCCAAAGAAGAACCACCACAGGTGGTGTCAGGGTCTGCAACCGTCATGGCAGCAATGCATGTCATAGGCTTCTAAAATTTTCTTAGCTTCCCAGGTGGAAAAATGCGTGTGACTGGTCTTGCACGCTGACTAGCATCTTGAAACAAGTAGTTCCACTGAAACCAGTGGCAAGTCAAAAAACCTGATGCTTCTTTGCTAAATCTTTGCAGGATTTGGGGCTGCCTCTGGACTGCTGCACTGCGTGTAGGGTGGTGTTCTCACCCAGACACACATGTGCTGCACATGTCCTCGTGGTTTGCTAGGCAGTCCCATGTGATGAAAAGTGATGTAGTATTACCAGCCTGGATTGGTATTGTTCTTCTGTAAGAACTGACTGCCATGAAATTAGGGGCCGTAGTTGAGTACAGACGCCCTCACTTCATGATGTTCAGTCTCCAGATGTGCTGTGTTGTAATGACACTCTAAATGGCAATAACTTACACTGGAAGAGGGATGCAGAAAATTATTTTCTACAGGGCGTTTCACATTTTGGAGGCAGTGCTCCCACAGGATGAATTTTAAATAATGACAGCAGTGGCAAGTATCGAGTTCTAAATAGAAATCACTGGGGCTCCTTAGGCTGTCAGGAGATCTGGGAGCCTGGTTTTTGGTCTCCCATGTGCACAGCCAGCCTGACAGCCTAGGAGCTGTCAAGGAGGCAAGAGGGGCTTGGGAAAAACAGGCAGATTTCTTCCAAAAGGGAATGGGTTTGACACTTTCTGGTAAAATTTTTCATGCTCAAACAATTGTCATGTTCCAAGAGGAAAACATTTTGCCCAAGCAATGATGGTGATGGTGGTGGCTTTTATTTTGTTTTTTTATTCCTACATCTGGATTAGCAAAATGTGGATGAAAAGATATCTAAGAATAGAAGGTACCATTGCTTTATTGGACTATTCCTATTTTTCCTCTATTTCTCTGACAGTGTTCAAAGACTGTATCATATAAGGGACATAACATTTTAGTTTCTTCCCTGCTAAGTGAAAGAGTTAAATTTAGGGCTAGGTTATGTCTGAGGACTGTGTAAAGAGCCTGCAACGCCCTTGAATGAATTTAGCTGACAGAGAGTTAATGTTGCCTGCATACCACAGTGACAGATGCACCAGAGTAACCTGGGGAGATCTATGTGTGTGCCAGCAGCACCTGCCCCTGCAGTTACTGTGTATGGAGATGGGCACTTTTATTCAGTTGCTTTTTTGTCATGTGAGGTTGTTTTCATATCGGCTTTCAGTTTTTAAAAAACACAGTGAAGGAGGCAAGTTAGGAGAATGGGGCTTGATTCAGGGAAAAAGTACTGCACAGGTGGTTGACTTTATTGAACCATGGCATTCCCTCTGGCAGCCCCTTCCTCCTTTCTTGTCTTCAGATGATGACAAATTCAGAGAGAGAACACCATCCAGACCTCCATGGTATGTCGGTGTTGCTGTGATCCTATTTTTCTAACCTGTTCCTTTTCCAAACCTATTTCAAGACCCTAGTTCTGTCGGTGTGTCCCAGCATTGTTCATGTTTCTGCCATTACGCACACTGAACAGTGACCTTCACACTAAGGCATGCTTCATTTTCATTAAGCTAAGTACACCATACACCAAAGCAACAAAGTGAAGCCATTTATTTTCACATTTTGGTTTTGCCCAAACATGCTCTTTATGGGAAAAATAAGCACCTTTGCAACTGAGACAAAAAGAGACTTAATTTTCATCCACATTGAAGAAGAATGTACTTTTTTGGTATTTATATACAACTTTTGACTACTGTCATAAATAGTTGAGACTATACTACTTTCTTGACATCAGAAAGTATTTAGTCAGTGCATCAGTCTGTATTTATAGTTTCTAGGTTTGGCTGATAAACTTCCATATTGTTTTAGTCTTTATGCTCCGTCACATTAGTTTATTGCATGTTGTGTATTATATCTTTTAGTCTGTATAGAATTCATTTTTGCTCACTTTCTTTCTCTGTATGCAAACCTACTCTTTTTGAACTTGGATAAAATCAATTGCTCTGCATGCCTTGGCGTCTTATGTGAGAATTTGCTCCTTATCGCTCTGCCGTGGAAAGCTTTAGGACTTTAATTTATTCATAAATATTTCAAAGGTCTTTGCTCTCCTTGTTATCTGTTTGGTTTACATAGATAACATGCCTAAAATGAAACATTTGGCTGTTGTCAGAGTAGGAGCTCATTCGTAAACCCTCCGGAGAGAGACTGACTTCCCATCAACCTGGAAATACGCTGGGGGCTCCTGCCAGCTGCCACCTCCATGGGGTGCCTCTTTGGGCTGGGGAACAGCTACAATTGAAACTCCTGAAATGCAGGGAAGTGAACACCACACAGCGGGAGAGAGGCAGTGGGTTGTCAGATAGTTTTCTCCCCCACGTGTGGTAGAGGAAAGCGGTTGCTGAGTGAGCACTGCCCTGCAAAGCATGTACCTGGGAGGGTTTAGTTTTGTAGGAAAAATGAAGCTTCCTGGATTGGTGCTTTATAAACTGTAACAGCAGAGGGACAGGACATAGGAGAGAGGGTGGGGAGCTTGTGGCACTGCAGGTGTGAAGGACTCAGCAAATACTTTGCTTTAATTAGTGAATCCAACCCACCACCCCTGCATGTCTGCCTGTCTCTGGCTCACAGGCACACGCAGCCATGGTCTTTTCCCACCACACTTCTGCTGAGACTGGACATTGCTGGTGCCAGCATGGTGCTCCTTGAGGGTATGTACATATGCCTGCTCCCACGTGCTTCTAATAGCTGTGATTTTATTTCTTAATTGGCTGGTCACAATATGCAGGGCTGTGGGGATGAAGACTAAAAAGGCAGGGCATCGCTCTTTTTTATACAAAATATATATTACGTATATGTAATAAAATAACAGTCTGTCCCACGAGGAAAAGAACTGATGAAACACGGTACTTCCCTAAGTCTTGCTTTCCTCCTCCTCAGCAGCTTCACTTGGTCCCCTGACCTTTCTGGTGGCACTCCTCTCCTCCCTGTGTTGGTACTGTACTGCTGGCATCGTCCTCGGCGGGAGCAGTTGGGCAGTGTACCCCACAAGTCCCCATTTGATTGCCTGCCTGGCACACGTACGGTGTTGTGCAGCCCAGCGGGTCAAACGGACTCGTGCTGAACTCCCTTTGTATTTTTTCCCTCTCTGATGCTTCTCTTTGGGCTTCTGCTCACCAGCCAGGGATGTTACAGCGTCTGTGGGAACCCAGCACCTTCTCTGCCAGGCCTCTCTTCTTCTGTGGGATGTGGCTGGTGCTGGCCCTGTGAGTCCAAGATGCTGCTGTGAGAGGACTGACAGACAGACAGGAAAAAGGACAGTAGTCTTGTTTCCTTAGAAAACTGTCTTGAAAACGGAAAAAGCTGTATTGGACCCCCTTTTTCCAGTCTTTTGTGTGGAGCCTGCCTCTGTTAAAGCTATAAATGCTTCAGGGCTGAAAGCTCTGCACCTGTGAAAAGTGTAGAAGCATTTGGGGTTTGTGTGACATCAATGATGCTAGTAATGATGACAAGGGGTGTGTGAATATCAGGCAAGGTTGGTTTTCTATAGATTGGTTTTAAAGGCAATCCTACAGTTAGTGGTGTGGGAGTTTAGAAATTTTTGTCATTTTGCCCAATTAAAACACTTAAACTGGCCATTCCAGCAAGTTAAATAGAATTTCTTTAGGAGAAAAGGCCTAGCAGCACACAATGTCTGAGACAATCCATGTCACTGCTGCACAAAGACCCAGGTTTTGTGGGAAGTTTTATTACAGAATAACTCTGATGCTTTCTTTTCTGAAATCTTTAAAAATAATGGCATGCCTGTGTGCTTGAAAGTATACTGTTGTGCTGAAAAGCTACAGAGAAAGACTTTTTTTCCCTATTACTTTCCAATTCCTGGCACAGCCTCTGAAGGAAACTAAAAGTAACCATATTTGCTTGATTTAGGGAGGAGGCAGAGGTGGAGGAGAAAGCTTTGCTTACAAGCAGTATGTTTTGCTACGTTAATCATTTCAGATTTTCTTGCTTGAAAATGAGGCATCCCAATGTTATTGTAAACATTGTGTTTTAAACATACCCAGTGGTAGGGAAAAATTGATGTATTTATGTACATCTATCAAACATATGTATTACGTGACCTCGCTTCAGCAAAATATTTTGCTGCTTCTTTGTGCTGAAGGAAGAGAGGTGGTTTGGAACCGAAGCCTAAAAATTGTCAAGTGCCGAAGATTCGAATGTAATTCTGTGGTTTTGTTCACAGAACTTATTTTTAGATCGGCCTGTCTTCTCCTTGCTGGAGAAATAAATCACAAGTCATTTACGAACAGCAGATAAAGAATTGCAAAACTTCAGGCTGGGTGCCCTTAACCCAGGCTGGTCGAGTGATTTTCCTGAAAATACTATAAACTCTCCTGATTTTTGCTGAGGAGGGGACAATCTGGCTTTGACTGGAAATGCATTCATCTTGCAATATTTTGGGTTCAGCTTCAGGGTGTTTTTCCCTTCCCTTTTCAGCTATTTCTTCGTTTATTTTTCACCTCTTTTGGGGCCCTTCTTAGATTCCACATATGTGCTTCTCTGAGGTTTTTTCAGGTGAAGAGGTTGGTATACCCCAGCTGTTCCTATGCGTGCAGATCTGAAGCTTTGCAGTGCAGATGTCACTTAGGCTGGCTGCATCAGCCGGGTGTCAGCAGTGCTGCTAGCACTTCTCCTGCTGCTCCTGTGTCCTTGCCAGCGTGTTTTCCCCCCAACGGGACCTCTGCTGCTGGAAAAGGCTTTTCCAGGGTGTGATGCTGGCCCCCTCTCACCCACCCCATTGCCATCCCCTGTTGTAAAGTTACAGGAACTCTGAGGGTGGTGAGGCACTGGGACAGGTTGCCCACAGAAGTTGTGGATACCCCATCCCTGGAAGTGTTCAAGGCCAAGTTGGAGCAACCTAGTCTAGTGGAAGGTGTCCCTGCTCATGGCAGGGGAGTTGGAACTAGATGTTCTTTAAGGTCCCTTCCAACCTAAACCATTCTATGATTCTGTGACTCTTGCCCTGTTTCTTGTTTCTCTTAAGCTTATACTCAGAGTGATGTGTGTCTGTGAGGATTGCAGCTGTCATCTAAAATGAAAAAAACCCCAGTGTTTTGGAGCTTGCAGAAAATATCTTGAAAGCTAAGGACAAGTATGAACTACCTGAAGGTATCTCTTTTGCTGTGTGAGTGAGTCTCATATAATTATACTGTCCCCCATGAATAACTTCTGGTTTTGTGCAAGTCCGAAGACTTGGCAGAGAAGGTAGAAGAGCGTAGCTATGCAGCCAAGCATGTTCCTCTCTGCTCCTGGTGCACCTCAGCAGGTGGTTGCTGGTGATTCTTCGTGGATCTTGACACTTCATGTCAAGGTTTTGAGGTCCGAAGCCTTATGGAGTACTTAGGGTTGGCAGCACTGCACCTACTGAGAGAAACAAACCAAGCACCCCCCTGCTTGAAGTGTCCCCAGGCCTGGTGTCCCTGCCGAGAGCATGGGGCAGGAATTAGGTATATGGTGTGCGTGGTGGGTCTGGGGAGGCACGGGGGGTTCCCACCAGGCAAGCACTGCTTTTAGCAGCTGGGAGCTTATCAGAGATGGGATGCAACAGTTGCCTCTGTTTGGCCACATTTCTTCCTGGATCCTGTTTTCAAACTGGGAACAGTCATTAAACTATCAGTTGAATCTCAGAATTAAGTTATAATTATAGAATGAAAAAGCATTTCTCCCAGCTTTCCCATCTTCCTCCCCTGCCACTGATGGTCCTCATTAAGGGATGTCACTGTTCTGTAAACCAAGTGACATCCAGGACAATTTTCAGAGTGGATCCAGTTACTAAGCAGGCACTTGCCATTGGGAGGCTGACTTTTGCATGCTTTGCGAGCTTTACGGAATATATTTAGTAACTCCAATTGTTTCTGGTAGTGCTTTTTTGTGAGCGCTACTGGGAATGCTTGTAAAAGTAGCTGCACTGTTTTTAACATCCTTGCATCTCTAGCTCGCTCCGGCAGCAATGGAAATTGATAGCAGTGAATGTGAGCCTGGGATATTACTGGCATGTCAGCATGTCCAGAAACTCATGTAAAATTCATTTGGGGTCAAGTCCACAACATTATTTCAGCGAATCCTGGATGATTATTAACAAACATGTGTTTTTCAGGCTCAATGAGAGGATTAATTTCAAGGAGGTTTGTGTGGATTTTTTCGTCTTGAAAGTATTTTTGCCCTTTATGTAAAGAACATTTTGAAACTGAAGCAATGAGTTGAGGAGGCACACCATTTCATTTCGAAAATTTTGGAGTACATCAGCCATTTCAGAACTGCTTGTGCATTGACACAACCATTTCAGCTGTACAGAAATGGACAGGCAAAACATTTTGATGCCACAACTACATTTGTGCATGTGTGACATGCACTGGAAAGCCTGAGGGAGCAGTTTGACCTTGTTATATCCAACCTTGGCCATGCTAGTTTGGAAGTCCAGCCTCTCAGACCCCTGAATGAGTACCTGCTGCCTTAGGGGGTGTTAAGTGTGGAAGGGGCCCCATGGTGGCTGAGGTAGGTAGATATCCAGAATCTAAAAAGGTCCTGTGTCCCTGTTCTTCACCTTCACACGGGCAGGTGAAGAACAAGGGGGTCAAGCGTTAACCTTCTGAAGATACACCCAGTGCTCCTGGTGCAGAGATCTTGGCTAAAAAAAGGTGTTTAGTCACGCTAGTGACAACACAGAGCCGTTTGCTGTGAGCCTCCTGCAAGGACATCACCCCATGGAGAGTGAGACTTCTGCTACCTGTGACTTTGATGAGCAGCATGGGTCTTCCCAAATAAACCCAGACCAGAATAGAGGCAGTTTTTTGCCTTCTGAAGAATAGATTCATAGGTGTTGCCTCATGCTGCTCTGTATCTTGTCAAAGGAATATCAATTAACAGACCTCAGCAGAAGATGCATCTGCTTGATGTGAAGGAGGTTTCCTAAGGGAAATATCACATCGTGTCTCACAGAAATGATGGTCAATATTGTGGGAAATGCTCTACAAATTGAAACTCTCCCCACTATTCACTGCCCAGAGAAGACATAAAGTGAGAGAAAACCAACTCCAGCATGGCTGATCACTGCTGCAGTCTGCAGACGTCCGTATGGAGGAGCTGCTCCACTTCGTCTACTTCTGCCCACTTCACTTACTTGATTTTTTTTTTCCTGTTCCTCAGATTGCTTCCTTTGCTGTCTTAATTGCTCTGGAAAAGGTAATTTGGGATGTTATCTAAGAAAAGAAATCAATCTGACACAGGCCAGGACTGTGCACATGAAATTTCTGTTTGAACGTGGCTGTTAACGCTGTTTCCTGTTGGCTTCGTTTTATCCCTTGTTACGTAATAGTTGAAAACACAGGGTAAGATGCACACCTTAGAAAATTCAACTAATGCATTTGTTTTTTGTTTGTTACTGTGTGTAGATCTTTAACCCTGCAGCCCCTTTATTGTTTGACTCTATACATTTGATTTCTGAACAGAAAGTTACCATTAAACTGTGCGTTGTTGATGCCTGTGCAGAGCTAGCTTGTACTTAAAATGGTTCAGGTACTGGCTGTGACAGGTCAGTCACTGCCAGGCATGGTGGTGTTGAGAGTGAGAAACTCCCTTAAATCCAGGTACCCATAAACCTTAGCTTTGAGTTTAATCTTTAACAGCAGCATCAGCTTTTAGTTAATGTGACCAAAAGCTCACTGGCAGAGCAAGCCGTGGTGAGTGCTACCTGCCAGATGAGCCACGAGCAGCAGCAGTCTCCTTGTTCCTTGGAAGAAGCCCTGTCCTTAAGGATGCCACTGGATTTCCCTTTTTTTTTTTTTTGGGGGGGCCTCCATTTTACTGAACAGCTTCATAACGATGCTTATAGGTAAACGTTAACTCATAAGGTATTTTTCCACCAGCTGCTGTTTGCCGAAAGGGCACAGGTTTAGACCTGCCATAGGTAGATTTTTGTTCTTAAAATGCCCTTTCCAGTTTGGTAGAGAAAAATGCATATTCATCTTCTGGGAAATCAAATGAATGTATTGGGTAACCCTGGTACTGAGAAGGGCAATTGGAGTGCATAGGTGTTTGGTGACAGTTGAGGTGACCTAGGCTGTCCCACCCGTTGGCAGTCCAGCACAAGGCCTGTTTCACTCTGCTGGCTCTCCAGGAAGTCTCAGATATCCTAAAGCACCTGTGAGGTGGCACTAGGTGATTATGCTTAAGCCCCTGGGTCCCTCCTAAAATGTATGCACATTCCCTGATGAGCTGAGTGTTTCAGTGCCTCTGATTCCTCTGAGTTCACCCTGTTATAAGGGAGGAAGAAGGTTAAAGTAAGATGGGATTATTCTAGAAGTTTTAGGTTCTTGATTACAAAATGAGAAGCACGTCCACTACACAAGAAAACAGAATTCAGCTCTGGATGGTATTTGACTGTAAAGCTCATCAGCAGTTGCTCTGATGCTTGGCTAGTGTCACGGACTGCCTCCCCCTGTCTCAGAGACCACTGTGAAACTGTCATATCTCTGTTCTTTCAGTACAAATGGAAATCCCAGCTGCTTTCTAGAGACACTGTATGCTCTCCTCTTGATCAAGATGAAAGATGCGCTCTCCTTCTTATCACACTGTTTTTCCTGCCCTACTCTTCCCAGATTCACATTATCATCTGTTCCCTATCTCTTCAAACTGGCTTCCAAAGCCACAAGTTAAGGTCAGCTTCTAGGACTTCAATCTAAAGTGAAAATGGCCGAAGAGGAAACACATAGGAAGAATTTCCTCTTTGTGACATTTCCTGCTTTCACAGGCATCTGCTTTATATTGTAGCATCATTCTAGAGCTGCAAACTAAACACCAAGATACCCAAGCTCATCTGCATATGGCCAAGATGGTGTACCCTGCCCTACCATAGGAAGCTTAACCTTGGCCTTTGTAGCCTTGGGTCATCGAGTCCAGCTTCCCACCTCTGCTGGCAATCATAACAGATGGTTGGTCCAGCACGTTCTGTCCATGTCTACCGTATGGTGCAGGGTGACAGTTTTTTCAGCATCCAAGAGCAAACAGAGGAGTTTTAATATTTGAGAACTGTAGGCCTGAACAATAAAAGTCATACAAAGGTCTGAGGCCATGTTTTTTCTGGGAAAAAAAAAAAAGCTTTGGTTGCTTCTGTTGAAGTTATCAATACTTGTGCATACAAAAGTAAAGAGGGTCTTTGCAGGCTGAGGGCTTCCCCAAAGGGAGCATATAAGTTTAGGAATACCCATGCAGCAGCTGCCTGTGCCATCCAGACATGAGTGATGGGACTCCTCAGAACCTCACAGAAACTTGGGTTGACACACAAAAGGCACACCACCAGCTTGTCTGTGTGCTCTGGTGGAAACAGTGTGCCCTGAATCAGCCCCCATGGGTGGGGGACAACATCTTGGGCTGCCCCGGGAGGGCTGGTGCCAAGTCATGCTGGGTGGATGAGGCTGTTGGACCTGTGCCCCCACCATGGGGGAGCTATGCTGCTGCTCTCCAGCCTGGCCCCCAGCAGCATTCTCCTGCTGGACATGGTGGGATTTTAGCCACAAAGAACTTCTTTTGTCTTTTAGAGGGGAATGCTTGCAACGAGGGTGGATCAAAGGACCTTAGTAGCTCCATATAAATGGCCACACACCTCCTTAATCAACTAATAAAATGCAATGAATATCCTGCACCTGGAAAGACAAGTGAGAGGCCTTACAGTCCCTTATACTGTGAATTTCCCACATTGTCCTCATTTAACCTTGCTGTGCAGTGGCTTTGCTTTTTTTTTTATTATGTTATTTATAGAGTGAATATTAGTGTAATCCTTTCTTCAGCAGTTGGTAGCATCCTCAGAAACAACAATCAAGTACAAATCAAAAAACAGAGACACGTATATTTTTGGAGTTTATTTTACAAAACTATTTGTAATGGCTGGAGAAGAAAACACAATTAATAAGGAAGCAGGGAGTGGAAGCTGTGTTCTTTTATCTGAATATTTGTTTTGGCAGTGATCTGGAGTTCTCTGAAACACTGGCTTAATTGTCTCCCAAGTTTGCCAACTGTAATTTTCTCTCCTATTATTAGAAATAAGGGCATTTTTTAGTTCGCTCAGAGAGATTTATTTTCATAGCAATTGCATTATGTGGATCCTGTTAATGTAAAACTCCAACTTATTGTTAACATCTTGCATTTAAGTTTATTTTATGTACCCAAGCTTTGAGATTTAACTGCAAGGAGCATTAATGCATCCTGAATCGGACCATGTGTGAGGGGGCTGTTTTCTGCCAAGTGATCCCCTCTGTGGATCCATACACGGCCCTGTCAGTGCATAGGGCTTTAAAGGAAGGAAGTGTAGTCAAAACCTTCTCTGACCATGCACATCATCCTGTGGTGGACCAAAAGTCTTGTTTTGGTGCCTCTTGCACAGTTAACCTCTGTATCCAGTAATAAGCTCCTGGCTCAAAGTGTGTAAGTGCTTGGGTTTGATTTTTAGGAGCCTCGTATACGTTACAGTTGTGTGTTAGATTTTTAAAAGTAAATTCTGAAAGCAAGGAAGGAAAGCATTTTACTTTTGATACAGAACCAATAATATTTTTTTCAAATTTTCTCTAGATTAGCTGGCACAGAACTTTTTCCATAATGGGATATGCACATTGCTTCAGATATTAAGACTACAAGCAATTAAGAATAAAACACCAACTATTGCCTGAGTAGTGATAAAATTATGAATGTTGGCAAGATGATTGCCTTTGCAAAAAGATTTCCTGTGGGTAGTATCTCTGCTGATGAGTTTTCATGTAGAACGTGAAATCAAGAATCTGCAATGCCTGCCAGAGAGGACAGCTTTGCTGTACAGTTTGGACTTTGGAGAAACTGAAGGAGTCAGGAGAACTGGCAAACTTTGCAAAGTATTTATGTTTGTGTATGAATTTTCAGAAATGAACAAAGCAAGTAACATCCATTTGTGCTTTTTATCCAGCCTTTTTTGAGATCCTTCAAAGGAGAAGGGTTCTTCCTCTGTTCCTTGAAACCTGCTCTGCTTTTGACTGCCATGCTTCAGTGTGTGGGAGGGCTATTTCTTTTAAATGTTCCTTATCCATCAGAAAAGAAAACACTCAATTTTGTAATGGGGTAAAGAATTCAGTCTTTAAATCCACCTTTCAATTTATACTGTTTGTTTTTCTGGCAATTCCCTATGACCATTTTGCTTTAATAATTTCAACATGTTCCCTTTTCTTTTCCCTTCCACTAGCACTACCTTCTTAAAAGCAAACTGTAAACCTTCCTTGGTATTGTTTTTTCCCCACATAGAGGCATTTGCAAGACTGAAGATAAGAGTAACAAATCTTTTGCAAGACTAGCATTCTCCCTAAAAAAGCCCACAGTATGAATCGAGCTAGCATTTAGCAATTTTTGTCTTTATCTGGCTGTTACAAGTTTTAAACTGTTCTTTGTAATGAGATTTCCGTATTTATAATCATCTCACTAACTGAAAATTTTCCTGGGGACTTTGTACTCATATGCTTTGTAACATTGAGCCTTCTTCCGTAACAATGAAGGACATATTTTGTTAAACTCCAGTGAAATTTTGGACTGTGGATCAGTAATGTGGTGAGGGAAGAGATACAAATTACGAGCATTGTAGCTTTTAAATATTGCCTTTACAGTCCAGCAAAGCAATTAAAACTTAATGAAACGATGAGTTTGGGAGTATCCAATGGGTAGATTGGGTGTCAGCTGCATAATTGTATTAGTGCTGCTTAGTAGTTTACTGTGTTTTAGTAAAGAAGCTGTTTGTAATATTCTGTGCACGTGTTCCTCGCTCGGGGCAAATACTAAGTAATTTAATTTAGTTGAATTTGCAAGGAAAGTACCATAATTTAAGTCATAGTACTTTGCATTTATCTAGGTCTAAGCATATGTATGAAGAAGTTACCACACATCAGCTGACACACAGGAACTCGTTAACTCGTATAATGAACCATGTGCTTGAGCCCTTAATTCTGCCTAGGAAGGGAATCCCTAAAAAAATAAAAAAACCCTACTTTAAATACGTTAAATTCCTCAACCATTTTGTTTCACCTTAGCAAGAAGCAGAATACCTTACATTCAACCTGGAAGTTGGTTTTATGGACTTTGGCGTTCTTTGTGGATCCGTGTAAACCATCAAAAGTGTACTTTTCAGTTTATAGAGGGTACTGAAGCCATCCATTCCAATTTTTCATTAAGAACAGAGTTGAATTTTATTTTTTTTAAATAGTTTGAAAAAAAAAAAAAAGTGGTTTCTGTCATGCTGAAACTATTTGGAAATTTGGGATGATTGGCTGAAGAGGTTTGGATGGAAAAAAAGTTTCATGCTAATAATGTGGTAATTGTTTTGCTTTTACCGATTACCCCATTATGGGGGTGCTCACAGATGATAATGAAGAATGGGCTCAAGGCTAAGAGGACTTAAAGCCACATCAGTCATCTCCTAAGAGAGTAATGTGATCTGCAAAAAAAAAAAAGAATATTTTGGGGTATATTGCTCCTTATCTCTCCTTTTGATCAGGTTCCTTTAAAATATTAGAATAAAGGACTTAAATATTTGTTGGGCCTGAGGAATAAAGGGCAAGAGTGCCAACATGCTGGTGGCTGGCCACTTGCTCTCAGATCCAGACCTGTCCCAGATGCTTACTTATGTACTTATAACAACTTATTACATATAAGAGGTTATCACTTTGCCAGCACCACAGCTTCTGCCCTCCCTTTCCTGTGCTGCTAGAGCACGTGCCTGAGGAAAAGCCAATTCACTGCAAATGTAAATATTTTCTTTGACTTGTAGTAAAACTATGGGTTACTTTCCTTTTTAAGGAATTTCTTTTTTTTTTAAATAATCCTAAATTTTATTTTCCTCCTGTTGAATTGTTGAAGTAAAAGAAAAGCAAGCAGGTACTCACATGGTCACATTTCAGATCCATTTTGCCACCAAAGCTGGTGTCCCCTGATGGGTTCAGTTCTCTGTAGCTTTGGCCCAAGTGAAGTCATCTCTTTCATCTGAAATGTCTGGTGATCCTGCCATTCTTGTATGACACCTCTTGCTGTTCCCTCTGGATGCAGAGACTACCTAAACTGTGACATGGAATTGGGTACCCTGTGTAGCCAATCTGGTGTTGCAATGGGTTTTTGCAACTGAACTCTGAAAGCAAATGCTAGAGAGTAAAAGGAATAGAGCAGAAATGTTGATGGCAATATGGACACTCTGCTCTGTGTCCATTTAACACCTCTGCTCCACGGTGCCTCCTTGCTTGCATGGTTAGTCTGGCCAGTAGGAGCCTGATCCCACTGCGGGGATTGTATCTTTGCACGTGGTTGGAGAGATCATCTGTAGTACACCTTGACTTTTATTTATCTGAAAAAAACAATGGTCAAGAATACATTTACTAGAAGCTGGAAAACTTTGTATGAGAGATGGGGAGCAAATTTTCCATGGGGTTGTACATGTTTTCATGTCCCATGAAAGGATAGGTGTGATGGCTGTAACTCGACGTGTTTAAAGCAGGGTTGGCTTTTCAGTTGTCAGAAATTTGAGATGGGCTTTCTGTAGCATTTCTTTTCTTTTAACAGGTATGAAAAGTTAAAAATTCAAAATTTTCAAGAGAAAATATGTTTTAAACTGTGTTTTATTTTGATAAAATTAAACCATTTTGATACGGACAAGTCATAATAACCTTTAGTCTTTTAGTTAATTACTGTATAATTGCAGAACATTTTTATTAATCAGATAATCTCTTTCTAATGGGCAAGCTTTCCAGTGAAAATACATTATTTGTACATGGGAACATGCTCCCATAGTACCTGTAGCCCAGAAACAGAGAAGATGAATGTTATGAACCTATTAGAATCCAAAACCTCTGATGAAAAGTTTTTTTCAAAGAATTTATTTCTGTAGAACTGAGTTTTCAAAGTATGAGTTCCAGAAGGATAAAATGGTTTTCATTGTTCAGTGTTGGTATATGGCATTAAAAGAATGCGTGACATTTTAAAGAGAACAACAGGTTCCTTTTAAAAATAGTATTTAATTCAGCAATAACACTCTCCAGTGAAAGATCACGAGAACAGTAGCAAAGCGCATACTAATGCTGGCTTGAATTTATAGTCTGTGTATTGTATCCTCCTTCCTAATAAACACAGAATGGACTGAGATGAGGTACCAGTTGTATTTTATATTGTGTAGACTCTGAGATTGCAAGTCACTGTAGAAAAATGTGTTGGTTTTGTAAAAGTAATATCCTGCTAAAATCAGGGGATATTTGTAGCATAAAGCAACCTGTAGTAACCTGTACCCATGCATGCCATCAGCGTGAAGTGTTGCTTTCTAAAGAGCAAAAAGGACTTTGAAAAGTGCTTTTGGAGAAAGCCAGCCTCATGCTTGGTTTGTGGTTTTTTTTTTTGTTCCCCATCCTTTGGGGAAGGGGAAGCTTCACGCGGTTCAACGGTGGGTGGTTGCCACCTGGAAAGCAGAAGAGAAATCTTTAAATGGCTGTGAAGACTGAAACATTTTGGAAAAAAATAAATGGAGTACATCTGTTTTGTCGTTTGCTGAAGAAAAAAAGTGACAGTGCTGCTAACCGCGTGTCATACGTCTAGAAGGGTGTTGTGTGTGGTGGGAGGGAAAAATTCACCATCTCCAGCCATCCTTGTGCTCTGAGGTGCCGTGTTGGAGGGGAGTGTGGTGTCAGGGACCCTCACTGTTGTTGAGAACCTTCTGCCAAATGCTACAGGACATTTGGAAAAGTTCTTGAGAAAATGGAGGCATTTTTCAAGAAAAAATAGTTTTTTCTGAGCTTTTCCATTTGCAAACCCTATGCTTTTGGGCTAATGCAATTCATCTTCCGAAAGTTGTATTTTGGATTGGTTTTTTGCCATGTAGCGTGAATGTAACTACTCCTGTTCTAGAGATTGAAACCCAGTTCCAGTACAGATGGTGGGTTTCTAGCTTTCCAGCAACCCTAGCTGTGAGAGTTCATGGGTTTTTTTTTCCTCTCTCTCTGTGCAGACAGATGCAGCAATGGCAGCAGGAAAGAGCTCTGCCCTGCTCAGTTTGGGAAAGGTAATTTTGGTGGCGCTGCAGAGTCGGAGCAAGGCTGCAGAGCACAGAGGTGCTGTGTGCTCCATCCCAAGGTGTCTCCCTGCTGAGGGGCTTTCAAGTAGATAAATTCTGCAGGGAAACCAAATCGCTCTATTAATAGTAGGATGCCCACAAAAAAATCCCTTTGAGTGTATCAGGTAACGTAACCGGCATGATCTTAGAGAGCAAAGCAGAGACAAGTTTAGGTGCGAAATAAAACAGAGAATCACAGAATTTTAATGGTTGGAAGGGACCTTTGAGATCTTCGAGTCCAACTATAAACAAGGTGCAGCTCAGCTTTAACCTGCAGAGACCACTTCAGGGGGCTGGCACTCTTCAGGGAGAAGAGCACTCTTGGTGTGCTCTTGGGGAAGGTCCTTCTCTCCTTTTCTCTTTTTGTGTATAACATGTTTACTTTGTGTTTTGACTCTTGCAATTGCCACTGTGAAAGCCCAGCACTAAGAGATGCCAGCCTTTGAGATGACAAAAAGCTTGTGTGAGAGAGAAGGAGAGGAACAGTGGATCGGGATGAATCTCCCTATGTATGCTAGGACCCGAAGGAAAAAAAGCACAGGCGGTACTTCTGACAGAAGCCACTGCATCTGTGGTGTCCTTCTGCCTTCAACGCCACCTCTCCATCTGGAGATGATATTGACCATGAAATGCCTCTCAGCATGGCAAACACAGGACTTTCCTCTTCAGGCATTTCTGTGCAGAAGAGGCTGCCATCTTCTGCTGCCCCAGATGTGGACACAGCTCTCACTGAGCTGAGCGAGCCCTTTGAATGCTCAACCCTGTGGTGGAAGAGGAGGCTGCTAGCCTGACCTTGCTGCCCTACAAGGTGCCTCCACTGGGAGGCTGGGGCTGGGAGCAGTTTTGCTGGCGATTTTGCTGGCTGTTTAAAGCAGTTAAACACGCTGGAGAAAAAAATATAGATACGTGCCCAAAAGACCACAATTACAAAGACGTTTCCATTCCTCCTTGCTTTCCTGTTTTAAGTACTGTTATCTGTTCTTATAGGTTACAGGCAGGACTGAGATGCTTCAGGTAGACCTCCAACATGTGGTCTGGCTGCAATAAACCTATAGGGATGCAGTGTCAGAAGGTGGTGACTTCTGGTGGCTTTCAAAACTTGCTGCAGCAAAGTGATAAAACATTGCCTTCAACTCGAGCAGCAGCAGCATAATAACATATTTTAGGAAGGTAACCTCACCTCGATCAATATCTGAAATATTTCTGTATATTGTGACACATATATATCTAGTGAATATTATACTGTTGGAAAGTTATTAAATAATACATCTGCCAAATAACGAATGCTCTGAGAAGAGGGTCAGAATCCACCTTGTATGCTGTAATAATGCTCATTAAAACTCAAAAAATATGTTCTTGCTGGCACTGTTGTAAATACAAGCTAGCTATAACAATTTGTTACAATTACACAAAAGTTAGATGGGTTGTTTATGTATTATTTTGCATTCTTGTACCATTTCTTAGTAAAAACATACCCCACCTACTCATGCCCTATGCCCTTTCTTCATTTGTGGCTACAACAGTATCTCCTGTGCAGGGAAATAAATAATCATCTTTGTTTGCAATGTTTCATACCTTAAATAGCAGAAATGACTGAGAAGGCTCAGAACTTGTCTAGCAATGGCAGTAAGCTTCAGCCTTTTCCTCCCCACAAGCTCTTAATACCCAAAGTGGGTCACTGTTTTTTACTTTATTATATCTGTGCTTTTTTTCTTATCTCTCATTTTTGGATCTCATCAATGCTAATGATGAACGGGAGAATAAACTGGATGTGTTACCTTATTAGTGTTTATAAATTTTAAATTGACTATTACAACTTTCTGAAGCAGACAATAAACCATTTCTCAGGTGTATTCATTGCATTTTAATAACAGGAAGAAAGAAGGATGAGCTTGAGTTGAGCTTTCATGTATTGCTGAATGCTTTGTTTCAGCTGCTTGCAACCATTTTGGCCCTTTTGTTTAGTTCTATAGAAACTCTAAAATTATGTCAGTGGTAGATTTGGTGGGGTTTTTTTTACCCCTAAAACAGAGGGAGCCTGTTTTAGAATCATGTAACATACACCTTTGGGATTCCATTTTTCATTAGGAGCTGAACAGTCCTAGATTTACATCTCTTCAGATTGCAATTATCTCTTTTTTAATGACTGTTTTTGTATTAAAGAAAAATAATGGAAATCTTCCAGTACTGTTAAAATGTTTCTAATCTTCCTTAATTTGTAGGAAGATAGCAGCAGAAATCAGTGACGGGTGAGAAGGAAAAAATAGAGCATCCAGATAAGCTTTCCTGGCTAAAGAAATGCATGAAAAGATTTTTCACCACCCAGATGCAGAAAGGACTGGAGGACATTTATGCTTGGTAATGGGAGTGTAGCTGGGCACCTCAGCACAAGAGAGATCTCGAGGTGCTGGAGCAAGTGCAGAGGAGGGCAACGAAACTGGTGAAGGGCCTGGAGAATAAGTCTTACGAGGAGTGATTGAGGGAGCTGGGGCTTAGTTTGAGGAAGAGGAGGCTGAGTGGAGACCTCATCACTCTCTACAACTACTTGAAAGGACATTGTAGAGAGGTTGTTGCTGGTCTCTTCTCAAGGGCAATTAGCGATAGAACAAGAGGGAATGGCTGCAAGCTGCAGCAGGCTAGGTTTAGGCTGGACATTAGGAAAAAAATGCTTCCCAGAACGAGTGGTCAGTTACTGGAATGGGCTGCCCAGGGAGGTGTGGAGTCACCATCCCTGATTGTGCTTAAGAGTAGATTAGATGCGGTGTTGAGGGTTCTGGTGTCTGGGGGAATTTAGTAGAGTAGGGCTGATGGTTGGACTCAATGATCCCAAGGGTCTCTTCCAACCTGAATGATTCTAGGATAACAGTCCTTTCTGGTCCTCTAAAAGCAACTTAGCTTTTAGGCTTACTTTGAAGTGATAGATACTTAGGATCTGCAATAGGAGAGGTGAGCATTAGGGGATTCATACAGCAAACAGTACTGATCTGTGGCTTGCAGAATGGGGGCTGTCTTTTCACTCTATACTTCTTTAATGCTGCTGGGGGTTTATTTTATTTATTTTATTAAGTTATTGGGGAGGGAAAGAGGTTTGTTAACTTTGACATCAGAGCTTTTACCTTTTGGTGCTGCCATCCTGCAGAGCTCACTCTCCACTGAGGACAAGCTGTTGTTAGTTCCTCCCTTAGTTTTTAGGTTCTTTTAGGAGTCCTGAGTATTTAAGTACAGGCATTTTCAGTCATTTTTAAGCCAAATGATCACTCATTTGATAAGACAAATTTTGACAAGAGGGGAGGTAGAAAATGAAGGTTAGTTACGGTTACTTAGTGACACTCACAGCAACTTCTTTTGCTCTGCAGAGGGAGAATTATGGAGAAGAGACCTACAGGAAAGTATTTATTGGAAAAATTTGCAGAAAAAAAAGGCGTCACATTTTGAAGCTGGATTAATTCTGTGATTTAAACCTTTTTAACCAATTCCACAGAGGATACTCTGAAAGCTCCTGTTACCAACAGCCTGTTTTTATGCTTTGCATCCTCAGGCATTCACCCAGCAGCTGCGTGCAATTCTCTTTCTAGTAACAGCCTCATTTTTTTGTTCCCAGCACAGTTTACTCTCACTCTGTCTGCAGAAATAAAGGGTGATTTTTACTTTCTTTTAAGAGCTGGTTAATCTTATATATGACTGAAAAACTACCTTGGCAATAAAAAAATAAAGGGTACCAATATCTGATGTTTGCTTGTGCTGCTGGGATGGGGCAGAGCCAAATGTGACTGGGTGTGCCTATGTCAGAAGCGGCGTATGTATTGATGGTAGATTAAGCCTCTCCTTACTCTTGCCTGTGCTGCCACAAGGAAGTTGAAAAGAAGGGCAGCAGTGAGAGGGTCGCTTGGAATGGCTCGAAGTGTGTAACGTGCTTATGGTTTCTCTGGCAGCAGGCTGCTGGAAGGGTCTGCCCAGGTGTGTGGCACAGGTGACGGAGCTAGTTTGGGTCAGTATTCATTAATGTACTATTTCCTTTGCCAGTCTTAGCAGGGAGGACTCCTCATCCTTCAAGTGCTTCCCCAAGGACAGCTTAGGGAAAGAGAGTGGGGAAAGATTTATGTGCCTCCCAAAATTCAATATCATAGGTATAAAATATTTACTGTATCTCTTGCCTTTTATATTTTGGGGTTCAACTCCATTTCACAGCTACTCATTAATTTTCATTTCATTAGATGACATGCTCTTAAATCATCTCCCCTGTCTATAGTCCCTTCCCTTTTCAAATCTTTAGTGTTAGAAATTACTAAAATATCACCAAAGTATTATTTTCTGGGTCTTTTATGTTATTAGGGTTTTGTTTAATTACAATAATAAGTAGTCATTTTATTAAACAGAATTCATCATTCCCTGCATAAGTTAATGAGAATGGCCGTGCTAAATTTATTACATAAGGTCTACAGCTTGAAATTAGGAACTAGCAAGAACATGATGCAAAAATGCTGATGCTCCCAGGGAGATGCTGCTGTTATATTTTATTATTCTACTTCCTTTCTCACACACCCCACCCCCTGTCATGTGATGAACCTTGTTTGTCCCAAGCTTCAAATCCTTTCTAGTGGCCAACAGAAACTTAAAGATGTTGATTTGTTTGGCTTCTCAGGCACTTTTTAGGAAAACAAAATATTTGGACTTAGGCAACAGATAAGCATGAACACTGTGTTTTTAAAACACTGCATATTCAGAATTGAGTAATAGGGTCTTTCTAAGGCTGTTGGTAGGATGAGCGTGATAAGAGCTGTTTTTAAAATGCATCTGGCTAACATTTTCCTACAGCTACTTGAAATTGTAAGGATAATCGTTTCTTGTGCTTGTCTTAAATTTCAAATAGTCCATTGCTGTCCAGAGAGCTGGTGCATCGTGGTTTTCTGGATTGTATCAGGACAGGTACTGGCATTTTCACAGCTGAACTGAACTGCCTTGTAATGAGTTGTAGCAGTGTGAGGAAGAAGGCAGGCTGCAGAGCTTGTCTCATTGCCAGGACTTTTTGTTTTCGTTATGATTAAATGCCTGTAACAATAAGCCAGTGATTGAATCCAGTCTTTAATTTGAAAGGGATGAAATAGAACCGGGAGTAGGAAATGTCATGCCTGAATCCCTTAATCATTAAAAATCAAAGCTTTTGGTGATGTCCCTTGCTGAACTTGTGTTTTTAAGATAAGGCTGTAGGGAGATGTTTCAGAGTAACTGGCTTGGAGGATGGGAGCAAAATCTTTTGTTTCCATGGAAGAAGGCAAAATGTTCTGCCATAGGGGAGAGGACAGCCTATATACTCAGGCTCTTGGTGGGAATAAAGTGCTCATTTTAACACTGTCCAGTCAAACCAGTACTGCTGTAATGTCACCAGCTGGGGGGCAGTCACCATGGTGGTGTGTCTGCTGGTCTGGTCCTAGCAGGTTGTATTGGTTTCATTGTGGGAACAGCCATGCAAATCTGTCCCTCTGAAAACAGCTCATCCCCAGGACTCACTCTGCAGCATGATCTATTGCTACCCTTCTCATCCCAAGCCCTTGTTTTTTCCCTATTCATTGTCATAGGCAGGTAGAGATACTTCTGTTCTAACTCTAGATGTTTGCAATGTAGATGTCAACATGAGAGTTAGACACCCTGACATCTCTCTGCAATCAGTCCAATGGAAAGAAGTAGCACTTTATGTGCCTTCTGAAGTGTGAGATGAGTGGCACACTGGAAATGCTGTGTTTGCCAGTAAAAAGCATCTGTATGACCTAGATTTTCTAGGTTGAATCCTACCCATGTGTCAGTCTCCTGGCCAGGACTTCTTAAAAGTGACAAAATTCCAAATGAGTGGTTTGGTTTTGTTTTTTTCATCTGGATACATATTCCAGCAATATGTTGTGTAAATGATATGTATTTCACATGTTTGGTTGTTCCCAGTACTAGACTTTTGGAAGTGGATGGAAGTGAAGAAGGTCCAATGCATCAAATCTGTCATGAAGACCCCATGCTTTCTCTTATCCCTCAGCAATTCTTCTGGGTGACCTGTAAACTGGTCTGAGAAAATGTTTCCATCTCAGGCACTGTCTTCGATGCCTTATAGTCTAGGAAATGATCACGCTTTCCCTTCAAGAAAGCAAGCATTACAGCTCTTCTTTATTTTTTAATTCAAAAATCCCATGTGCCTTTTTGTTGTCTTAACTGAACGTGCACTGCTTAAATGAGAAGATCTGTATATAGATGCTAGCCATGACATTTGCTTGAATATTAAAATCCTAATTACAGATCTGTGAGGTCTCATTTGTTTTGGCTGTCACTTGCTCAACGGCCCACAGCCTGTTGTCACCTGCCACAGTGACTGCCACAGCATGGGCTGTGCTGCCAGTGTGCTTTTCCCATGAAGGAATTTATTCTGTGGTCTCAGATTTTTGTAAAGGGAAATTAGATATGGTGCTCTCATCCTGTATCCTCTGGTTTTCTCTAGAGCTATGTCCCAGGAAGCTTCAGGGCACCTGGCAGGAAAGGAGTTAATGCACTGGAAAGGGATCACTGCAGACTGGGTGGGTTTGTTTTATTTTCTCCCTTTAATCTTTGATATTGTATAAATTTCTCTCCTTGATTTAGAAACTTTTAAGCTATTCCCCTGTCTTCGGAAAAGTAAAACAAACTCTTCCTGAAGAGTGGCAAAAATAAATAAAGTGTGTCCCTTGCTTTTGGAATATGTACAGAACAGTTCACTTTTCAAGAAAATATCAACAAAGCTAGTCCAGAGACTGGCCAGGATTAATACTAATAATCCATTTCACCTCTGGCAGGGTCAGGTTGTGCTCTGGCCCTTGGATTTTGGCCTGGTGCTTTGAATCTTCTCCATGCAGCTCCAGAGGGAAACTGGCCTTTCCTCAGGCAACTGTTGCATTACAACCTTACTTTCGTGGGCTTTTAGGGGTCCCACTCTAAAGGGATATTCTTCCAGGCTGGGCCCCATAGGAAGCTGGTGCTAAGGCAAGACAACAATCCCCTTTGCTGTCTTCAAAGATTGGACCCCGAATCACAATCCCCTTTGCTGTCTTCAAAGATTGGACCCCGAATCAATCTTGGTGCTTGGCAATTGTGTTTCAGCTCTTCTAGAAGCAACCTTAAATGAGCACAGAATGACAGATAGATAACACTGTAACTCTGGGGACTCTCTGGGGGGCTTTGTGTGCTCCAAATTTTCCTTAAAACAACAGGAAAAAGGGGTATCAGATCTTGGCTGTGTATTTTTAGGAAATAAAAAGTTGACCAGCTTAAGAGCTGCTCTTTCATGATGGTATATTTCAGTTCAGTCTCTTAGGAGAAAAACTTGTGTGTCATTAAACAGATACTACTGTTAATGATGGCAGGATGCTGGCAGGAAAATGACCAAACATTAAATCTGTGGGCTAAATGTGATTAACTCCTCTTGATCCACTGAGGAAGTCTCATTTAGATTGCTGGCAAGTACTTCTACTCATTAGGATGGAAGTAGATCTTTTGTGTGTATGTGTGGGTGGTTTTGTTAAATTCAGACACTGAAAGGATATGAGAGGGACACACTTGGAAATTTTCCAGGCTTAGATTCATCCTCTTCTTTTCACAGAGATTATTCATGAGACTTGAAAGCACAAATTTATCATATAATCAGAGTGGGAAATAATTCAAGACCTCTTGCTATCACGCCTTTTCTGTACTGTGTTATCTCCCAGAACTTACTTTGAAGAAGCTCTGGTTCTAATTTTGAGTTCTGATGACAAACAAGCTAGTGTTAAAACTCTACTCTTTGTAGCAGTATTCTGGTTATCCCTCACGCTTGCAGGTGAACTATTGTGATGGTCCCTGAGTTTCTGAAACCAATGAAAACATTTTCTCTTACAGTATTTATCACATTTTCAAATCTTGCAGCTTTCTTTAAAATGGGCTGCCATCAAGGAGAGAGAGAAGCTTGAATGTGAACACTGATTTGCTTATGGAAAATAGAAAAGCATTTGAGGACATTTGGGAGAAGAATTATCCACAAAATGATCCCATACTAGAAGAACCCTTCTGTTAAATTCAAGCTTGGTTCCATGCTGGAAACATTGTGTAAGAAACAGATTAACTTTGTTAACAGATTATCTATTGGAGTTTCCATAGTCTCCTCTTCTCCAAGTTTAAGAGACTCAACTCCCTCAGCCTTTCCTCATATGGAAGATGCTCCACTCCCTTAATCATCTTGATAGCCCTGCCCTGGACTCTCTCAAGCAGTTCCCTGTCCTTCTTGAACTGAGGGGCCCAGAACTGGACACAATATTCCAGATGGGGTCTCACCAGGGTAGAGTAGAGGGGGAGGAGAACCTCTTGCAACCTACTAACCACCCCCCTTCTAATACACCCCCGGATGCCATTGGCCTTCTTGGCCATGAGGGCACAGTGCTGACTCATGGTCATCCTGCTGTCCACCAGGATCCTCAGGTCCCTTTCCCCTACGCTGTTTTATTTCACTTGTTCTGCCTGAACTGCCTAAAAGTCTTTCTGGTTATTCACAACTTGCAAGGGCAACTGCATAGTAAAAACAGGAACGTAATGAAATGTGAATATGTGCTCTTTCATAGGATAGAAATAGCAAATACTAGGCATCTAGGAAGAAAACTTTCAATGATGCAGGTCAAAAAGCATGATAAGAGAGCGTACTGTATACATACACTACAGATAACATCTAGCAGTAACTGCCTTAATTTAGAGAAGTGCAAAGAGGAAAGTCTTGCTTTGAAAGAGCTGCAAAATCTGTCTTTATAAAATGATGACAGGAACTGGCCTCTGAGTAGGAAATGAACTTTTTCTTGAAACAGAGATAGTTTATAAGATAAAAGCTTCACAAAAGGGTCATTTCAAACTGAGGAGTCACGGATCCCTGGGGTATTTTTCCATGGTTTTATACCTATTTCACAAAAGATGAAGGGGTTGGTATAAGGGCAAGACTTTGTATGTATGGAGTCCTTCATTTCTTGAAAACCATCACTGGTGGATAATTTCTAACAATAGCGTTACAGGTTACTGAGATGCTTTATCAGTTCAACAGAAAAGCCTAAGAAAAGAAAGATAATACTTAAAACTTAATTGCAAATTCATCCCTTTTAGTGCTTGTATCCTTGAAAAAATGTATTTCACTTCTAAATAATAATATTCTAAAATATGTATTATTCACAAAGGTTCCTGCCTTTGGTTGACAAGCAGCTGAATATGAGCCAGCAGTGTTCCCCGGTGGTCAAGACGGCCAATGGCATCCTGGCTTGTATTAGAAATAGTGTGACCAGCAGAAGTAGGGATGTGATTGTCCTCCTGTACTCAGCACTGGTGAGGCCACACCTTGAGTATTGTGTCCAGTTCTGGACACCTCAACAAAAGAGAGATCTTGAGGTGCTGGAGCGAGTGCAGAGGAGGGCAACGAAGCTGGTGAAGGGCCTGGGCATAAATCCTATGAGGAGTGGTTAGCTTGAGGAAGAGGAAGTTGAGGGAAGACTACACCTACTTGAAAGGACATTGTAGAGAGGTTGGTGCTGGTCTCTTCTCATGGGTAATTAGTGACAGAATGAGAGGGAACTGCTTCAAGCTGCAACAGGGTAGGTTTAGGCTGAAAGTTAGGAAAGAATTCTTCACAGAAAGAGTGGTCAGGCACTGGAGTGGGCTGCCCAGGGAGGTGGTGGAGTCGCCATGCCTGACTGTGTTTAAGACTCAATTAGATGTGGTGTTTGGGGATATGGTGTAGGAAAGAACTTTATAGAGTAGGGCTGATGGTGGACTCAATGATCCCAAGGCTCTCTTCCCACCTAATTTATTCTATGATTCTATTGCTGAGGGGCAGACAATAAATGCTCTTAGTATCATCATCCTCTGTGTCAGTGATTTGTAATTCCATAATCCCTAATCTCTGATATTTTTTGTGTATTTTTTCTTAGCATTTAATATGACTTCATGTTTATTTTCTGTCCCCTGAACACTTGGTTCCTATGGCAGCTGTTGGGGGAAGTCATTAGAGTGTTTGATGTAGTTTGCTTTTAACAGAGCTGTCTTGCAAAGCTTTCCTCACGCTGGGATCCCTTTGGTAGTGTACTGAACTTGGTGTGTATCTGGTAGGACACATTCTTCGGAGAGAGGTCACACTCTGAGCAGCACAGAAGAGCAGACTGCTATCACCGTTGTCACAGGGCATCTCTCCAGCCACACTTGGTGAATTTATGGACTGAGTTATGCTGCTGTTCCCTGGTGGTGTTCTGACTGCTGGGGTCAGGCTGTGGGAGCTTTTCCTGATGGTTGGAGATGAAGGAGTTGATAGAAAGGCAAGGTCACAGAAACACTGATTATGCCTTTGCTTGAGATTCTGCTTCTTCATGTCAGTTTTTCTCACTTTGAAAATGAGGATAACATTACCCAGAAAGGTTAGAGCAGTCAGCTGTCATCCTGAAATGAGTATTTCTGCTTTTTACTTTCTTACAGAGATATTCAGAAGTTGCTCTTGGGAGAAGAAGACATTCTGAGTATAAAAGAACCAATATTAATACTAATTTCTCCTTTCCTTGTGGCAATTTGCTGGTGGGCCACTGTCCCATTTTCTGGACTGTGTTTGAGCAGGGCAGGAGGCAGAAATCTGATTGTTTGGATCTTCAAGGAAAAGTGTTAGTGCATTGTCTGAGAGGGAAGGCGGAAAAGCCAGTAAGTGACGTAGCAAATGGACACTTGGGCTTGTGCAGGTTTGTGGAGTTGAGCCCAGGGAGAGCCTTCAGTTTCTCAGTCCCTGTGGCTGGTGCTGTTAATTAGGCATTACTGGGCTGCTGGCACCGGTCATCACAGCAGGTACAGGGGTAGGAACAAGTGACTTTTAGATATTCCTTGATGTAAAAGACTACCACCAAATAACTAATATTTAATACTTAATACTGTTTGATATGTGGTTTGGTGAACAGTGTTAATGGTACAGAGGAACTGGAAGAAGTGGTATTTCAGACTGAGGAGAAACACTTTCAGAGCATCCTACTCAATCTGTCAAACAAAGAACTTTTTGAGAAGTAGAAGTAGAAGCAAGAAGTGAGTTTTCCCACAAAGAACAGACCGCCCCAAAAAAAACCCCATCAATAAAGGAATGCTTTCAGGGCAGAATCACAGACCCATAGTAAAAAAACATGTAAGTCCTGCTTAGTTACCATAGAAGAAAGGTGCCAGCCGTAAAAATTCTTGGCTTGGAAGTGGAAAACAGCCCAACCAAGAGGAGGGCAACTCAACTGAATGATTTAGAGGGTGTTTATCTGATTATTGTGAGGTTATTAAAGTAAAAGGAACTGTTGATCTATTTGACAAAAATGATTTTTAATGACTGTCAAGTCAGTCAAGTTGGTGACTGTCACGAAAGGAACACAGGGCAGGAAATGTAGTACTCAGATTGGAGAACTGGTAGAAGAATGTGGTCTAGGCAATATGGATTCTGTATGTTGAGTTTCTGTATGACCTGAAGGCTTTGAACATGTATTGAAGGAATGACTAATTAAAAACATGGAAGGAAATGGAAAATAACCTAATGCTTTTATTTGAAAATAACTAATTTTCAAGAAAGGGGAATGCAGTGGATCTGATCTTTACTTCAATACTGTCTTGAAAATCCTGGGAAGTGTTGGAGATTGAAGTGCTGTATCTCCATAACCACTGTAAACTGCCAATCTGTCTGTGCAGGCATTAGTGGGAATTATATGTTGACCAAGAGGTCAATCCTATATATGGAGCCAGATGGTTCAAAATGAATTAACAACTTTTATTAATGACTTGGAAAGTGGAGTAGAGACTTAAGTTTATTCACAGTGCAGCCAATGCCAAACTGAGAGGAGTTGCTGTGTAAACATTGAAGGATGGGATTAAAATGAATTTGTTTTGGTCAGCTAAGTCTGAAATAAGATACAAGTCAAGTGCAAAATACTGTATTTATTTATGAGCAACCAAGCGCACATCCCCATAATAAGAGATGAATTGTGCATTAGGCAACAGGTCTGCAGAGGAAGATGCAGTGATTGTCGTTGCCTTGAATTTAACCTGTGGCCAAGTGGCATGTGTTGTAAGGGAAGCAAACACAACACCAGCATGTATAGACAGGACTGCTGCATACAAGACTTGCAAAGGAATCTGCCTTCTCTGCTTAGCCCTTCTGAGGCTTTAGCAATAAGTACCGTTTTTGGGCATCCCTCGTTAAGAGCGTTGCGGGCCATCTTGAGGTAATGCTGATCAACCAGAAGTTTACAGACTCTATTATATAAAAGAAAAAATTCCAAAAGAACTAGTATTGTTTAATTTACAGAAAAGAGGATGTGGGAGAGACACTCCGAATTTCTTAAACATAACCACAGACAAAGATGCAAATAAGACCCCCAAAGATAGAGTGCAGACATCTAGACATCAGTATTTCTCTGATGGTGATAAGAACAGTGAAACACTGCAATAGGTAGCCTAACCTGTACCTTCCAGGGATGCTGATTTCACAGCTTTGTTAGGTAGCTGTGTCCAGGACTAGCTCAGCTGCAGCTATCCTGACTATCAAGATTTACCAGCTATGCTTTCAGTGACTCTTAAGTCTGTCTACAGCTGAGCTCAAGGGTTTATACATTTGTAAGAAAAAAGTAGAGAAGATGACAGACAATGTGTTGTTCTAGAAAGAGGAAGACCATGTGGATGGACAGTGGCTAGAAAGCTTGTTGGTGATTATTTCTACTGTAAAGTGAGATACATCTCCTGTATTTTTTAA
This sequence comes from Jacana jacana, assembly GCA_013400555.1. NCBI lineage: Eukaryota > Metazoa > Chordata > Aves > Charadriiformes > Jacanidae > Jacana > Jacana jacana. The sequence continues at coordinate 199,310 of VZTM01026132.1, read as the reverse complement.
ATCACCCAAAAATACATGGTAGAATTTGCTGTAAGTTGGCAAGAGAAGGAATCAAAGACTGTAAGAAGTCCTCTGATGCTAGTCCACTTTCCGTAGAAAATAAAGATATTAATAGCAGTGCACATTCTCTGGTGTGTATGTAGTCCATGAACCCCAAGACCTTAGACATCTGTAGGGTTATTTACAAATCCCATATATGAGGAAAAAGGCAACTCGCAACTACTGGCCTGAGCATATCTTAAACTCAGCCTTTCTTGGAGGTGACAAGAAGTATGTCTCTTGGACAACGCAGCACAGCTGCAACTGCACATGTTTGGTTGACAAGCAGTGTTGTACTAAGACATTTTTTCTGCTTGCTAATATGTACATGATGTGGCACATGGAGCTGAAAGTTGCTTGTTGTGAGTACTCATTAAAATAACGAGCAACATCTTTGCAAGCACGGTGGGTAGCATCGGTTGCATCAGTGCAACCAGAAATGCAGTTGTGGCACCTGTGGTACACACCAGACAGTACCAACTGCGGCTCTTGGCAGTGCAGCCCCGCAGCAGCGCTCTAGCCCAGCCTGTTGGGAGTGAGAAATGAGGAGGAGAAACCTCCTCTGCATTTATGAAGGTACACAGGTAAGTCCTTCAGTTGCCATTGCGTCTTTGATGTGGTTGATATGGTAACAAGCAGGAAGACATGTATGTCAGCCAGACCAATGCCCAGATATAGGCATCTCCAATGGAGATGAACTGATAGAAAATGCTTTCATAAGGCCTGATTCAAAACCCATGTTAGTAAAAGAGGTTCTTCCGTTGGTGACAGATTTGGCTTAAATGGTTTCCATTTTCACTTTCCCAGTTGTTCTTCTAAATCTGTGAAAGAAGCATTTTTTTGAATGGACTGCATAAAGTGTATGTGCAGAAATCAGTTTGTATTACATTGTCTTTTGGCTTTTTCTCCCCTCTGCCTCACTTTTGGTTTCACAACTTGGATCACTTGACAAACTGGGTTAGGATAGGACTGGATGAATAGTTAAATTAGTAGAGCTAGAGAAGATGGTAACTTTAGGTGGGAGAGGGTGCATGAACTATTGGAAATAGTAAGTGGATAAACTGGATTTGGCAATAATAGAGTAGTTCTGAGTTCTTACAGTCACTCTTGAATATCTGTTAGTCACATTATGAAAATAACTTTGTCCTTTGTGACATAAAGGAAATCCATAACTTGCTGGAATAGAAAGGAACGATCACTACTGAAAAAAAATCATTCCTCTTAATCCAGCCTCCTTTTAGAGAACAAAGACCACAATTTACAGAAGTTAGTCTGGAGATGAATAGGAAATCCCCCTGAAGTCTGTGGAAGCAACAAAAATGGGTTAACTGTGGCTGCTGAAAGGAAACAAAAAGTGAAGGAAGGATTGCACCTTTGCTTCTGTGGGGAGGATTTAAATTCACATTTCTCAGGGAAAGACAAATTTGTCTCCCTTACCTTTGGGTAAGAAAATCAAGTTCTTACCCAAAATGTATGTTATGTGCTCATGGAAACAATACCAGAGCAAAGGAAGTAGTGGGTAGACACCTTTGTACCACTAACTCCTTCGACAGAGGGTATTCACTTTTCCTAAATGTTTACATTAATTCAGCAGTGTAGAAACCCACTGTGTATTGTGTCTTCAGCTTCCTTTTGCACTCGCATGGGGGATAAGCGTGGGCAGCCCTGCGCGCTGTGCATGCAGAGGGAATTTGTATGCCATGCCGGACGGGAATGTGCGGCTGCCTATCGACACGTGGGAGGCAGTGTGGGCACACTCAGGCCTCTCAGTCTGGACTATAAATCTTTTCAAATGGACGTTGCTGGAATAAAAGCACAAGGAGCAAGGGTCTGTGCAACATGAGACCCTAGTCTCAGGAAGGATGGAGAGAGGTTTTATTCTCACTACCTGAAGACATGAGACAGTTTCTACCCCATCAATAATTTCATCTGGGGAAAGTAGGGTTAGAATAGGAAGGTTTTGGGTCTGTTTTTTGTTTTCGTAGAAGGTTCATTGAGGGCAGGTTCTTCTGTGTTAATACTCCCTTGGAGATGCTCAAGTTTAAGACCTGGGACAAAAAGTGATAGTAACAGAACTCTGCAATAGAGAACAGAAATCTGCAATAATATAGTTGTGATATGCCAGAAGTACAAGGTTCGCTGTCCTATCATAAATGTGTGCAAGTTCTTCAAGGATGAAAGCCTGATGTGCATTAGGTCTGGTATGTGCACATAAAGACAGACTATTTAAGAGATTAAAAACAGCGTTTCCGGGGGAAAGGAATGGAGAAAATGTGTTAGAAAAGGATGGGATAATCAACCAAACAGAACTCAGGGATTGTGGTCTAAGGGTTATGGTCAGATGGGTTGAAATGGAACCCTTAGCACCATCGGAAAATCTTTTTACTTTGTTATCATGTAATCTAACCCTCTGCCTGCTCATATTTATTTATGTGGATTCTTGCATAACAATTCATCTTTTTATTTCTGAGCTTCTACTTTTTAACATTGTAACAGGAGGGGAAAAAAAGAGATTGTTGAGTTATTTCTGTTCTCATTTATTCTCTAGTAGTGCTGAGTTCCTGTCTAAACTGTGACCCAAAGTGTTTTCTTCACCCAGCATCCATGCACATCACTTATATCCTTCCTGCCAGTTGAGATGTAGCTTGGGTTGGTTACTTCTTTCCTCAGTCCTTATGCTTTGGTTTTACTGTAAGGAAACAGGCAGTATGGTCACGGGACATGGATGGGAAAGAAGCAGTTTGCTGGTGGGGTTCATTGGATGCTTTGCAGAGCCCAGGTGTCTTGTTCATGAGCAGCAACAGTAGGGCATCCACTCACTTGCTTCATTGCAGTAGTAAGCATGTGCCTCACTTCATTGGGACTTCTTAGATGCTTGAACACCCTGATTTCTGTTAGATCTCAAAGGTTCTTATGAAGCTATGAGTTATTTTATCTTTCTGTATTTCTTCCTGTTTCACAAATATTGACAATGTATTTTTACTATATTAATCCTTTGCTTTGAATTCCTTATTTGCAGAGAAATGTGATTCAGCATTGCCAAACCCAATAGTATGAATTAAATTAAGCTGAAAGAACCAGTTATGTTACAGTAATCTTAATTCTGAAACTATCAGACGAGACTATTATCTGGCTAAGAAGGGGCAGTTTTGCTCACCAGCAGACTAGTTTAGATAGCTGTCTCATGAAACTAATTTAATTCCATAAACTCCGATCAATAAAGTGTGTGAGATGTTTACTTCATTGTATGAACTTTATGTAGTCATTAAATACTTCATCTCTAGGTAGTAATGCCACCCAGTGGATAAGAGGAAAATGGTCAGCTTCTGACAGAGGTGATTAAAAAAACCCCAGAACTAAAAGGAAATTAGATTTTCCTTATTAGTAAAGGTGTAAAAACAGTCATTTTGAGAAGAAATTAAGGTTTTTTTCCCTTTTTTATATTAATTATCTATTTTCTCATGTCTAAATTTTTACAAATATATCTGTAATTTTAATCATTTTTCTTTGTTAGTAATTTTATTTTCTTCTTATTAAAGTAATATCTGTGTTTTTAAATGATACAAAAATTGTGCTGAAAGTGGAGTTCATATAATGTGTGAAATTCCATTCTTTCAAAAACTTGCTTTTCTTTTGAATTACAGTAAAAATTAAGATACTTTTAGAAAGAAAATTGTTGAAAAAATACTAAGATCAAACAAAGTATTTTGGTTTATGTTGATTTTTTTTATATACTTCATAATTTCTTACATACAAAAGAGTAAATGAAATGTGTTAAAATGTTTTAATTCAATTTTACTTTCAAAAATATATTTTTTTCACAGGATAAAAAGCTCAGTTCACCAGTTCCTGTATACTTAAACTCAAGCAGCTGTTTTCTGGTGGAAATTTAGAAAAAAATATGTGATTTTTTTTTTTCTCCTTGTGATTCAGAAATACTGGGTTTTGAGATTGTGAGATCTTCTCAGGATTGAATTTGTCATAAATGTCTGATACAATATAATTAGGAACTTGCAGCTAGATGTGTTTCTTTAGGTGTAGTCACATAGCATGCTGTCAATCCTGAAATTATTGGGAAACTCAAGGTTAACGACGCTCACAAAGGAAGAAGTTGGGCAAGTTGCACCTGCCAGAGGTGTCTGGCACTCTACTCTACATGTTGCCTGCCAGCTTACTGTTACCCAGCAGTACTTGGTGTTAATTGATAGTACAATGGCTGCTGAGGCTCTTGCGGTGGCAGGGGTTTTGCTGCATGCCAATCGCTGAAGGCAGCAGAGAAGGACCATGGGTGGATTGAAGGCAGCAGTTAGGTTTGATAACCTTGGTTCATCCTTTACGGTTGCCTTCATCTGAAAAGGCAGGATGTTGTTTTAATGGTGCCTGTCTGGTTTGCTACTGGAGTCGCTCAAGCTGTAAGCCCTGGTTGAACCCAAGTAGAGCAGCCCAGCATTATCATCCCATTGTCATTGTCCTGTCCCAAAGTGCTGCTTGCGTCCACTGTCTGGTTTCGTGGTGAGAGTTTGTTCAGATCTGCTCACGAGCTGCTGCGAAACAAGCTAATTTTTCAGGGAACTGATTGCTTGGCAGGTGAAAAGACATTAAATTACTTTCACTTAATGTTTCTTGGCAATCTTACTGTTTCTGTTGTGTTGCGAGGGAGACAGCATCCATCATGGCACACAGCCGTGCTGTTAGTCATATGCTGGCCTGGATCAATGCTACCCAGATTTTGGAAAACTGAATCCTCCCAGGGAAACTGCAGCCTTCACTGACCCAGCCAACTGATGCTGAGGGGCCACTCAACTCAGTGGCGGCGTATATTTGGCTTGTTTGGAGCTGTAGTGGCAGGCACATGAAATACCATCCCAGAGTGCTTGAGCTTTTTGTCAGATTCTCTGCAAGAGTTTGGATTTTTCCATCTCTGTTTTCCCATATCCCCAGGTTTGATGTCTTCAGCTCCGTTGCAAGCCTGTGGTCCCTCCTGGTGTGGACGATGGAGAAGCTCAGGGCTGGGATAGCAGGAAGCTTCACTGCAGCCAGGAGCCAGGCAAGGGCATGGCCAGAAGAAAGCAGGCGTGGACTTCAGCAGGGCATCTCTTGCCTTGTAGCTGCTGTTTCAGCTAGCAAATCAGTTCCTGGCCAAACCCTACGCCTGATGATTTTTGGGGGTCCCATACTGAAAAAGTTTTCTCTTTTTTTTTTGGAGCCCCTTTGGTTCTGTTGCTTATTTTTTTTACATACCACACGGTGTCATGCTATAGCCACCACTTTGCTTTTAAAGCTGCTCCCTAAAGTTAGCAGGTGTACAGGAGGACTTTTTTAAACAAGAAAGCTACAATTTGTTACATGATTTTTATTTTTTTTTTCACATATGGGAATCATAGAATCATAGAGTGGTTATGGCTGGAAGGAACCTTAAACATCATCTAGTTCCAACCTCCCCTGCCATGGGCAGTGACACCTCTCACTAGACCGCATCGCTCAGCCCTGTCCAACCTGGCCTTGGAGAACTTCTCTGAGCAACATGTCCCAGTGCTTCACCACCCTCAGAGTGAAAAATATCTTTCTTATATCTACCCTAAATCTACTGTCTTTCAGTTTAAAGTCCCTCTCAAGCTTTCTTTTTGGCCCCTTTTTAGGTACTGGAAGGCTGATATAAGGTCTCCCTGGAGTAACCTTCTTAAGAACCCCAACCGTCTCAGCCTGTGCTGAGATGTGCTCTCTCTAGTCTCCTTATCATCTTCATGGCCCTCCTCTGGAGCCACATTGACAGGTTCATGTCCTTCTTATGTTTGAGACCCCAGAAGTGGACACAGTACTCCAGGTGGGGTCTCATGGGAGTGGAATAGAGGCGTAGAATCACCTCCCTTGACTTGCTGGCCATGCTTCTTTTGATGCAGCCCAGGATGCGGTTGGCTTTCTGGCCTGTCAGCGCACATTGCTGGCTCATGGTGAGCTTCTTATCCACCAGCACCACCAAGTCCTTATCTTCAGGGCTGTTCTCAATCCATTCTCCACCCAACCTGTATTTGTGCTTGGGATTGCAACTGACCACAGTGGAGGACCTTGCACATGGCCTTATTGAACTTCATGAGGTTTGGATGGGCCCACCTCTCGAGTCTGTCCAGGTCTCTCTGGATGGCATCCTTTCCCTCCAGCATGTCGACCACACCACACAGCTTGGTGTCATTGGAGAACTCAGCGACTCAGTGGGGGCGCACTCAAACCCTCTATGTCACCGTCAAAAATGTTGAACAGCACCAGTCCCAATACCAACCCCTGGGGAATGCCACTCATCACTGTTTTCCACTTGGGTATCAAGCTGTTGACCACAGCTCCTGCAGTGTGACCATCCAGCCAATTTTTTATCCACTGAAAGGTCCATCCATCAAATCTGTGTCTCTCCAATTTAGAGACAAAGAAGTTGTGTGGTTCAGTGCCCTTTGCACAAGTCCAGGTAGAATATGTCAGTTAATCTTCCCTTATCCATCAGTGCTGTACCTCCATTGTAGAAGGCCACCAAATTTGTCAGACATGATTTGCCCTTAGTGAAGCCATGCTGACCATCACAAATCACCTCCTTATTTTCCACGTGCCTTAGCAGAGTTTCCAGGAGTATCTACTCCATGATCTTGCCAGGCACAGAGGTGAGACTGACTGGTCTGTTGTTCCCAGGGTCTTCCTTATTTCCCTTTTTGAAAATGGAGGTTACATTTCCCATTTGTTTGTAAGTGGACTTCACTGGACTGCCAACACTCCTTGAATAGGATGGGTAGTGGCTTAGGAACTTCATCTGCCAGTTCCCTCAGGACCTGCAGATGCATCTCAACAAGTTCCATGGACTTGTGCACCTTCAGGCTTCTTAGATGGGCTTGAACCTGGTCTTCTCCTGTAGTGGGTGGTTCTTCATTTTCTGAATGACTGCCTTTGTCTTCCATGACTTGGGCAGTGTGGCTGCAGCACTTGCTAGAGAAGAAAAAAAAGTCATTGTGTACTTCAGCCTTTTCCATATCCCAGGTAACCACGTCTCACATTTCCTTCTGGAGAGGGCCCACATTTTCCCTAGTTTTCCTTTTATCATTGACCTACCTATACAAGGTTTTCTTGGTGCCCTTTATGTGCTTGGCCAGATTTAATTCTATCAGGACTTTAGCCTTCCTAACCTGATCCCTGGCTGCTCAGATAATTTCTCCCTTTGGAACTGAGAGAGATATGATGATTGGGAGTTAGAGAAACACACTGTTTTTCTCTGAAGGTTGTTGCTGACTGTTCTTTGTGGTAGAATAATGACTAATTTTTCAAAAGTGATTCATTAAGAAGAACTCTGCTGGGTGATTTTCCTTATGCCCACAGGCTTGTACATGGCATTTTGCTGTGACTCTGAATGGAACAGTGAGACATGATTAGAGCATGTGCCGATAGAGATGTGTTAATGTCAACTGACCAAAAAGCTGAGGTCTCTGCGTCAAGAAGTGTGTCTTTTACGGCTATATATATATATATTTGCTGCTAACATAGGGATCATCAGTTTGAAAATGTTTTGTTTCACCAGTATGGAAGCTAAAGTTTTCAAGAAAGCCGATTGTAAGACATTAACCTTACTGGACCCAGATTAGAGGAGTGTGTGTGTGCAGCTACGTAAAATAAAAGGAAGCGTCATTCTTGTTTGTTTATGTACAAGCATATACAAGTTTATGCGTCTTTAACTGTAGTAGTTACTCTGGGTGCTGCATGGGACATTTGTGATGCAATGAGTGTTCAGTGATTCACTGATACAGAACATGAGAACACGTGTGATGACTCACTTTTTCCCTCCTGCTTTCTTTTCCCATTAAGCTGAGGAAGAGCTTAACAACTTTTACCAGAATTCAAGGGAAGATACATACAGTCTCTAACAATTTGAGATTGAGATGTCTTTGATTGTAAATTGTTTCCCTTACTATTCCCTTAAGGGAAAGAAGATTCCCTTATTCCCTTAGATAAAGAAAAACTAACTAGAAAAAACACTTGAGGATTGCTACAGGGATTAAGCTTGCAGCAGTGCCAATTTCTGATAGCCAGCTACAGCAAAGTTTGCTAATTTTGGGGTAAAAAGATGAAATGAATGTGAAGAAAGTTGTGCTCTTCCAAACTGTAATTTGCTTCTCACATTTACAGATAGAAACAGACGTTTCTATTTGACCATCTCAGAGTTTCCCCATAGCAATCAAAATAAATAAAGATATTTTTTTTTCAAAGAAAAAAGTGAAGAACTTTGGAAGCCAGCTCTGGAGAGGAAAAAGCTGGGTATCTGCTGTGCTGGTTAGTGGTTTCTGTTTCCGTAACCATTTTGATGGGCTAGTCCCTCTGTAAGTGTTTAGCTTTGCCTGTTATTATTTTCCCATGTCCCTTGTTTGATGTACCAGTTGGCTAAAAATAATTTATTTTTGCTTGGCTTTGCTCTTTGATGGCAGTCCCGATTCAGCTTTTTGGGAAGGAAGAGCTGTGTCACACAGACCACATGAGGGAGTGTTGTTCTGTGTGTCTGGCTGCAAGCAGCTCCCTCGATAGCATGGGGCGCTTCAGCTTCTCGGGTTTACCCTGTTAAAGAAAAACATTTTCTTTAGCAGTTCTCAACTTTTTCCAGGCTGAAGTAGTTTCTCAACACCCCAAAACCTTTTTTTTTTTTTTTTTTTTGTTAGTGGATAGTATTTAGAATTTGTTGCTTAATGACGGCAGATCCTGAGTTGCTGGCTTTGCAGCTGACACCCTGGCTTTCCACCCTGTGCCCCAGCCACACTCAGTGTGTCCTTTGAGGGAAGGAAAGTCGGGGGAAAGCAGACAGGGCTGGTTGATGTCCTTTCTGCTGCTCTGTTTTCCTGCCTGTAGAAGCACAAGTTCAGTTAGATCTTACCTGCAAAGAGCCCTTCTATCTCACTACCTCTATTTACGTTACAGCGTCTTCTATCTCAAAGTGTTTGTCAAACTCCATTTATTTTGCACTTCGGATTTCAGCAAGTAATTTTCTCAGAGCATCACCCTTTCTGCTTTTTGGAGGGGTGGTTTGCTTTAAGGCTTGCATAGACAAATTCTTTGTGGTTGAATGTTTGTGCCCTCAAACTGGCATCCTACATGAACTTGATCTAGGCACTTGGTAGCCGCGTGCCCTTGAGTTGCTTGATGCTTTTCTAGTGCTTGAGGCAACCAGGATGGCCCTTGGTCTTGCAGTGGCAAGTGGTATGGTCTCGAGCCCTGTGACACAAAATTAGGGCTGGAGCTGATGGCCCTGTTTGTGTATCCCATAGGACAGGTGGCTGCTGGACACTGTCAGGCTTGTAACTGTTCAAGTGTTAAAATGAAGTCTCCAGGGTAGATGCATTCAAAGCAAGACTTTGGGCAATTCATCTGATCTCATCCACTTTTCCCTTGAGGAACTGGAATGTCTTTCTTTAAGGAACTGCTACCACACATTGAAAGAGAAATGTAAAGAGCTCTGCAGAGAGCCAATCAATCCGGAGAGGAACGTTATCCACTAGAGGAGACTGCTGAGGGGACAGTCCTTTTCAAAGCACTATTTTGTGAGTCTTTCCAGTAATGTGATCTTTCCTGCAGTGTAATTCAACAGGTGTATTTCTGCTACTTTTCACAGCTGCAGATGGCCTAGCCCTTCGTTGGGTAGAGGAAAGTACATCTGTAGTCCTGTGTGGATTATAGCCCACTACTGCCGGCTTTTCCCAAGTGCTCTCTATGATGGAGATGGAAATATTTTATCTTTTATTTCTTACAGTATCTTGTCTATGCATTCCTCTTTCATGAAGCTTCAGAGGTCCTGATTCAAAGGCTCCGAGCAGGGCTGCAAGCTATTCCAAACCCTTATGTACTTAAGGCTCCGTCCTGTGTGGTGATCATACGGACGTCTGTCAGTTTGGCAGTGCCCTTTAGTTTGGTTTGTGGCAGTTAAGGCAAGAAAAATATTCTGTTTGACAAGAGTAGTAAACCATCGAGTAACTCGCTCAGCACTCCCTAAATAGCTCCAAATAGTTCCAGGAAACATTTGGTTCATCCCAACTGAGAGATGTGAAATCAGACTTCTGGAGAATTAGCTTCTTGGATCGGTCTCAGTGGAGAAAATGATAACACGTGGCTTTGTATAGTGATAGGATTAAAACCTACAGAGGAACACGTGTAGGTTGCACTGCTTACTGTAAGACCAAACACTACGCTCCAACACCCTGCAAAACTGAGCAAACACTCCACACTGGAATATCCATTTCAATCAGCCAACTTGCAGATTATTTCCACCATACTCAGTCCCAGGGGAGATAAAATCTTCCTTGCCATGACTTGCTGCTCTCCTTCCTAAGTTTAAAAATTTCCAGGTTTTGTGGAACAAACACTTGCGTTTTCTGAAACCAACAAGTGCGTTTTTAACTGCTTGTCCAAAAAAACTTTATGTAGCTTGGTCAATCTGCAAGTGACAACATGCCAGCTTTCTCCTCTCTCACACCTAACTTCTCTTTTTCCATTTTGCTGCTTTCTTTTCCCATGCAAAAGTAAAGTATATTTCCTGCCTAGGAAAGTGTTTCTGAGCCACAACTGCCCTTGCCATTGAAGTGGCAACACTAACGTGTATGTGACCCATTTACTTGACAAGTTGCACTTTTTCCTCGCAGAGCTGGCCACTACAGTTGCCCCAAACTTCCAAGTCTCTTGAGTTCCTTCTGTTGCATATTGCCCAGGGTTTTGCTCATTAGATGTTGGGCAAACTGCTTCAGACAGGTCACCTCTGAGGAACAGAAAGTTCGGAAACGTAGCTATGCCCTCTAATTGATGATCTTCCAAAAACACACAGCTGTACAACTTCTCTGCATTCAGCCACATATCTTCTTTCTGTTGACCACATATTTGGCAGGAGGGTCCACAAACCAGGAAAGGCTCTGGTTACCAGAAGGTTTTTACCCTTATGCCCAGTCTTGCTAAGACTGCTCTGCAGCCAGTCAAATGTGCTTTACAACCACAGTGATAATGAATTTATCAACAACACCTGGATAGCTGCTGGCTGCAGGGATGGATCACTTCCAGCTGGGGCTCACAACGTACTTCTTGTGCTGAGGGATGCATTGGAAGATGGCTTGCCTTCTCTACCTACCCTAAGGGAATTTGGAAAACGGGTTAAAATGGAAATGATCTTTACATTTCATGGTAGGTGCACAAATACTTGCCTGTAGTATTTCCCTTCTCAGTATATTTGAGTATTATCAGTACCATTGTTTCATACCTCCACCCTTTTAAGCTTGTTAGGCATTAATATGACCTGAATATCTTGGAAACATGTGGTCTCCTACGTTAGAAGCAAAAGTAAATTTATTCTACAAATAAACAACCATTTTTATTGTTTGGATTTTAGGGAATATGAGCTAAGACTTACCAAATGTCATTAAGCTGTCTCTTGTAATGAGGTGTAATTTACCTGATCGTACTTTCTCCCAGACAGTTGGGCATAGATTCTTATGAAAGCAACATTTTCCTTTTCAGAAAAATTAACAAAGAATGGGAAATAATTGTTTATGTAGGTAACTGTGATCTTTGGTTTTCATGTGGAATTGTTATGGCTCCTCAGAGGGAAACTTAAAATGATGGAACAGGAGTATCATGAAATAGCACAGGGAAGATGATTTCTTGTTTATGGACTGAATGATGACTGTGAGATGTTTAGAGAAAAAATTTGACCGAAAAGAAAATTATTCTCTAATGACCAGTAGCAGCTGTAATTTGAATTTGAATTTGATTTACTGGGAGGGTCTTCACCTAGAAATACAGTACGTGAATACTGCAGCATCAGATGTACTTACAACAACATCCATGTTTGATTCATGAAATGTTCTACCCCAGCATTGAGATAAAGCTGAATGAAAGGGTAGGACCCAGTTCTGCCACTTACTTGCATCAGAAGCCCTAGCATGCCTTTGCTTATAAATAACATCTAAGTTGTAGCATTATGGTGGGACTTAATTTTGGAAATACTTTATGATCTTTGGAAAACTATTAATTTGCATGAGTATATATAGTTTTATTTGAAAAATAAATACTCCATTCTACAAAGCATGACTAAGATTTCATGTACAATTTCGATCATCTGTATTCAAGTACAATGACCTAGGGCTGGAGTAGATCCAAGTAAGTGCTGCTAAAATCAGGGAGGAGGAAGATCAGAAGATTTTAGATTGCACAAGAAGGACATTGAGAAGGCGGTGGGATTATCCTTTCTTAGTAGGGACCAAATACTAGGGATGATAATGGGAGAGCACAGCTGTTTAAGCTGAAGATTTAGAGGTTCTATATTGTGGCTCTGAATAACCTGAGGACAGAAATTAGAAGGTGGTTTCCCGCTATCAAAACAATGAGGCTCTGAAACCCTTCAGAATGAAAGGAATGGGAGTAAAGACAACAGGTGTATGAAGAGACTTGGCTGCTCAGGCTTGTGACTGTGGCCTAACCAGTTACTGCAATAGCTGCCAATATGCAGGACTTTTGGCTCAGAGGTGCCTCCCAGTCCCTGTACCACAGGCTGTGTAGCTGTAGACCAAGCCTTTCTTTTTCATTTCCACATGACAGCATGAACAGATACCCAGAAAAGCCACTGGCCACAAACAGCATGCACCCCTGATACATGCTTTAAGCAGGCTGAAAGGATTTCAGGATTTGTTGCTTTGACCTCAAAGGCTGAAGCATCATCACAGGATGCTCTGTAGCAGCACCTCCTGCTACTGACAGTCTTCACCATGAATGGCAATTGTACAGGAAGCAAGAGCAGTTGAGTGTGTGGTGGAGTTAGGGACAGAGCTTGGGAGCCCCTGGATAGGTGGTTGCTGAAGCTCTGAACTCTGTTCTTGAATAGTGGTCTTTCAAAATGATTATGTGGTCAGCATGCTTTGAGAGGCCTACGTAAGGAAGGGCTTATCTAAGAAAGATGTTGAGTCTGGCTGCCATCAGTTATGAGAAAAGAGATATGTATGGCTACCTGGCACTTCCATTTTCTTTTTCTTTTAATTTAAGAACCAATAAAAGGTTCCTTTAGTTACACTTAAAGTTGTTTGGTTTTTTTACTTTTTTTCTTACAGCTTCCTCTTCTTGCTTCTTGACTTTGATTCTTGAAAAATACAAATGTAGAAAATTAATGGTTTTTGTAGAAAGGTAGCACATTATTGTGACTGAATGTGAACTACTGGTTTTGGATGATTAGCTAACACTGAATAAAGAAACAAAACAGGCAAGTGAATAACAACAGAGCAAAAGCAGCCCTAGAGAGCATCAGAAGTAGTAAGGAGGCTCTCATAAGCCAGTCTCCATGGTACACGGTGTACATTTCCATGGCCTTGTTTATACAAAGCAGTATTGAGTAGGCAGCTTAGCTGTTCTCCTGCCTCTCTCTAGGCAGTCTTACATTAGAGGATTTTAATAATGCAATTACCATTATAGCTGTTTAGCACACCTACAGATTACCTTGCATCCCCCCACCTCTTCCCTAACACAGGAGGCATACAGCAGAGTGATTCTGGAGAAGAGGAACTGCTGTTCAGAGATTTCCCCTCCTTCCTGCTCCTCACGGCAAGAATAAGCCTGACTCCATTTTGAGGGAGAGGAAATGCCGGAAGGGCAGGAAAGGGAGTCAGGGAATGACAAGACTGCAGGATAGGTGTGATATAGGTATGATCTTGCAGAAGAGACTGAGTGGGGGAGGGACTTGGAGAGAGGAAGGTGATTGCAGTGGAAATGAAAAGGCCTCCTCAGCCTCAGTCCCACTGACTCATCTTGGTCATGCTTTCCAGTATGGACAACAGTGATGCCAGGACAGGCAGAGGAGGCAAGTGATGCAGCTGGATTTAGCCATCCTCCTTCTGCACAGCCTCATGGTATTACTGCCTGTTTTAGGCAAACAGCTGTGACAGATGAGAGCAATGACTGGCACATTGTGTTTCACCACCTGGAGCTATGGGTCAGTCTGATAACATGCCAGGTCTTTCCAGCAGGTCTGGAGTGCCCTGTTCCTTCATGCACTGTCATGTCCTGATCCAGCAAGAAGCGGCAGGTACTAGTTTAAACCAAACTTGACTACAGCTTTTAAAATGCATTACAGTTCGGGAAAGGGGAGGGGTGGGTTAAAGGGCTGGCAAAAGTACAAATCAGCAGTGTGTTACATATGCTCAACAGCAGTTCTGTAACTGGGGTCTCATGGAGCTCGTAGGACCAAAGTCAGATGAGTTGATAAGCCCCTTCTTCCACAGCCATGAGGGAATATGCACCAAAAGGCTGTGCCAGGAACAGAGACGCCTAATCTAAAGGCCTTGAAGTGTTTGTGAGAAGGGTCGTGTGAATCTGAAAGTTGGTGGCAAATATCCTGCCCATGGGACTTGTACTTGCTGAGACATGTTTATGTAGATGGAAGTTGTTTGTCCAGATGGCACTCAAATAGCTTTGCTCTCCATTTCCTTGTAGCAATAAAAGAGATCACAAGGATCACATTCAGGAAGTTGGCCTTCTTTATTTTTTAAAAGCCTAAATATTTACAGTTTTCTTTCTGCATGAGAGAAAACCAGGTAAAATTGCATGAAAGTCCATCTATCAAGAGGAATTAAATGAGTTGACTCATGCCAATGAGGGAGCGGCTGGCTCTGTGCTTACAAACCAAGGCTGGGGCCAGCTCTGTGCTCCAGACCTCTGCCAAGGCAGCTGGGTCACAGCTGGGTTGTGAAGCTGTGTGAGCCTCGATACCTGTGGCTTTTCCTGGAAGGAACATCTCATGTTCAGGTAGTCCCTCTGGCAAAGCTGCACAAACCCCCATGATTGTTTCTCTTGCACGCTGGAGGTTTCCTATGCAGCAAAACCTGGTGCTGCTAGAATGAGGGTGTCCAAGCCAGAGGTGGGTTTAGCAGATCAGCCTTCCTGTGTGAGTGAAATGCTTGGGAGCCTCGGGGTAGGGATATCTAGAAATCTGACTTGGCAGATTCCCCGTGTATTCGTGAGTAACTTGCAAATGGGCACTTGGGGGTGTGTAATAGCTTTCCCATCAGATTGCTTTTATACCCGTTGATACTCCACTGCTGCGTGGTAGGGCTGCAGCACTCAAACCCTCAATTTGTCAATGAAAAATTGCATTTGTTTTCAAGCATCTGGAGGCATTAAAGAATAGTCATAGGTGATTTTGTTGGCCCAGCTTGAAGCACCTTTAATGGATGCTTCCCCAAAAAGGTGGTCTGCAACGAATCACCTCATCTTAAATCCCTCTAGTTTTTCTAAAGGTTCTAGCAGTTTTTGATGTCTAATTTAGGCCAGCAATCCTAAAACAGAAAGCACTATAAAAATGCCGACACTTTTAATGTTGTCTGCCACTGGACTGGATACAGTAGGGTTTATATGCTGTGGCTGATGAAGTAGAATTAGCATTTTATAGTGTTAAACCATGACTCTTTTCAATGTGGTTATTCTGTATGTTTCCTTCTTCTTGCTTCCAACAAAAATATTGTAAAGTGTGGGTTGGGAGGGCAGGGAATACTAAAAATGCCATGAATGCTTTTTCACACAGTTTGAAAGAAAACTGGCTTGAAAACTTTAGCCGCAGAAGAGTTTCTTGCTGAATACTGGTTAAAGTGCTGTAGGTTTAGTGTTTGGGGAACACATCTTCAGAATACTTTTGTGAGGTAAAGGTTGATGGCAGAGGCCATTGTGAGTTCAAAGCCCAAGGAACTTTGGAAGCCAATTTTTAAATCCAGAAATTATGTGTAGTACTAAAGTCAAACACATGGCAGAGAAATACCACACATAATCATGTACTGAAAAAAATATTTTGCCTGTGAATTTGGAAGGTATGAGACAAACCAAAATATAAACACATTGGTGTAAAATAATGACTAAAATAATATTAGCTTTACAGAACTAGGCTATTTTTTCTAATGTCAACTGTATTTTGGTCTTACTTGTTTTCTAATTCCTCCTGATAGAAAAGTATTTCATTTTTTCTTCTCATACACTTAAGAAAATGCCTCCTGAAATCCACTGGATACACTCAACATATTGTCTCAAAATGGCTGTCTACCAGTCCTCATCCTCAGTCCCTTATCCACTGCATCTCTTTCCTCACATAGCTTCTATTTCATCTCCTTTCACTTCCTTCCTACAGTGCCATGTAGTCTTTTAATTCCCGTCCCTGAGTCTTTTCTCTCCCACCTCACATTGCTCCAGCTGTCGATGCCTCTGCACAGTATCCCATCCATTGGAAGACTGAGATGAGAGGTATGTCTTCCATCTGAGAGCTGTCTCCAGCCTAGCTCACAACATACTGCTCATCGTGTCCTCTAGGCTTAGGGTGAGAAGTCTGATGTGTTTTGCTTCCTCCAGCTGGGGAAGAAGAGATCTCACAGAAAATAAAGGTACAGGTGGAAATAAGGCCAGCTACAGCTGCACCGATTCCCAGTAGGTTACCAGAGGGAATTCTGACTCAGCTGAAATTGTGCATAGTCACAATTTTCTCATGAGTTTTACAGCCATGCATAAAATAATAGGCCTTACGTAAATACAGTGAATAATAGATTTTTTGAGACTACCATCAGAGCAAGATAGCAATGGCTGCTAAATACCAGGATGCTGAATAAATTATAATGTCTTTTGCATTCCAGTAAAGATATGAAGTACTGGTAGAAAAACATCTGAATGAGAAAATTAAGTGTGTGGCAATCTGGTTTTTAATTCATTTGGGAAGCGTCTGTGTTCTTTCAGAATCACTGAGAGTCCCATACTTACTTTGCATCTTCTGTTTTTAGTCCCTTGTATCCTAGGTACCGCTTATTTGGCCAAGGAGAAACGTCTTCTGAGGTCATAGTTTAACTCCTTAAACAGTAAGAGGTATGAGAGAGAGGAAGTAGTGAGTTAACATGGGCAGTTGAACCTTTTTGGAAATAAATTAATTTCTCATTAGGTGGCAGGCCAGCCTGATGTCACTATCTCTCACTGCCCAAGCACTGGGTGTTCTTCCATGTTGCATTGTTCCCTAACTTTCTGGTGTAGAAGAGTCTAAAAGGTTCCTAGTGGAGTTCAATAGCAAAAAAAAGTGTGGAAATGGAGAAATTGGCACTGATGTGATCTTTCCTCAGGGAATAAAGCCAGTAGTGAGCTGTGAAGGGCACGCTGTTTAGAATAGCAATCTTTCCTCTAGGACCAGAAAGCCTAGACTGATTTCTGTTACATACTCACAAAGATGAACGTCTGTATTACTGGAAGGAGGCCTTTAAAATTGATGGTCTCTTCCATTATAGAGCAAACACCTATAACTGTCCAAAGACCATATAATGCAGTTGTCTGTTTTCACTGTCCTGTTTCTCCTTAAAGGTTTGCTTGGAAAGTAGGAGTTTGCAATATTTTCTTTGTCCACTTATTCCTTCTCTTCCTCCTTAGTCCCAAGTACTTCCACAGAACATGCTAGTTTAGGTCCCAGTTTTTCAAATGTTTACATGCCCTTAAATTTAATGCATATGGATAATTGTAGTGACATCAATTAAACTAGTTCATTATGTAGAAATCAGCATATGTACATTTACATTTCTTAAAGAATTATGTTGGCTAACTCTTCAGAATGCAACAGTTCTACATGCCAAAAAGGTTGGGTTTCTCTTGTTGGTATGGGGTTTTTTTTTGTTTGTTTTAAATATTCAGTGGAAAATGATAGCTACAGTAAAACCTCCACTTGGGGTGCAGTATGCTTCAGTAGTTTTGTGGTTGTTTTTCTCATGGAGGCTTGCTTAATGATAGCTGAAAGCACATTGCTATGAAAATGGTACTGAATTGTTTGCACTTATAGCCATTTTCTGGAAATAGTTTTTCCAGTTCCTTGCCAGAGATTAGAATCATATGAGGGAAGGAGAGTTATTACTCTGCTTGTCAAATTATCACAGAAACACACTTGTCATGATGCAACAGTGAATCACCTTTTAAGCTTGGCACAAGTGAATAAATCTAAGGCTCAGAGAAAGCAGAATCTTAAATGTGACTGTGTTGTGTGGGACTGCAAAAATTCTTAACTAAGGACCGATCCTGGCTCACAGTGCTCTTAAATCACCTTATGAGTGGGTCAGACTGAGAGCTCACCTCTGTCAGAAGGGACAAGCACATTCTTTCATCACTTGATCTTCCTTCCCTGACCCAAATGCATTGTTTTCCCCCTCCCCTCAGGTCACAGAATCACAGAATATCAGGGGTTGGAAGGGACCTTGAAAGATCATCTAGTCCAATTCCCCTGCTGGAGCAGAAACACCTAGATCAGGTCTTGGCATTTCTTTATGGTTCAGCTGCTAAACCTAGCCAAAAAAAAAAACAAACCTCCTTTTTTTTTAATTTTTTTTTTTTAACTCACGTTATTCCTCTAGCATTTTAGAGAGCAGAAGGTGGCAGAATTAGAGTTGCCTAGAAACTCTTCATTTTGCCAGAGAGGAAATTAAGTTGTTTCAGGCCTCATCAAAAAATTGCAGCGTTCAAGCTTGTTCTATCAGGCAAGGCTTTGCAAGGCTAGAACAAATAGCTACTTGACCCCCAGTGAACAAAACTGGGTGTCAGGTTATTAACTGCTACTGAACTCTGAGGTATCATTTTTAGTAATTTTTCACTCAGAATGGCCTGGAAAGCACCAAGCTACGCCTTGGTTGTTTCAAAGACTATGACTTATTACTGCGTTTTCAGAGCCGTAAAAATTTCAGTGCTGAACAGTTTCAGTATAAGGGATGGGAACCCCTTGAGAATCTAAATTATTGGAACCAAACCTAATTATCACAGAGAAGTAGGAAGTTCAGTCTCGATGTGCCCTCGAGGCCCTGATGTGCACCAGTCACACACAAACATTGTTTTGCTGAGAATCTAAGATTATCATATTAGTCATCAAGGCTAAGCTCATGGGGAAGGCGAAGATCAAAACTGACTCTTTCCCAGTGGATTTTGCAGATTACTTAGCTGTTTCTCCTTGTTGCAAAGGACCACACTGTATTTGGCTAACCAAGAGCTTATGAACCACCAGAGCTTATTGACAAGTGTCCAAGTGGACAGGTCACAATGTAAGAGAGACCACTGCACACTGTGGTGGTTCTGACTCAATGTCCTTTGTTTTTCCCTGCCAGCAGATTGCCAGATTGTCCCCCTCATGCCGTGTCAGGAGGCCACATGAGGATGATTCGCCCTGAGCTGCCTTCTCAGTTAAAATTGAACCAGCACAAACACAGGCTAATGTTTTAAATCTAGATCTGCATATTGGTCTACTTCACTAGCTGGCCCAGGACTGCCTAGGGAAAGCTTTCAAGGTATTTTCACCTCTGCCAGACATTTCTGCCACCTCGCTGGCAGCAGTTTGGCAACAGAATGGTTCAGATGAGCTCACGGATACAGAAAGGAGCTGGCCTGCCCTCTTGACATGATCTGTGCAACAAGAAATCAAGCTGGGTATCAGATATCAACCAGGGCTAGGGGTATAAATCCCCACCATGACTTATGAGACTCTTCATGCAATTTTAGAAATGTATCCATCAAAAAAGCAGGATAGCTTTCTGCTGTCCTAATGAGTTATGGCTCACTGAAGAGCCCTATGAGCACTGACGCCCATGCACGAAGAGTGGAGAGGAGCACAGCCACAACACTGCCTGCTCCTGAGGAGGGAGGAAGAAGCCCCTCACTTTCTGTTGGCAAGCTTTCAGTTTGCCTCAGCCTCCCCTTAGCAAGTCCTTAACAGTGGAGGACCAGTGGCAGATGCCAATCATAAGATACCAGTTGAGAGCACAGAAGCATGGTACATAAGATAGTGCCTGGGGGGGAAATATGACCAATGTTGTAGACTGTTGCAGTAGTAACAGCCTTTTTTGGCCTTAAAAGTGCCCAAGCAAAGAGAAAGTGTCACCAGAGAGGAGAGGGTGTTCTGGTGTAGAGTTAGGTTAGGGAGTAGTGTATTAGTTAACTACGGGCTCAGTGAACGATGGGTTTTCATAGGTGGGACTCCAGAGGATGCAGGACAAGGTGCATGTATGGGGCCAGAAGGCTCTCCTGGGCATGCTCAGGGACCTCATCTGTCTCTTGATGATCCCACCTGGCTGGGAGGAGTTGGTGCCTCACAGGTGGTCCCTTCAGTTTCTGTGGCACACCTCTCAGACAATTAGTTGTTAACTGCGATATAACACCTTTTGCTTTTGACATTCATTTTCAGCATAAAGGTGTGAGACAACAGGAAAAGCAAAGATGCTGCTCGCCCTGATTTTATGGCCCTGATTTTAAGGGTGAAGGGAGATTGCTCCTAGTCCCTGGCAGACCTCCCATTTTTGGCCCACTGGGTTATCCAGAGGTCAGCCAAAAGATAATGCTACTGTCAGTCACCATCCTTCCAGTGTGGTAAACATCAGCCCTATGACTGCAGCATGTTAAAAGGAGATTGGGGAAAACAGGAGACATTCATGGGGACTATTTTAATTAAAATCCTCCAGCAGTTGCATTCACACCTTTTTAATATGCCTCTGTTACTCTCTAATTTTCTAAGTCTGAGCTCACCAGAGTACTTCCTAACTAATTATTTGAATAACATTTTTGGTGCCAAAGTTAGTGTTCAGGGAACTGGAGAACTGATGTTAACTTGGTGGTCCACTGGTGCAGATGATTAGCACGTAGGCACCCATTGTTATGCCATGTTGGTGCCTGATGCTGTTTGCATTTTATCACGAGATCTTCAGAAGTGTAAACTGGCTTGCTGGAAGACATTTCTGGGGTGGGGAACAAGTGGTGTTTAACCCAGACTCTTGCTCCTCTGTCTTTTGGCTCTAGAAGCTGCTGGGCAGGTCTGTGTTACACAAATGGTGTCACCTCAAACCTCTAGCAAACTATCACAGCGTGTGCTCAGGAGCAAGGGAGGTTTAAACCAGACCTGCTGCTGGCTGGCTTGTACTCCTGCCCTGGTTCTTAATTCTGGGTGATGGGGCCCTGCATTGGCCAGGGCCTCCACCAGGCTGGGACTGTGGCAAGTCCCATAGTGGGTGATGGCAGGGCTTGGCAGCCTGGGCCTGCCTCACCCCCAGCCAGGTACAGGGCAAGCCCAGCCCTGGGCATCAGGCACTTCCCCGGGGACAGGGATGAGTCTTTGGCCAGCATGTGGGCTAGGCTTGGTGGGACCCATAGTTGAGTAAGGCAGGGCTGTGTGGAACTGGAGACTGGTCCTGCTGCAGTGCTGCTGGGGAAGGGGCTGGTAGCCCTGGGGGGCTAACACAGGGTCCTAGGCAGGGCTGGGACGAGCCCAAGGTGATAGATGGTATTTCCTCTATGGGATGCAGTCTTCCTGCTGAGAAAAGAAACAGATCACATTTGACTTCTGGGGGAGGCAGCATCTCCTCATCTTTGGCACTAGGCTATGCACGAGTATGTCTCTTGAGTATTTCAGCAAACTTGTATGTTTTGTACCTTTTGGTATGTGCTTAGTTTTAGGATGTTTGTAATTTTACTTATATTATCTTGTCATTCAATGTGGGCTAAATTAGAGAAAAGCAAAATTTAACATCAGGTAGAATTGGGTGATTAGATTTAATGTTAATAATTGTGTCAGCCATGCCCTATCAGATTAGGTGTGAACCTCACAGAAACCATTTCTGAATTTACAAATAACAAAACCACAAAATAAATTTGTGGAAATATCAGAGCCAACCATTCCCTGAATGAAAGTATGATGGTATTTGAGTAATTAATGCTGAACAAAAGCAAAACATCTGCAACAAAATCCAGCTTCTTCTCTTCTCACAAGCCATTGACATTGCTGTTTTCAGAGGGGACTTTGTGTCATGAATTTCAGATAACAATAACTGCTTTTGGTGCTCTTGCTTTGTACAGCATTATTAATACAATGTGACACAGGTACCCTTAACTTAATTCTGAAGGGAGCAGTGGGTCCCTTTTGGGTCTGCACCCATCATCCTGCTGGAATGTCCCTGCCGTCCTGCAGGGTAAGGGTATGGTATAGCACCATTGCTTTAACTGGACTGATACTGTGGGCCCTGGGGACGCACTTACAACAGAATTTTCACCCATGGTTACAGTATTTTAAAATCAGGTTGCAATTTCATTAGTTAAGGCAGTTTGTGTTGTGTTCCTTCTGTTTCCTCTGTGTCAGTGCCCAGTAAAAGCACAGCTGTATAGTGAGTTGTTGGCATAGAGAACTGACCTAGATGAAAAATCTTTTGCTCCATTTTTGCCCCTGGGTGAGTTTTCAGCAAGTCATTTCCTTTAGCACACAGTCACGCAGTTTGTAGCATTGTGATGAGGAGGAGACTGGGAACGTGAAGATAGAAATGATGGAGAGGTGTGACCATCGCTTTAGGAAGCAGTTAAATTGGCTTAAGCAAATCAGGAAAACATCTTCATTTGTAGCTGGCATAGGTGTAGCTCTCAGGGGGAGATAGGCAAACCTGTGCACAGAGGTAGGTACTTTTTCCCATAGCGAAGCAGGCATGTCTATGTAAGCAACCTCTTGTGAGGAGATTGCATTTTGTACACTTACCTGATGTTGCTCCAGGAAGGGAGGATAATTGAGAATTACTGCCTCTAAGCAGGCAGCTGGAGAGGTGGAGGAATGGAGTGGTAAGAGCACTCAGTGATACATTTGTGGTGACTGCTTGTCTAGCAGTGCATGCCTGGTATGTAATTTCCATTGTGAGACCTGCCAAAGGATTGCTAGCAGCATTTCAGTTGGCAGGATGGTTATGCAAAGAGTTAATGAAGCAAGACTCGTGTTTTAGGCAGCCAAGAGAGGAGCTTTTCTCTGGTGTGTCCCTCATGCCCTTCCTTTTTCTATCCCACCTCTGAGCACAAGTGTTGGCAAGGGAACCTAAGAGCCTTTTTAGCAACAGGGAAAGAGTCTGAGTTGGAGTAAATCATAGTGCTGCAAACAACGTGATTATCGTGATCGTCATCCTCTTATACTGAAGAATGACTGAGCCCTGTGGTTGCTGCTAGTTCTCTTTCCACTTCTGCAGATGTGTCTTAAGTTTTCTGGGAGCTCTGTTTCAGATCCGTATTTTGGTGTGTGGGATGGAAGGCCTTCCTGAGCACTGGCAATAGGGCAGGGGCACATCTGCAAGGTGGCAAGGGTCAAGTAATGGTGTTGGAGATCACATGCCAGAGGAGGGCAGGGGATGTACAGCCACATTCTGGAGAGGACTTCTTACAGAGCTTTGCTAGCAAAAGGCCTCCCTGTTGCAGAGGAGCAGGATGGCCTCTGCACTGGGAGGAATTGCTGCAATGAAGCAAAGTTATTTGCCTTCAGTGGTGATGCACCAGGCTTAGCAGGTGGTATATCCCACAGGCAGCACTGCACTATGTTGCTTATCTGTGCAACAGTGAGGAAGTAGGAGATAGATTTTAACTATGAATATCATGCTCAACAGTCCATATCCATCGTTATGTGCCAGCATTGATCAGTGTTAAGTTTTCAAAGGCTGCTGATGGTAGTGGAGAAATTTCTGGTTATTTGAGTGTTTCAGGAGTCAGCTCCAAAGAAGGAGTGTAGCTCCCATTTTTATACCAGGAGGTGGTACAGTATACTTTCTAGGGAATGGAAGCAATACACTTGTTCGTATTCTGGGTCATCAACCCAGTTTGAGCCTTGTAAAACAATGGATAAAGGTAAAGAGAGGTCTGTCTGCTTGCCCTTGCTGCTATAGAACAGTCACTGGTGGTGTATATTCACCATAATTTTATATATTTATTTCATATCCTTTACTAATTTTGTCACATCTACCAAAACTGTTTTTGTTTCCCCCTTTAATCATCAGCTTTTAAACTTTTCCCTCTGATACTGCTATATGTTTCTTCCTCGGAATATGACATCAAAGCGGGTGTTTTATCAGGAAACATTCAAAATTTCTGTGTTTCAGGGGGTTTTATAACATTCTTGTTGCAAACAAGCTATGGTGCAAATGCATTTGCACTAGCCAATACTTAATTTTTCATTGCTAAGTGATTTCAGGAGTTTGATTGGTATCTCTTCTTAGCCAGATACATTCAAACTGGTGTGTCTCTGCGGTCAAGAGGTTGAGGCTGACCTTTGAGGAAAACACTTGCTTGAGTGAACAGCTGTTGCTGAGTGCTAATACTCAAGAGTGGGGAAAAAAGCAGAGTAAGGTTCCTTGGGAGGAGAAATCTGATTTCTAGTGCGAGGTTCGTTCCTGTGTCCTCTCAATAACTTCTGAATGGTAAACCTGTCAGAGATCTTGGCCACAATGACAAGAACTCAGATATCTGCCAGCTGAGGATTCACTACAAAGAATAAGATGATGAGAGTGCCCTTGCCTCTGAGTATTTTCTGCCATGGTGTATTCCCATACATCATAGCTGTGTTGTCCCTCTGGTCATGTAAGGGCTCTTTCCACTGTTCCTGCTCTTCTCCAGAAAAAATGTGCTTATTTGGTGGACTAGTTGACCATGATGCTCACTCACTGTCATAACTTCTGGTCTAATTTCCAAACCTCATGTTCTGAACAATGACTGTGGCTTTTAAGAAAAGAAATAAATGAGTTATTTGCCCTTCATGAGAGGACTTTCCAGGAGAGCATTTAGCATAGGGAACATCAGTCTTAATTGCCACTGAGCTCTTGGATAAGAGCATTTAACCATTAGTTGAAGAGAAATTGTACAGCTGGGCATCTTGCCTTATGACTTCTGTTATCAAAGAGGTAATATTTTTTATTCGGTGTCAGGAAGCCCAGTTACATGGTAAGTCATGGAATTCAGTTTCAAGGCATCATGACTTAATTAAACAAAAGGATTCACCTCTTCTTAATTAACTTGATAAGATGGAGAAATTACATTAGAAAGGTAGAGCTGTGTAGCAAAGAATGTGTGACCCAGGAATGACAGCACCATCTCTTAGCAATTTTATGTGGTAGTGTTTCAATGTCCCTTCAGGTCTGGAGGTATGGTGGTAGTAAGCAGTAAGCTTTACTTGCTGTGTAAAAGTCAGTCCCTTTGTTCCTCTGATCTGTAGGCGGGTTCAGTCTTTTAGACTTTTGGAAACAAAGGCATCTTGAGGTTTAGGCTGGCAGTAACCAATCTTTGAAGGTTTGAAAATCCAGACATGTCCAGAAGTTGAAATGCTTATTCTCTTTTTCTGTTGCTCTTGTGCTTTTTTAAATTAAAAACCTGAAATGAAAATCTATTCCATTGCATAGGGTTTCATGGGTTCGCAGTCTTTGAAAATAAGCTGTCAGAAAACCAATCTTTCTTGTGGCATTTTGTTAAACCCAATCAGTGCTGAGGCATGTAGAGCCAGAGAAGCAAACCTTACACAAAATTGGACGTTCAGTACATTTATTTGACCCTCTCATAAATCTTGAGCTCTCTTTACATTTTGTAAATGAGTTAAGCTTGTTTTATTTTCCTTTCATTGGTTTCTGAGTTACTGCATGTTGGCTGGACTACCATGCAATAATATTTTTACTTAGCTTTATTTAAGTTTATCTTTCAGCTGAAGTGGAGTTCTTTTGCCCCTTACTGTTATGGACAGAGTGCTGAAATTTAAAGTTTCAGACTTGTGCTTCATGGTATCTAAAGTTACAAGTACGTCTTGCTACCAGGATATTTTCCAGCTGAAGTCACTGTTGGCAAGGGTGGATGGTCTAGAACAGAAAAGATGGTATGCTGTATAAAACAAAACCTGATTCTATATAGCCTCATCTTCTTTTGCAGTTCTCTTCAGCACTAATATGAGAAACTTAATTGAGATCAGCTTTCACTTAGAAATCATTTAGCATGGTAAATTATATTTCTATCACAAATATTTACACAAATGTCGTATTTGTAATAATTATGAAAAAAAATCAAGCCAGTGAAATGATAGCAAAACTTAACAAATAGGGAAAAATGATGACAGATAAATGAGAAAAATTCAGGGATTAGCAGCTCAGCTGCTTGGGACGTATTTCAAGGTTTTGTATTCTGAGATGGAGTCAGTGGAAAGCAAAGTAAAGATGGTATTTCTGAGAGTTTCAGAATGTAGGAGAGGGAAACGGAATCCTCACTTGTAACATTGAATTTTTCCCTCCACTTTCTAACTGGAGGGATTTGAGAACAGATCAGCCCTGTAAACTGTGCTGACACAGAGATTTCTGATTAAGTACCCAAACTGGGCATGTTTAGTTTGGAGAAGAGGAGGCTGAGGGGAGACCTCATTGCCCTCTACAACTACCTGAAAGGAGGGTGGAGAGAGGTGGGTGTTGGCCTCTTCTTCCAAGTGATTAATGACAGGACCAGAGGAAATGGTCTGAAGTTGCAGCAGGAGAGGTTCAGACTGGATATTAGGAAGAATTAGTTTACTGAAAGAGTGGTCAGGCACTGGAACCGCCTGCTCAGAGAGGTGGTTGAGTCACCATCCCTGGAGGTATTTAAGAAACTTGTAGATGTGGCACTTCAGGGCATGCTCTAGTGGCCGAGGTGTAGGGGGTGTGTTGTATGTAGGGTTGGACTCACTGATCTCAAAGGTCCTTTCCAACCATGACAATTCTGTGATTCTGTAACTTGGGCTGTCCTCTGGCACTGATCTCCTCTTCCCTAACCCTGTGCTCCAAGCTGCTATGCCTGCAAGAGTATGTGTGTCAGGAGGGCATACAGGGCCCCCTGAGAGTACAAAGCTTGAGGAGGTACTGCTAAAGAACTCTGTTGGGTCCACCATCTGCTGCTATGTGTCAAATGTGGCAATTTGCTTTAGCTATTAATATTCATATAAAAGCTTTGCTGTGATTAAGAGTTTCTAATTTCCATTTTCATACATAGCTCTAACCTGAATTCACTGTGTTTTGTAGCTGCTCAGCAAGACAATCCAGAAGAATTTCTCTTATTTCAAAGGAGCATGATTCATCTCAGATGATAAGCAGGTTTACATTATTTGGAGGTGGGTTTGGAAATACTTTAAGAGGAGTTTCCTGATTGTGTGTCAAGAGTGTACACTAAGTACATAAACATGACCTTCTCCACCTTCCCTCTTTTACATGAAAACAGTACAGCTCTTCAAACAATGGGTACTGGGAGATAATTACATTTCTTGGGTAGCTCAAGTCTTTCACTCAGACATGTAGAATAAGTGATAAGACAAGACTTCCTAATGTTGCTAGAAGGAAGCACATGAATTAATAAAAAGTTAGTGTACTGTGCGAGGAAAACTTACTTTCAGCTGCAAGCTCACTGCCTAGAGTATTTGTGTGTGCTTTTAAAGCTCTGCTAGAAAGCAGGAAATATTTTTGCTCCTAATGTAGCTTTTTATTTGTTTTTTAACTTCTGGAGGTTCAATGGTTTTAGTCTCCCAGACCACTTTAATATTTCTGGTGCACTATCTTAGACAATACAAAGCCACATGCTGCAAAATCTCTGTCACTGTACTGAGGCACTTTCTTACAGGTAATAAATTACTGAAGACACTCATTATCTCTGAACTGTCAGGAAACCACCTGGTGTATCTGGGTGAGATGATGCAGGTTCAATAGGAATAAATTCACAGAATTCAGGAATTTTCTTCTTAAGTACAATAATTTGTTATTAACTATTATTTCAAATTCTACTGCTGGGTTTTTTTTTTCATCCCGTGAGGCAGTGAGAAGCATCAGTCCTCAAAATACAATAATAAAAAAAATGTTATCTTTAGAGCAAGCTTATTCTCCAAGATTCACAACCTAGTTTTTCAAGGTATATAAAGTACCTAAGGGTGCTTACCTGAAACTGGTCTCACCAAGGACTCATGCTTTCCTCATTTTTATATAGAGGTCTTCTTATATCTTATATATATATAACTTCTTTAGAAGCAGGTGCAATAATTAAATGACTATGTGATTAACGTAGGGCCAGGATATCTTTCCAGTCATTCTCCCAAGGAAATGGCAGCTACATCTCTTATCATCCTGACCCAGATCCCCCAGTAGACATGCCTACTGCATTTTGCTGGCACAACTTTAGAAGTAGGATGATGCTGCTCGGCCAGCCTGTCTCCTGCCAGGCCATCTGGACACATACAGTTTTATTACAGGAAAATAGTGTATGGAAAAAGGACAAGTTAGACAGCTGGGGACAGGAGCACCCAACCATGATCTGGGCCCACAGGCTCCATTTGCACCAAAAAAAACCCCAAAAAAGTTGCATGGCTTCTAGTTAAATCTATTTATAATTGGTTTTGCCGGCAGCGCAACTGTCTGATGGGTATACTTATTTCAGTAAAGTTTTTAACTGCTTCACTGGTGCTGATGCTGTGGGCCTACTGGTTAATAGAAAGAAACAACCTTCTGAAAAAACCCTGAAGTTATAGTTTTTCTTCTGTGTGAATTCCTAATATCATCTCACTGTAAGCTCAGGCAGGAGCTGGTGCTAGCAGTGGTGGGCTGAACAGGGGCACACTGCAGCTCTTGGTGGAACTTCATCATTACCTATTACATGGAACTGTACCCTTGACTGGCTTTAATTCACTACATCTTCTGACTTAGGTGGATCAGTTTAAAATACCATCTCTAGTGTGTTGTAAAAGATGCTCTGGCAAACGCTGCTCTGGCAGTCTAAGAAGTTAGTAGTCCCTTTCTTCCCACTCCATCTTCCAGCTGGTGATGGCTGCCTTCACAGCAGTGGGAACAGAAGAAAAGGTCTGTCAGTTTGGTGAAAGCTGTCAAATGTTGGCATAAATCAGCATCAGCAGTTGGCATCTGCAGTTTTAGCTGAGGGGCCAGCATCCTTCCAAATCACCTTTGACACAAGAGTTCCTGCAGTGGAAATAACCACAGCTGGGATTAAAGCCATGCTCACACTCATTTTCTGTGCTCAAATTGGGAGGAGGAGAAGATGGGAGGAAAAGAGGTTTGAGTAGTCCTCATTGGAGTACAGGCTGGTTAGCAGATTCTTTTACTGTTATAGCTCTGGTTGTTCTGGAAGTTGACTTAATGAAGTATTTGCCACAGTTTTTCCTTTAATTAGATAGTTTTTGATGTATAGGTCTTTAATTGACCTTAATGTTTTTATGGAGAATGAACATGGAGAATTGTTATATACAATGAGTCAGATTAGTAGGAAAAAAATCTGAGATGAGTAAGGAATTGGCTAATGGGGATATGACAACAATTAGTGCTGAAAGCGGAAATGTTGGTTGGAGAGAAGTTACTGGAGAAATTCCTGTTGATCTTGGGACCAATTTAGTATAATAGACCTTTGGAATAAAAGAGTAACTGTACTAATGAAATATTCTGATGATTCAAAGCTTGGAGTTGTAATCAACAGAAAGAAGGATTAAGATATCCCTTTCTTAAGGGGAAGGAAGGAGCTGGATTATCTCACGAATCAGACAAATGGAAGTGATGTGATATGAGGAACAGAGTGCTTAAAGAAGTGGGATTAAGGGTATGGCTGTTTGGTTTAGAAAAATGAAGCCTGAGAGGATTTGGTTACTACCTCTCTGAAGGATAAAAGTCAGGGAGGGTTTAGGATTGTTTCAGTTGAAGGGCTGTCTTCATGCATAAACAGATGACCTGAAGGAGGACACATTTAGACTAGAAATTAGAAAAAAAAATCTAGCTGTCAGAGGAGCGAAATTCTGCAACAGCTTCCCAATGAGAGAAGTGGAGATGCTTACCTAGTCCTGCCTGTGCACTTGGGTTATTTACAGTGTTTGTGCGATGTCGATGTTTGTGACATTAAGAGACTGGGCTTGAGATGCAGACCTCAGTATTCTTTTTCCTGGCTGGGAATACCTGGAAAAAACCCAACCCATTGACGTTATCATAAGTTCTGTTCAGAAGCTACTGAAGCTGCTTGCTTAGAGCATGATCTTCCCTCTTACTTCTGGTAATTTCATTAGGTTGCTAAGAAAGCTGACGTTCATTTATCACTGACTTTCAAAACTAACAGCCCATTTCTCTGAACTGAGAAAGGTCACACCTCTCTCAGCTATTGTTGCAGCCTAGTTCAAACACCTTACCACTGGTATGCAGTGAGTCAGAGCTTTGCAAGAGCTCTTTGCAACTCACAGGACTAGGGATTTACTGAAGTTTCTATCACTTAACTTTATAATTTGTGAGATAAAAGATTCCCGTTGCAGAAAAATGTACCAGGTGTCTGAGTATTGCAAAATGAACCCATGTGGCCACCTGGGCTCAGCAGTAGGCTGTTGGCACTGCCCCACAGGAGATGTGCTGACCCCTCTTCCTTTGGGGTGGAAGAACATCAAAGATTTGTGAATTTAAGCAGAGGCCTTGGTTGTAGCAAAGTACTGCCAATTGTCATGACAGTAGAAAACAGCCAGTTAAAATAACATGTGGATTGGGTTGGAGAAGATTAAGATCAGGGAAACAGCGTGTTTGTTCTGTGTGATTTCCAGGGCTGCTCACCAGAGCAAGTCCCAAGTTCCCGTATAAACCTGTGAGCACAATGGCTGAAAAGGAGGGTGAAAGAGTTTTTGCTTATTTAGGAGCAAATTATGTTAGTCTTAGCTTGGTTCCTGAATTGATCTTTGTAATTTACTGACATAATCATCTGAACCCTTTAGTTGTAGCTGGAACCATTATCTCTGGGGTCTCGGGTGAGCCACTGGTTTTCTATGCAGCTCTCACCTCGCCTTCATTCTGTGTCTCTAAGCCTCTTGTGTAGAAGGAAAAAAAAAGTCTGCAAGTGTGGTCTGTGGTTTTTTCCAAGGTTTTTCCAGTCTTTTGAGTAGAAGATGGCAGGCTGAGGGAGCTGGGGTTGTTGAGCCTGGAGAAGGGGAGGCTCTGGGGAGACCTAAGAGCAGCCTTCCAGTACCTGAAGGGGGGCTACAGGAAGGCTGGGGAGGGCCCACAGTGACAGGACAAGGGGCAATGGCTTCAAGCTGGAGAAGAACAGATTTAGATTGGATATTAGGAATAGGTTCTTTACCATGAGGGTGGTGGACCACTGGGACAGGTTTCCCAGGGAGGTGGTTGAGGCCCCTTCCCTGGAGGTGTTCAAGGTGAGGCTCAATGAGGACCTGGGCAACCTGGTCTAGTTGGAGGTGTCCCTGCTGACTGTGGGGAGATCAGACTAGATGACCTTTGGAGGTCCATTCTGGTCTGGACCATTCTATGATTCTATGTGCTCTGATAGTGTTCTCATCCTAAAGATGATCCCCTTGGCTTTCCATTTTTATCATCGTATCCCTACAACTCACACAGATATTTTCAGAAAGATTTTGCATGTTCCAAAAACTGTGCACTCTCACCTGTAACGAATAGTATTCGTGTGTGTTGACCACAGAGTTTAAGAGGGCTTTTGGTCAGAGAAATCTTATATGTTGGAATCAAAATATCCCTGGAGATGTATGGAATTCTGTTGCAATTCTTGATGAAGGTAAAGCCTGATTTCTCCTCTTACACATCCAGTGCTGTAGGAAGGCTATGAACAAGGCAGGTCGCGTGATAGGCAGAGTGACAGCTATCCAGCGAGGTGGCATGACAGCCTATTATTTTTCAGAAATGTCTATTCAGTGGAATATGTCACATTTACAGTCTTTCACTTCATTTCAAAATGGGAAAAAGACAGAAATACAGATTTTTTTCATAAGATGGATGCTTATAATTCATGCACACCTCTAATTCTTGAGATTTTTGAAACTATAATGTGAAAATTAAAGTGTTATATTAGAAAAGATTTTGTTGAATGAAGAATATGAAACATTATTAACAAGTAATGAGTTCTGTTACCTACTACCTATGCAGCTCCATACTTATATTCACCTGAGTGATGCTGTTGAAACTATATAGATTAATGCTCATTAGACAGTCATAAATAAAATTAAATACCTTCCAAGTGGTTTAAGTAAATGGAAAGTTATTTTTCTGTTTTTATAATTGATCTGTTACTCTAAATTAATAAACCATCAGTAAAATATCTGTTTTCAAATTCAAATTTTGCATAGAATGAAAAGTCAAGCGTACTGAAGAATTACTATTTTTTGTTTAAAACCTCCTTGAGGATTATTTCATGGGGGGAGAGAGTCGTGACATTTCCCAATTATTTTCTGTTTCAGCCAATTGACTGATCATTCTGACAGTTTGGTTCTCCATGTAATAATTCTGTGGCCTTGGGAAATGCCCAAGTCTGACTTTGTTACTTCTGCTCAAGATCATGCTGCTTCTGGGTTTTGCAAGATATATACCAGCTGGAGCAGGGAGGTGATCATCCCCCTGTACTCAGCTCTGGTGAGGCCACACCTCGAGTACTGTGTTCAGTTTTGGGCCCCTCACTGCAAGAAAAACATTGAGGCCCTGGAACCTGTCCAGAGAAGGGCAACAAAACTGGTGAGGTGTCTGGAGCACAAGTCCTGTGAGGAGCGGTTGAGGGAGCTGGGATTGTGTAGTCTGGAGAAGAGGAGGCTCAGGGGAGACCTCATCAGACCCTACAACTTCCTGAAGGGAGGTTGTGAAGAGGAGGGGGTCGGCCTCTTCTCCTAGATAACTAATGACAGGACTCGAGGGAATGGCCACCAGTTTCACCAGGGCAGATTTAGATTAGATGTCAGGAGAAACCTTTTCTTTGGAAAAGTGGTCAAGCACTGGAATGGGCTGCCCAGGGAGGTGGTGGAGTCATTGTACCTGGTGGTGTTCAAGAAGTGTCTGGATGAGGTGCTGCGAGACGTGATTTAGTAGCTTAGTGGGTAGCATTGGTGTCAGGAGGATGGTTGGACTAGATGATCTTGTAGGTCCTTTCCAACTTTGTGTTTCTATGATTCTGTACTGTTTCATGCCTGGGAATTTTGTCAGGGTAACTGTTTTGAGTTTTTCTATGACTCTTTGAAGTGTCCCACAGCCTGAACTGAACTGCCATGCAATTGTGTAGTACCAGATCCAGTTAAATCCAGTGTTTTCTGTGAGCCTTGGTCTCAGTGCCATGCTTGTGGGTAAGCGCAGATAAACTTCACATATCTGCTTCTCTGTTTACTACTGACTCATATACTGGTGACTTTGCTCATTTTGTTTAATTTACCACTCCAACACTTGCTGGGCAGGCCCCACACATATCCAGTGGGTCTAATGCTTTCAGGAAATATTGGACTTACTGCATCTGCTCTAAGCTGGGGTTGTACACATACCCAGAAAGTCCTGGATTGTGCAATAATGTTCTTCACAGTTGTGCCTTTGCACAAGTGGACTTGTTTTGGATAAGACCCTGATTTGCAGTGGAATGCTCTTGGAAATTATTAAACTTCTTGGGACACTTCACTGTCTGGTAGTTATTGGACAAGTTACATTATCAAAGTAAAACCAAATGATGTATCCAGCCTGTTATGAACGCAGTCATCAGTCCGGCTTCGCATGGGCTCCCAGCTGCATAATCACCTTTACTATTGCCTCTTCCTCTGGGCTGTAAAGGAATCTTATTCTTACTTATCACCCCCTCTGATATTTTGAGTAAATGAAACGGTAACAAAGTGTGCACAGCGGGGATACCACGGCTTAGAAGACTTTAGCTTCAGCTTTTTAGAAGCTGTCACTGACATCACTGTTGCTCTGGGAGGTTCTTGTGCGTGTGCACGTATGATGTAGCAAACCTAGGGATAAATGGGCTATTAGCAAAGAAGGATTTTGCTCCAAATGATCCTTTGAGCATTGTCATAAATGCATCTCCATTTTAAGCAAAGAAAGAAAGGATCTAATCAAGCAGACTGAACTGTGCTATGCAACCTTAACAACTGTTTTACAGCTGGCAGCTTTATTTATTATGTTGCTCTGAGTTTCTCTGACTTTTCCCTGTAGCTTTTAAGCCCTTCTGGTAACTGACTGTGGCTCTCTTGGAATAACTGGAGTGATTTGGCTGTAGAAATACATTTACTTGCTATGGGAGACGTAGGGACATTTTGTTGCTGCAAAACTGTGTAGGACCAAGTACATCATGACCTGGGTCCTGCCCAGCAGGACTGAGTTCTGCTGGTATATGAGTGATTAATTAATCCGTAATAAGAAACAAATGAAGAGCATGCATGATAAGAAACAGCCCTAAAGTTGTTACAGTTTTATAAAGCAACAAAACCTGTGAAGTTTATTCTGCATGCAGATGGGTGCCTGAAGTGTCATTGTGGCTGTCACTCTTCATTCCTGCTCTGACAGCTGTAGGTTCAAGATAAATACAAAGTTTCTCCTTGAAGTGGAGAGAAACTTAAAGAAGGATGACAAAAGGTTTGGGGATCCATAGTTGTTTTACTGTGAGGAGAAGCACAGGATTAGACCAGATACCGAGTCTGTTCTATCCAGTGTTTGAGGCACTTTAAATAGTATCCAGCACGGACAGCCCCCCCCCCCAGTGTTGTTAGACACCTTAGCAGGAAAGCATGAGTTACTGCTTTGTACTGTTTCAATAAGCTCAGTGATAGACTTGTTCAACCCCAGAGCATTAGATCTAACATTGCTTCCAATACTTCTAACTATTCTTTATGTTAATGCTGGACATGGCATGTTGCATGTCCAGGCCTTTTTCTTACTGCGCTGTTTGCCTCAGTGACTTGGCATGGAAACGGACTATAGAGTCTAGTTAATTAGGTACAGTGTTTTCCTTCCCAATTCACATACCTGATTTTGTAATCCATTGCAGCTCAGGACAACCTCCCTGCACACCTAATCCCCCACATCATCCAAAAAAGGCAAACCAAAGGAAATGGATGCATATACAACTATTGCTAGTCTAACAATAACAGACACCAAGTTCCTAAACAATACTTTACCTCAAAGCATTTCTGTACTAAATAGTGCAGTGGCATTGTACCAACAATGTAGCAAAGCTCAATGCAATGCTTTAGGGGCCTTGTTTATTTTAAAATGAACCCAGTTTCACTTATTCTCCCTCTCATACTCATGAGCACTAATGTACATGTGTCCAAGTAGCCTACCTAGTGTTCAGGCATGTACGTGTGGGCATCTAGGTGGCCTGGTGAGGTTTTCTTGCCATGACAATCTCCTGGGTTTTTCATAGCTCAGTGACTTTGTGCTGGTTTCTGATAGGAATTACTCTCTGTTCTCCTCGTTCTCTCTTGACCTGCCAGGATCTACTCACTGTACTTTGTCTCCTGATCTGGGAGTCTTGTCTGAGAAATGAGTGTCCTGATGATGTGCAGGGACCTTGATGATTGGATTGCCAAGATGCCACCAACACCTGCCATTCTGTCATAGTTTCATATGGGTTGGGGTTGTCTTTCTTGCTAGCAGCTGATGTAGTGCTCTGTTTTGGATTTGGGATGAGAATAGTGATGGTAGCACAGTAATGTTTTTAGTTGTTGCTAAGCAGTCTTTTCTGTGCCTCGCATTGCTGTGCTGGTGAGTAGACTGGGGGTACACAAGAAGCTGGAAGGAGACACAGCTGAGACAGCTGACCCCAACTGCCCAAAAGGATATTCCATACCATATGATGTCATGCTGGGGGAAGAAGAAGGGAGGAAGTTTGGAGTGATGCTGTTTGTCTTCCCAAGTGACCATTATGTGTGATGGAGCCCGGCTTTTCCCGAAGATGGCTGAACGCCTGCAGTGAATGAATTCCTTGTTTTGCTTTGCTTGCATGCAAGGTTTTGGCTTCTCTGTTAAACTGTTTTTATCTCAGCCCTTGAGTTTTCTCACTTTTAGTCTCCCGTCTCAGGGGAATGAGCTAGTGTCTGAGTGGTCCTAGTTGCTGGCTGGAGTTGAACCACAACACATTCTCATAGCTTTTCCTCTGCAGCTCCTGTGCCAAATAATCCCTTCCCCATCTGTACAGGTCTTAGCTTACCTATTACCGTTCTGCATGCCTCAAAATACCAGCCTGTCTGCAGTAAGGTATCCAGCAGTGAGGGATGCTGTCACTCTGTGCAGTTGTATTATTGCAAGACAGCGACATAGTCAAGGTGCATTAAGACTGAGAGTGGGACAGCATGATCCTCTTGCCACAGGGGTGCAGGCAGCTTGTAGGAAGGATGCAAACTCTGGATGCTGCATTTGTGTCAGCACAGTGGTGTGCAGCCCTTAGGACAGTCAAGTTCAAGCTTTGATTATACATTTTATTCTAGGTTTGTCATTGTTCACCTTTCTGCCTAATCAGCATTCGTTTCTGACATGTAAATGCAAATTCAGTATTTTCCTGTTTTCTGTATTCAGTGCCAGTGTTTTGTTGCTGAAAGGTTTGCAGAAGTTGCTTGTGCACTTGTGAGGATACTCAACCAGAGCTGCTCAGAACACACTGCCACCTTTACCGCTGGCAGCACAGGTAGCGGTGCATTAAAGGACCTTGTTGTGTTTCTCCAGTTGCTGTTACAACATGTGAAACATGACATGAAAGGGATTTTTTTTCTGCAAAAAAGGATTAGATTCTCTTGTACACAACGTGGCATCTGGAGGGCTTATTCATAATACACAGAACTAAAAAGCCCTTCACTTTTGCTTATAAACAGCCTCACATTTACATCATATCTGTATGATAATAGCACCTGGAGGATGCTCAACAAAATCAAGGCCACAATATAGCAAATGATGCAACATTTCAGAAACAAAACCTAGCTAATGTAGCAGAGCACTATGGGAGGGGAAGATAGTTTCATTTTAAAACAAAACCAATTTCACACACTTTCACCCACTCTTTTGTACCCATATACACAAGACCAAGTCTCCAAGCGGCTTGTGAGCCATTTGGTCAGTCCAACTGAACCCGTCAGGGTTACAAATGTCAAGAATCTTTGGGCTCTTAAAGTTTGTGACTTGGATTAGCCAAAGGAGATTTCCTAGTAGCACAGAGAGATATTCTTAATTTAAAAAAAAAAAGTTCCTTTGTACACCAGCCCTTGTGGTTCCTCGAATTTTCTTGTAGAGTCAAGTTAGTCAGAACCCGGGGATTAAGTTAGCCTGAGTCATTTGGGCATGAGTTGGGAAGTCCTTGGTTGAGCAAGTGAGCTTGCCGTTCTGAAGGGGCTGCTGACTCCTGGAGAGAAGCTGTGAAGGACCACTTGGAAGAAGTAACTTCTTCCTCCAGAGCGGCCCAGTCCAGAGTCCTCTTGAAATTTACCCACAGACTTATGCCTGGTCCCCACTTGATTTGTTTTTACTGGACTACACTGATTTAAAAAGGGGTGTTTTGACACACATGGTGTGAATGCATTATCCTCCAACTTCTAGAAATAGTTATATCCATCCAGAAACTGGGTGGGCCTCAGGCAGTAGCTTTCCAGTTTTAATTTGAAACACTTGTGTGCCTGTGCTCTATTATGAGCGTCTTCATTAAGTTTTGTTTTGGTTTTGTTTTTTTTTTTTTTTCAGATTTGAGTG
>VZTM01026132.1:129491-161979 GCA_013400555.1 Jacana jacana | reverse complement strand
TTTTTTTTTTTTTTGTTAAGAATTGAGTGCACAGTGGTTTTGAGGCAGTTATGACTGTGTTGTCTCTATGGAAATATCATACTGATACATTAACTGAAACATTCAGAAAGCAAAGCACCATTTTAACTTGATAGTGATAAAGGCATTACTTTTCTTGAGAATTGTGTCATCTGTGAATGTGCAAGTGGTGGTTCCTGTGACCCCCTTCTCCTCAGCATCCCATTTCTGTGCTCTCTGCAAGCCCACAGAGGGAATGACAGGAACCTTACTTGGACTTACTTGGATTTGGGGGCTGGCAGTTAGCAGAACCACCCATTAGCTTGGAAACTGAACAAATGTGTTATGATCATTAGTGAGAAACAAAGAATATGGGACCCCTGAATACCATTTTAATTAAAATAATTTTTCAGAAAAGAACAACATTTTAGATACATGCTATCTTGGCAACCCTGAGAGGAAAATTAGTGGCAATATGAGCTAGAAACTCTGACAGTCACCTTTGGAGAAAGAACAGCTCAAACTGCTGGGCGCAGTCAGATACGCCGTTTCCAGGTCCATGTAGAGCTGTAACGAAGTTACTGCCCTGCTCCCAGAAGTTCCTGATTTCTCAGCTGAATAATTGAAGATGCGAGCACTTCCATTTCACTGTGATAAAATGAGTTTGCTTAAATCCCCCAGCTGAGGAGGTGCTGGTTTCCGACCGAGGGGAGGTAGCTAACAGCTGTGGCCCATAGCTTTTAAACAGCTCCCACTTGATTGCTTGTAATTGCCTAATTATAGTTTGAGTCAATTAAAAAATGTACTTCTACTTAAACTGTCATTAACTCATGTTGGACTTGGGGCTGCTGCCTTTAAAATCAACTTTATTAAATAATTTTTAAAAATTGCATTCCTTTTAGTCTCAAACACTGCTAAATCTGTTTCCATAAATTGCAATATTGTATGTTAAATCAGAGCAAACAGTGCTAAAATGTGGAAGGGCAGCTTCTCTTTCATTTATTTCACCAAAAATTGGCAAGTGTATGAAAGAAAATATTTATCTTTGTTGTTTGTGATTCCAAGGGCTCCTTTGTCTACTCCTCTGGACTTTTTATTCTTTTTTGCTCTCAGTCATCGAGGCTGTGGCTTTATGAGCCTTTGCTGGCTGACTAGTTGCTGGGGTTGTTTTGTTTCTCCTTTCCAGGAGCCCTGACTCAGGAACCTCCAGCTTTGAAGCGTCTGTGCTAGCAGGAAGCCTAAACTTAAACATCAGTTTTGTCATGTCTTTGTCCAAAGGCACCCTGACAGCTCAGAGGCTTCTCTGTTTATTTGCTATGTACTGACCTACCCTAAAACCTAGGTGTTTGGTTTATGTCAGCACTAGTAAAATAAATGCATGCATGTTTATCCAATGCAATCTTGATATACTTTAATTTCTTGATTCCCAGTGTCCTCAAGACTGTTGGTACTGTGGAAAGTCACTGATACGATGTGGCAAAGTGGTAAGAATGACACTGTGAGAAACCCCTGTAAACATATAGAAACTGTCATTATGTACAAACACAAACTTCATATCCCTTGCCTTTTGTTAGCTGAGGGCTTGGGTTGTGCAGGAATACGATTCGAAGTGTCAAGTCTTTAAATACGTGTGTATATATATATGTACATATGTATATATTTGCTTGCATAAACCCAGCCTTTTGACTGGGAGCATAATTGGAGATGACAACAGCTATGAAAGTTTAAAAACCACATAAGCCGTAGCATTCCGCTCTTTTGTAATCGTGAATTCATGTCACATCTCTGAGATGGTGTTAGCTTATGGCTGCTGAGAAGTCCTGGATGAATCACTGCTGTCAGCAGCAGAGCAGTCCAGGTTGGGGAGGTTTTCTGTTTCTGCTGTCTCTGTGGCAGAGGAAGATGTGGGAGCAAAGACTGAGAAAGAGCACCTGAGGACCTCAGTGGCTTTCTCTGTGACTAGAAAAAGTCTATGATGGGAGGAGAAAAGACCATATTAAGAGGGATTGGGTTGGCAAAGCAAACAGTGGTACCTGTAATACAGGGACATGTTGAGGTCAGTATTTTGCCTCTGTAATAAAAATAGGGAGGGTGAACATTTCCCCAGAGCTGGACACATCCGAACACAATGAATACATTACTGCCTTGCATCCCACAATAAATATCTTTGAAGTAATTAATCTCAAACTGGACAGTAATTGAGAGAAAATTACCATTTGTTTGGGATTTAACAGATGTGACATTTGTTAATACGCAATGAGCAAGGCTGACGTCATAGCAAATACAAATCCATGGAAAATTGAGTGAATTGCTGTAACTGTTAATGGGTTTCTGAAGAATCTCTCCTACACCCAGTAAGAACCTTTCCTTTATTAGTTTGAGACCATCAGAACAGTTTATCTGCCCTGTGAGAGTTACTAAAATATGCCAAGAACATCAAGATAATATCAGGAACACAGAATGCGAAATAATAACTTAGGGACTGAAATGTAATGGCCTCAAGAACATGTGGACTGGTAACTGGATAGAGTGGTAAACCAAATATTGCTGGGGGTTTTCCTCCCAACTATGCCACAAATGGCTTTGTGGCCAAGAGCCCCATTTAATTTCCCTGTGCATGAGTATATAATGAAAGTATTCATGTTTGCCTACCTTCATTGTGTGTCAGATCTTTGTTAGTGAAAGGCTTTGGGATATCACAATGTAAGATATTGAAGACGCGCAAGGCTTATCATAGTGTCTTCGCCACAAATATCTCCAAACACAAAAAAGCTAGCATGGGGTTGACCCTGTTTCCTAAATAAAGCAGTTCTTTATTTTGTTGTCCTCCTTTCATTCAGAAAGATATTCTTTTTCTTACTAAAAGAGTGCTTTCATGTAATTACTTTTATGAGTGAGTGTATTAAATTATATTTGTTCCGTTCCATCAACCTCATAGTAAAATGAGGATCTGGCAGAAAACATGTTTGTGTTGCTACAGTCCATGTCATTCACTTGGACTACGGCATTTTTGCAACAGGGAATATCCCTGACTGTGTGCTCACCAAGTGTCTTTCTTGAGCTCTTTGTGTGTTGCTTTAGTATAGTTACCACATGGAGGGTCAAAACAAAGGGATGACAAGAAGAGAGGGATATGAAGAATGATGTCATATCTATTCACACACGCATATATAGCCTGCATTACTGCTAAGTTCTTGGGGCTATTTTTACAGATAAATCGTGGGTTATACGTAAGCAAGTTGGCTGATGATGCTCCTAGCAAAAACAAAAAAGTGAGCGTTAACCGCGGTTATAACAGCACTAGGTTCATGCATATTAGTTTCCTTTATACTTCAGCAAAACCAAACCAGCATCTGTGAAGGGCAGTTAAGAAAACAAAGTAATTTGAATACACAGACATATTAAAAGAGAAGACTAATTCTTCACATCCGAAGGAAATTTTTAAAAGTAACAATGGAAGCACTTAGTGAAAGGACATAGTATTAGCGTGATCATAAATAGAGTGACTGGGACAGGCTGACATGGTTATAACTAAACTTGGGTTTAAAAGCTCTTGTTTTTGCAATTAGCTTGAAAACAAGGGGGGGAAGGAAGGTCGTGTCTGGACCTTCTTCTGGAAGTGGGTATCTGGGTTTTCTTTCTCATGAAGAACTTGGGAACAAAGTATCTGTCATTTCTTTCTTCTCATTCAACGTTTATTTCATTATAACTGTAATTTAAATGAGAACAAAAAAGATTCTAAAGATTGCTTAAGTTACTAAGAATTGCTTAACCCAGTCCAGAAACGAAATATTTAAGCTGAACGTTTTCCAATGTGCTTTGGAAAACACTACAAACAAGTGAAAGACTTTTGTTACAGGGGCCATGTGGAGTTTTTGAGCAGAATTTAGGATGACGACTGACTTCAATTGTTTGAAAGCTGAGTACTGATTTACACTTATGCTGTCTCATGAGAAAGCACAACAAACCTCCTGATTTCTTAATCAGCTGAAAAATTAGAATATATATTTATTGTCTAGATACACTTTTTAAATTTCTTCTTTTATTATTGCCTGACATTATTAAAGCGTTGTTATTCCTCTCCTGATTTTGTTTTTATATTCTTTTAATAACAATATGACAGGGTCCAGTTGAGTATATACAGATAGATACCCAGTAGAAGTGAAAAGTTAAAGAATCTTTATTTAAGAATCTGTTGCCTCTACAATTCTGAATTTTTTTTTCCAATCTTTTTATTTAAAACTCAGAAATTCAAAGCCTTTGGTAAGGGCTATACTGTTAACTAAACAAAGTGTAAGGTTGGCTGAATTTAAGATACCTCTATGCTGTTGTTTCCTCTGCTGGTCCCTTACAACATCCACCTGCTGCTTAAAACAGAGCTTTTAGATTCTGTGTTATGTTTTTGCTCTTCTCTACTCTGCTGGGGCAGTTTGGAATTGTAATTTAATGTAATGAGTCACAAGTGTAGCTTCATCATGTTCAGATGAGGTAAAAGCAGGCATCGATTATGCCAAGGGATTTTGTCCCACTCATCACTCCAGCTCCCTAGCTTGCTTCCTCATTTCAGTCAGGGTAAGTCACCATACATCAGAGGTCTTGAAGCACTGTTTGGGCACAACTAATTCTTCTGTTCTCTTTCTATTAGGCCTGCCTAGTGCTTACACTTTAAATAAATTTGCAGATGTCAGCTGGGCTGTGCACCTTTCTCTTGTGGGTGTTTGAGAATACCTGCTGCTCGGTGAAGGCTTGAGCAGCATGCCAGAGCTGCAGGTCCCTCCAAAGGATCAGCTTCTGTTTCAGTGGAGCTACTAATCTCCTGGCAGTAGTGAAACACGGTCCTGCTCATTATTGAAGAGAGGATCCTGGTGCTTTATTGCAGGTGGGCCCAGAGGAGAGGAGGTGTTGGTATTCTGTTGGGAGTCAGCATGGTGAAAACAGCAAGGTGGGGACATTGTGGAATGCACCTGGGATTTGGAAGCATCTTGTTTTCTTTACACGTTTCAGAAACACAAATTAATAACGGGGTGTTTTTCTCATTGCTTAAAAGGGAAATGATGCACCTTCCTCTGCAAGTGTAAATCTTCACACTTGTGAGGCCTCGGCTGCACAAGCTGAATGGCCTTCTTAAGGTCTATGTCCTTGACAGTGTACTGGCAGTGCTGTTGTTGATTTATGCTCTTGTTTGTCCTGTTTTACAAAAGCAAATATTTTCCCAGGTATTTAAGAAGCCACATCCTTGCTTTATGTAAAAAGTACCCATCTCTCACCCTTCTAATTATGCAGAATAAAGCCTTTAA
The DNA here is from genome assembly GCA_013400555.1 of Jacana jacana. Classification (NCBI taxonomy): domain Eukaryota; kingdom Metazoa; phylum Chordata; class Aves; order Charadriiformes; family Jacanidae; genus Jacana; species Jacana jacana. The sequence continues at coordinate 156,685 of VZTM01026132.1, read as the reverse complement.
AAAAATTCAGCTTGAACAGAGCAGCAAACAGTAACTACATCATACATACAACAGTATATACAGCAAAGATCCGATTTGTTGGATAACTACACCCAACAGAACATTGTCAGATCAAACCCCTCACTTGTACTCTCCCTCTTATTAAATTTTGCGGGAAGCCAGAGAGATGTCAATAGACTTCAGCTAAAGACCAAAATTCTTTGTATTTGGGAAAAGACACTGACAAAATTAATAGACAGGAAGAAAATGACTGTGAGTGTGTGCAGATTTGGTCACAAACCCCAGACCTGTCCTGGTTTCTGGAAGGTGTCTAACATGGGATGGGTTCCTGGGCTGGAGCCCACGGATCTTCCCCAGCATGCTGGGTGGTTAGTGCAAACCAGTGCCGCGTTGTCTCTCTGTAATGTTTAAGAAGGTAGTCAAGCCACATAAAAGACTGCTGTGGTTACTTTTCTGTTGCCTTAATTAAGATGAGCAGGCCAAATCAATATAACATACAGTATGGAGATGGCTGGCATGTTGCTCTGAAAATAAAATCTGTGCCTTTTAAGCATAAATTATTCCATGCAATGTGAATTGCACATGCCAGGGCTAATTTAAAAGGTACAGCCTGAAATCATAGCAACAGGAAAGAAATGAGACTGTCCTTATTCATCTTAACTTTGAAGTCTAAACACCAATTTAAATACATATTATTGATTTGCTACAGAAACATTGAAACATCCAGCAAATTATTTTATTCTACTTTAGCTGGAAATGCTGATATTTGCCCAGTTGACTGATTGTTCCATGTGTGCGTAAGTCTAAGCCAGTGGTATGAATAAAAAATATTAACAAAATAAAAAAAATCAATCCAGGGTAACACTGGTCATGTTCTATTTCACTTTCTGAGAATATATGCAAGGAATGTATGAGTTTACTAACCAAACCTTTGCAATCAGCTTAAAAAAAAAAAAAAAGCCAAATATAGCATTTTTATTGAAAAAAAAGAACTTGTGCACTAACTATCTTTCCCTTTAACTCTTGTAAATTTTCCCTTTCTCTCCTCTTTACGTTGCAGTAATGTAAACAACGATGTAATTGGTGTGTCCACATTGTCTAGGAAATAGGGTGCAGACATGCTGCTGCCTGTGTTGCCTCCAGATGTAGCTTGGGTTTAGCACTTTGGGATAAGGCTGGGCTGATTTGGAGGGGCAATCTAGGACCTCCACACCATCAGCCACTGCATGATATAAATGTACCCACCTAGATCTGCGCTAGTTCAGGACTGAAGGCTGCGTTGTGCAGCTTTGTGCGATACGCCATGAAGCATGCACAAGCTTTGTCTTGATCTCCATTCATGTTTTCTTTCCCTGCAGCCCTGCCTGGGCCCAGCCTGGCCACCTTACAGAGTGGCGCAGGGGCAGATGCCTCCATCTCCTACCTCTTTGCTCCAAGGCCCCCTGTGAACCTTGGATGGGTAGTACCAGTGCACCTGGTCCGCTGGGTGCCCGGTGTCTGGGGTGAGGCTGGATACAGCAGGCGGTAGGATGCATTTTCACCCTGCCCTTGGCTTTCACTGTGCTGAGCCTCCCAGTGTACACTGCTGTAGGCATGGGGGTGGCCAGGGAGGGGTAAGCATCAGTGGGGAGGAGATGTTTTTCCCTATCCTGTCCTTTTTCTTGCACTATTTTTGCTTTGTGTAATGGGAAGGCAGCTTGTGGCATGCCAGGGGCTGCCAGGACATTTGACTGGCTCTCAGGACGCTGACCAAAAACCTCTGCAATGCTCAGTGCCTTGTCAGACATGGTGCTTCCAGCCCCTTCAGCAGGGACTTTGTGCAGCAGTTTGAAGAGGGTCCACCACAACATGGTCGCATCTTGATCATGCACCTGGTGTCAGTGTGATGCTGACAGGCAGGGATGTATTGAGGGGAACAAAGAGGAGCAATGGCTTCTGGGGTGGCACAGCCCGACTGCAGCCACCATGGCAGCTCCCTCCTCCCCAAGCTGGCTAGGCTCTGGAGAGACACACACATGTTGGTGCATGCATGTTTATTTTTCCTCAGTTTAATGAGCTCATGACCCCTAAAGGAGATGCTGCCATTATAATGGGTACTTTTTTGTGGTGGCATGTGTAGCTTTGGGCACTGCGTAGGCAAGTACAGCTGTACATGTGGAGCATCAGACACATTTGCTTTCTCCTGTTGTGGTCCATTAGGATAAAAAAACCCCAAGGAGCACGTTGGTAATTCTTATATAAAAAGCAGATGCCTCCAGTTGGTAGCTCATGAGTCTAAATTAACTCTGCGGTGAGAGGCAATTGTTCCAATAAGAGATCTTGGGGAGGCAGATAGGGACGGCTCCGTTAGAAACCCCATCAGCGCTGCGGTGCTGTGAGCCGGGGCCAGCACTGGCCAATAAACACATCAGCTTCTGGCAGGGGGGGTGAAACGGGGCAGGGTGTTCAGTTTGAACCAAGGACTACTTCTAACAAGAATGCATCTTTCTTTTCTTACTCCTACTCTTCGTACTCTTGGTACTATGCTGTTGCCATTATATGTAATGGGATTTTTGACCTATTAAGTGAAACACTTGCCATGGCTATATTAAGTAAAAAGGAATAAGTGGATGTGACCACAACTTCTGTGCAGCTGAGGCTGACTGTGGCATGGCCAGGAGTCTCATATCTGTGGTGAAAGAACAAAATTTAGCGAAACATTTTAGAGCATTAGCAGAAATCTGCAATTACAGTGCAGCATGCTGCCAGTCAGACTCATGAAAAATCAATAGCAAGGTATGCACTCATTTTTTTACAGAGAAGGTTACCATTTTCTTACAGCAACAAAATTAGCATTAAGAGCTGGCTTCACGCAGACGTTTCTATGCTGGCATGAGTCACGAACTTGAAAAGGAGTCTGCCTAGGTAATTAATTTTCCCTGCGTTATTGCAGATCTTGTTATTTGCTCATGGTTTTTTTTAAAGGATCCGTTCAAAATTTATTTTAACCATAAGACTTTGGGCTGGATTTAATTTTAATAGTACTCTTCAGCGTGGCTTCCAATACAGGAGATAGTTGAAATTCAGTTTTAAATTCATGAGAGTCTTGCACTCTTAAGTACTTGCCTGGCATTGAGTGGATCTGCCAGAGAAGACCAAGCCATGTCTGTGACCTTTTGCAAGTTGTTCCCTGCATCAGCTGCCATCTTTAAAATGGGGCTAATTATATTCCTTGTTGAAACATCCTGGGAGTTGAAAGTCTTTGTGAAGAAGCCTGATTTCATGATGGCAGAGATTCCCTGAGTGGTTATCTGAACTGTCGCATGTCACTAAGCTCTGATCTTGCAGGGACGGTGGAAATGCCATTATACACGTGTGGAGGCAGCTGAGTCATTTACCTCCTTCTCAGGCTGTGGCAGTGAGGAAAACAAGCATTGGCTGGTAGCAGTGCTAACTCTCATAGCAACCACCTATTTGCCTCAGACTGACATCCCTCTGGAAATCTTAGCTAGGGACACTCCTTATGTGCTGAAATCTACCCCAAATCTACCACAGCACTACAGAATCCTCTTCTCTCCGCTCTCATTATTGCTTCTCTTGCTGATACTGACACATAAACGAGAAGAGGTTCAAAACATGGGGCAGAATTAATTGGATCTCACAAGCACCACCTTATCAGGTGGTGTCTGTCTGAAGCTGAAGGTCACCGGAATGCTACTGACAAGCCTGAACCATAAACACATTCTGTTCATGTGAGGCAAATGAGAAATAATTTTGCATCCCTGTGAACTGCTCTGTTTGACCTTTGTTTTGATGGAGTCTGGGTACCCACCTAATTGTGCTGCTGTAAATCTGCTGAAGGTAGCAGCTTTACATCAGAGCCCTGTACTCAGCACTGGTGAGGCCACACCTTGAGTATTGTGTCCAGTTCTGGACACCTCAGCACAGGAGATATTGAGGTGTTGGAGCAAGTGCAGAGGAGGGCAACGAAGCTTGTGAAGGGCCTGGGGCATAAATCTTATGAGGAGTGATTGAAGGACTGGTTAGTTTGAGGAAGAGGAGGCTGATTAGACCTTATCCATCACTCTCTACAACTACTTGAAAGGACATTGTAGAGAGGTTGGTGCTAGTCTCTTCTCACAGGCAATTAGGGACAGAACAAGAGGGAATGGCTGCAAGCTGCAGCAGGGTAGGTTTAGACTTGACATTAGGAAAGAATTCTTCACAGAAAGAGTGGTCAGTCACTGGAATGGGCTGCCCAGGGAGGTGGTGCGGTCACCATCCCTGAATGTGTTTAAGAGTTGATTAGATGTGGTGTTGCGGGATATGGTGTAGGAGAGAACTTTGTAGAGTAGGGCTGATGGTTGGACTTGATGATCCCAAGGGTCTCTTCCAGCCAAAATGATTCTATGATTTGATTCTAAGGCTGTCAGTGGCGCTGCCTTATGACTGCAAGTTCAAAATGGCATCCACAAATAGGCAGTGGATTCATAAACATGCGCTGTGCTACTGAGCACATCACTGATGGACTTACCATGTTGAGCTTCAAGAGTACAGTACTGAATTTTTGAGATATAAGAAATATAGTCTGCTATAATTATGGATTCTCATGCAAACTATGGCATCAATGAATAAAAATAAAAACACACCTACAATAAAAATGCTTATATTAGCAAATCCATCGTTAAAAAAATACATGCTTTAGGTCCTAGGAGATACTGGCTCGAGAAAGTAAGCTTTATTAAACGTATTTTTATATGCTTGGATGTGTATTTTAATGACGTTTTGGATAACAGGTATTTATCTCTTGGGAAAAATGTTGGGGGTTTTAGCTTACTGAACTCTTGGTTGCCATCCATACATAAATGTATTTTAAAATATTGATTAGTGTAGTTTAAAACTGTTAGTGTTAGAGTCAGTTTGGAACACCTTGAATACCTAATGTGATAAGAAACTGTGATCAGTTGCATGATAACGTGTTTTCCTTAAGTTTGTGCTGTGTAACTTTTCTGGAACTTTTTTTCCTTAAAAAACAAAACAAAACAAAACAAAACCAAGTAGTTTCTGTCTGATATTGCTTTGGCAACAAGAAGACATCACACTGATCAAACCCCTTGATTTATGTTGGATTTGTTAGCAACAAGCCCTGTGTTACACAATGGAAGAAAAGGGTTTTGTTTTGGGAGAGATTTCTGGAAAAATCTAAGTAACTGAAGCATCAAAAGTCAGCAGTGCTTCCTATGGGACATGCGCTTTTCTCACCTGCGCTGGCTTTGGGATGGTATTACTAGAGCAAACTCATTCCATTTGACCATGTGTTGTGGACACCAAAGGCACAGGAGTTCTGCAGCTGTGAAAACAGGTACAAGTTGAAGGTTGAGGAAAATTAGCGCTGTTTAAAACAATGCTTAAATGTTCCTCCAGGACAGAAGAATTTAATTCGCATTTTGTTAAAACATCTTAAACCTGGTGGGAATACAGTCTCTCATTGCTGGCAACTGTGCTTCTCTCTCAAGCTATCATATTTAGAGGCTCACCCTTTTTCTGAAATACTTTCTAGGCTAGACACTAATTCCTCTGCTGACTTCTATTTATCTATCGCACTTATTTATTTTCCCTTCCTTTGCTGTGGTGGAATGGAGTGTCCATTTCAGGTTCTGGTTGCTTTTTTAGAAAACTCTGAATCTATGCTGCTTGTGCAGCACCTGGCAGAGAGAGCTCTCTCCTCATGCCTAGGGCTCTCTGCTATCACAGCCATGCCAAAGGAATGTCGCTGCTCTGGGAATGTCACTGGTGCAAAGAGTTTGGGGGAGGCCGGTGGCTCCATGCATTTTCAGGTCTCTCTGGCTCCTGGGCAGTGTTGGTGAAGTGATCCCAAGTTGGAATTGTTCTCCATTGCAAGAAGGGAGGAGGAGGTGCTGGAAGGGGTGAGCTTCCCTGTGAGGATTGGGGAGATTTGGGTGCAGGGAAGCACTACACAAGAGTGTTGGCCTTGGGGGGACCAGCAGTGACACAGACATCTCCCATCCTATCTGGGCTCTAGGTTCTTCTTACATTAAACAAAATCAGACTTCAGGAGACTGTGTCTTGGTATGCAGCCACTGCTGTGTCAGCCTGCTTGGTAAATTGTTCTGGGATAGCTTGAATATGAGAAGTGTAAGGAGAAAAGTCACAGAATTGTAGGGATTGGAAGGGACCTTAAAAGATCATCTAGTCCAATCCCCCTGCTGGAGTTTGAACACCTAGATCAGGTCATGCAGGAACGCATCCAAACAGGTTCTGAATGTCTCCAGAGAAGGAGACAAGTCCTTTCACTATATCATATTTTAAGGAAAGCCAGAGTGATCTCCAAAGGTAGTCTGGCAGGGAAAGAATTGCCAGTCATGAAAATTTTGCTTTGAACTTAGAAGGGAAATTTGCATTGCCCTATGTCTGTCTATCTATCTATCCATCTACCTAGATATCTATCTACCTAGATAAATATACACAGAAATTATTTGTTTACAAAAGCATGCTTGGTGTCTAACCAACAACTTTTATTTTGGTAACAGAATTCTTCTAAAACATGCACTGAAGTTTTGGTCATTTTTGGTCAGCTATACAAATTACAGTCTCAGTTATTCATGCTGCAGAAAGATAGACTATCTTTCCACCTGCTGTATAAGCCTAGAACCATTCACGGCATCAATTTGGCAAGAGGTTGGTCTTAAGAGCAGTTTTGATACCCCTAAGCTTTTTGCATCTGAATAATTTTTTTGTCTCCCGAGTATAGCAATTTATACTGCGGACTGCACCACATCCATCCTCCATAGGTGCTAGCTACAGGAAGGAGTGTAAAAATTTATTGAATACAATTTTGCAGAGAGACCTTTGGTACATAGAATCATAGAATGATCCAGGCTGGAAGGGATTTCTAAGGTCATCTAATCTGACCTCCCTGCAGTCAGCAGGGACATCCCCAACTAGACCAGGTTGCCCAGGGCCTCATCGAGCCTCACCTTGAATATCTCCAGGGAAGGAGCCTCCACCACTTCCCTGGGCAACCTGTTCCAGTGGTCCACCACCATGACAGGAAAGAACCTATTCCTAACATCCAATCTAAATCTGCTCTTCTCCAGCTTAAGCCATTGCTCCTTGTCCTGTCCCTGCAGAACTTTGTAAACAGATCCTCCCCAGTCTTCCTGTAGGCCCCCTTCAGGTACTGGAAGGCTGCTGTTAGGTCTCCTTATAGCCTCCTCTTCTCCAGGCTCACCAACCCCAACTCCTCCAGCCTGTCCTCATAGCAGAAGTGCTCCAACCTCCTGATCATTTTTGTGGCCCTAATGACAACATTGAATGGAGAAGACAGAAACAAAATGTCTTAAGTGATGTGACTGAGGTTTGGCTAAATTTGAGCTGGATCTTGGGTTCTTTGGTCTCGTTTCTCAAATCCATACTTCTCTTTTTTGCAAGTTATATTAAAAAACCCTCACTTTCCTGTGCTTGCTTTCTCCTCAAAAGGCTATGTGAAGAAGTCTGTGTGATGCCAAAAGCAATATTGGTTTTTGGCATCAGTTTTCAGGATGTGCTGAAAGTTGTGTAATCAGCACCTTACCTCTTAGAAAGACTGGGTGCTTTACTCTCCAACATCTCATAGGCATGTGAGTCCTGGGAAAGTTGTTTTTTTTCAGCTACTCAAGAGACCTGACTAAAGAATTAAATGGTCTGGAAGCATATCAAAAGTTTCTCCACCCTGGGTTCAAAGCTAGGCCCATCTTGACATCAGACTCTTTCTCCAGGCTATAACAATATTTTGGGGATGAAAAAAAAGACTCAAATGGAATTTTAAAAATATCATAGTAACTAGAAGAATACAGCAGAAAAATGCTAAATAAGGTTATGATTTCTGTTAAAACATAAGGGAAAAGCAGTAATAGCATAGTGACAAGCACAGAAGAAAAAACGTACACAAGTAGGGGAGTGAGCTGGTGGCAGTACTACATCATCCACAGGAGGGCTGTGACTCAGGATAGGGGCTTCCAGGTGACGAGAAGCAATGTCTTGTGTTTCAGCTTCAAAACTGTATTCCTTCTAGAGACTACAACACCACCGTCCTAAAACAAACGTGCATCCAGAAAGCCCCTTGACATGACATAGACATGTTTTTAGCTGCATCTGGTGAACTGAAAGAGGAGTGAGTTGCCATAATGCCCTGTCTGACAGCTTACGGTGGTGCAATTTCAATTTACTTGGAAGTAGGGGGCAGAAACTGTGGGGTCCAGAAGTTGCTTCGGTTGTTGTTCGGCTCTCCTTGCCACAGGTGCTGCCCCTTACATCTTAACAGCAAATAGGTGGTGGGTGTCAGTACCCACTTCGTCGCCTCGGTGCCTGCGAACTGGGGCTCTGACTCTCAGAGATGTGGTTTCTTTTTAGCAGGTTTAAATAATATTTGTTTTTAGATGATATTTATGAAGCATCTTGACGTCCACACAAGACAGGTCATTCAGGACTATGCATGTGTAAGCAACTTGTCTCTCCTTTTCAGCAGCTGCCTAAGCAAGTTTTGTGATTAAACATTGTATGTGTTGGAGTGTGGTTCCACAGCTCGAGTGGTTTGGCAGCAGCCCTGGATGAACAAGGTCCCACCCCTGGCACTGTGCTTAGGGTGGTGTGAACTGGTATAGAAGCAGGGGTTGCCTTTGATACAGCTAGGAGCCAGTTCTTGCATGTCAAGAAGTCCTTAACCCTCATATTGCCACTGGTGCACCAGGCTTATGAATTGCTGAACACATTTTATAATGCAGTATGCGTAGCAGAATAATTATTAAGAGTGGCCAAACATGACTTGAAAACAGCTTTTTGCCCAGCAAAGAATCCTCCTCCCAATGCACAGTCTCTCAGAAAAGGCTAATGGGGCTGGGGCACTGGTCCACGCTCCCCAGAGAATGACCTGGGTCTTGGTGGGACAAGCAGGAAGCCAGTGCTGGTGCTGAGAGACACCCAGCTGGAACCACTCCCAGCTCCCGGCCCCCAGAGCTCACACCGGGCCAATGTTTGCTCAGGGCTTTAATGAGGAAAAGCAGTGTATTGTTCATTACTCATAATAACAAACTCCTGAGTCTCCAGATAAGCAAAACATTTCAGAATAAGCTGGGCCTTGAGATTTGGACTGAAGTGTCCTGATGGGAGAAGCAGAGCCATTCAGATGATATGATAAGGGGCAATACTGGCATCTATTTCTGCTGAGATCTCCTCTTGATAAATGGTTAAGCAAACAGTGCAGGGAGCTGCTGGCTAGTTTGTCTCCTTTCAATATCTAGTGTAGCGAAAAGCAAATAAAGAGGTTATTCTGTAAATGTTCAGATGGTAACAGGTTGATATACTGTGGGGAACAGACATTTTTAGAAAACAGAGCAAACTTTGCAAAGGTTCTATATTTCTGGAGCAATCGTAAGCTTTTTAATAAGGTAGCTGATATGAAATTCAGTGTTGATATCAAATTGAAACCAAGTTTAGCAATTAATGAAGACATCTATGCAAATACTTTTGTATCAAGACTAAATCTGAATTTTATTTTGTTTGCATTTTGCTTTCATGAATGATCTGGAATTTTGAACTGGATGACTATTGCCATTTGTGGAAGGTTACAGTTTTGGAGCACTGAAACTGCCAAAAGCAGTGGAGAGTTCTAGCAAAACCTGCAACTTCCAAGAGGAAATTCACTGTCATAAAGTTAGGTCAACGAGAGGAAAAAAATCCCAAGCCAGACTTTCATCAATCAAAAGGCAGAGAAAATATGGTTATATAGCCACAGTGGGGAAGAGGATCTGGGCATTAATAGATAGCAAATTAAACACACCACAGTGTAATCTGCAAAAAGGCAAAGACTGTTCTGGGCAAGGTTCCTAATGTTTCTGCTACATCTCATCCAGGATTTTCTCCAGTTCTTCCCTACAGGGGCTTGGTTTTATATTCTCCTCAATATTTTACATAAAGCTTGCAGAATCATGAAGCACAGTTCACAGATAATGTGTGCCAAAGTAATGGCGTATTTTTGTTTCAAGTTCTATGCAGTAGAGGTCTGTGTGTGTGTGCCCTGGATGTGTATTTGGATTATTACAGGTCACGGTGATGGTTCTGAGTTATATTTATCCTTTGTCTTCCTTTTAAGTCCTCAGAGTGAACATTTCTCTCTGAACAACATAGGCAAGACTGGGAATACTCCGTGGAAGAACAGAGAACACATAAAAAGCCTGTTCAGTTAACAAAGGACAGGGATAGCCCAAAAAGTTAGGAAAAATTACTTTAGGCTTAAGGCCAGCTTTAATGAGAAGGCATATAGAGTTGGAAATACACAGTGTAAGAAGGGGGCCAGGAATACTTAAAAAATATTTTAAAACATAATGTTGGTATTTTTTAAATTATTAACAGGAAGAAAAGAATGACTGCAGGTGACCAAAGAAGTAAACCAACAGAAAAAGGGTGACTCAGACTATGTATTAGTGAAAATACGCAAGACCAGTCAGAAAAAAAGGAAGGATTTGCATTACCCATGGAGATTATTGTGCCCAAAAAGAACTTAGAGGTCATTAGAGGGGGTCTAAGGAAACTTTATTTTATATGGAAACGCTGGTCTTTATTGAAACACCATCTTGTCTCAGAAAGTAACTGCCATACTAAAAAAGTAACACTTCGTCAGGAGATTCCCTTCAATTAAAAGCAAATTGCTAAATGGTGAGATTGGCTATGGATAATTTACATTAGCAGCAGGAGCAGAAGCAAAATTTTGGGTGAAGAAGGTTTTTTCCAACCAGCTCCCTCTATTGCTTCGCTTGGGTGAGCAAGGTGTGTCTGTGCAATGGTGCTAAGCCTTGGTGAGATGGAGATCCCAGCCATACAGGTCTGTCAGGAAATCAGGCACCTGAGAGGGCAGAACACTTCACCCTCTGAGCTCCAATCATCCCAGAGCCAAACAGTGACATTAAAGCCTCCCAGCTGTGGTGGTGTGCTGGTTTGAGGTAAAACAAACCAATTTTCTGATCAGTAACTTTACTTTTTTAGCTGGGCCTCTTCTAACTGACTAAAGTCTGAAATTAGCAGCATATTGTTCAGAAACTGTTCACTCTCACAGTGTTAAGGCCTGATTATACCAAGGGATGGTATGCAGAGAGAACAGAAAATTGGTTTGGTTTACCTCAAACCAGGACAGGTGGCAAGATGAAGTGAAAAACCAGAAGCCCTTATCCCTGGAAGGTGGTTCTGTTCTCCTCCAGAAAGCATCTTTCACCCTTGCAACTCCAACACGTGTGGATGGAAAGCTGGTCTCCATCCCCTATGGCTCTTCCAAACCACTCCCTGCAGAAAAGGGAAATTTCTGCAGTTTTCTGCCTTCCCTTCGCCTCCCTGCTGTAGGATCCTGGGAAGGGTGGAGGAAAACGTTTCAGTGGAAAACAAGGTGTAAAGCTGCAGTGCACGTATGGCTTTTCTGAATGCTTAGTGTTTAGGCAGAGCAAAAATAGCTTTACAGAGAAACAGGCAGGCTTGAGTTCAGGTCTGTGTTTTCAGCAAACTGCACGATTATTTGTCTTATGAACTCTGCAGTGTGATGGGTTAAGGAAATGCCTGAATAATCCAAATTTAGTGGTCAATTATAAAATTACCAAACAATTAGGTTTCCTTCTTAGTCCATGCTCATAAATGGCAGCAGCCAAGACGTGCATGGGTGTTGCATGTCAGAGCAGCAGTAAATGAGCTGGGCTCTCTGGGTGAGTGAGCTTCTGCAACAAGCCCCAGCACTTGGCAGGCGAGGGAGCGGAGAAGGTGGTGACAGCGGGGGAATGCGGGGACTGCCGGTGGCCTCCGCGGAAGGGCATGGACGAGGCAGTTGCTTTGTGTTAACCTTTCAAAGCAGTGGGCTTTTCTCAAGAGAGCCTATCTGCCTTTTTTACTAAATATAGGACTGCCTTTCTCCTCGGTCGGTAAGTGTGCTCCATGAGTTAGTTGTAGGTGTTAAAGGTGTCTGCAGACTCTATCCCTTCTTTTCTTCATGTCTTCTCTGCCCAGCTCTGTAACCTGCTTGTAAAAGCTTTGCTGCTGCTAATTTGTCTGCTGTTGTTCTCCAGGGTGGGGCTTGCTCCAGGGAAGGCACTGGGGCTGCCTTGTGGCTGTATCTCAGGGAAGTGGGAGGATGCCCCAGGCTCAGGTGGGGTTTGGGGTTCAGGTGAGATTTGCAAGTGGTGGGTGATGTTTCTGATGAGTAGGAGTGTTTGTCAAACAATGCTCTGCCCTGCTTTACTTCTCCCAGTCACCAATAGATTCAAATGCAAGTCAGAAGAGCCATCCAGATGAAGGTCTTGTTCTCTTGGTAGCAGTCCGTACATCAAAGGATGATGTTTCTTGTCTATGCATTTACGGTGGGCATTTCCAAGCTGAGTCTACACTAATCTGCTTGTCTTCATGCTGAGGAAAGCATAGTTCTTTAAGAGGACTCTTGAGCATCTGCTTTAATCTAATCTGTTTTTCATGGCATGGAATCATAGAATCATAGAATGGGTAGAGCTGAAAGGGACTTTAAAGATCATCAAGTTCCTACCTCCCCCCGCCCCCTGCCCCCGGCATGGGGAGGGACACCTCCCACTAGAGCAGGTTGCTCAAAGCCCCATCCAGCCTGGCCTTAAACACTTCCAGGGATGGGGCAGCCACAACTTCTCTGTGCAACCTGTTCCAGTGCCTCACCACCCTCACAGGAAATAATGTCTTGGATTCAATCTAAATCTCCCCTCTTCCAATTTAAAGCCATTACCCCTTGTCCTGTCACTACACTTCCTGACAAAGAGTCCCTCTCCAGCTCTCCTGTAGGCTCCCTTCAGATACTGGAAGGCTGCTATAAGGTCTCTCCAGAGCCTTCTGGTTTCTAGAGTGAAAACCTGCTTGATGTCCTGTAGAATGAGGACTGGGATAAACAGCAGTACTGAAGCTTTTGACTGCATCCCTTCCAGCTTAGTGAGACCTGAAGGCCTCATCTCTAGAGAAACTCAATCCATCTAAACCTGAATCTCCATGCAAAAGCTTAAGCTAATAGATAGGTGAAGTTGAAATCAAATTTGAAATCTTAAAAGCATTAATTTAAAAATTAATATTTCTTTTTAATATTTATTCTTATTTACTGTTTGAGTAAAAAAAAAAAGAGTCATATTTACTGATTATATTCTTTCTTTTTGGTCCAAAAGCAACTGCATTTGCAGGCATGATATTATTTTCTGTTCTGTATTTCTTATTGAAGATTTTCAGCTTCATGGATCTCCTTTTTCCTGCCCTTTTCAGGCTTTATATTGCAAGCAAGTCCTTATAGATGAGTTCAGAATTTGGAGATCTTTGCAAATGACTTGACAAGAATGCTAGTGATCGCACTGCATTTTCCTCTAAGGGACTTACTGGTTACAGATGAGGTGCCAAACTGCTGTAAGACATAGGTATGTCAATATAGGAACTGGCATAGTGGCTAAGATGAAGATGATCCCTAACACCATAGTTCTGTTTTCTATGATAGGCAGGAACGGGGTTCAAAGAAAGCATAGAAAGCAGTAGGAACATGAAGTGTAAGATATAAGGTATGTATTCCCATTCTTGAGGGTTAGTGATTAAAGGTCTTCTTGAACCAGATGATAATCTGAGTGATCTGAGACAACCCACTGATAGCTGGGAACTTGTCTTTGTGGTTTGCAAAACAATTTGCACTTCTGGCTCTCGCAGTCATGACAGTGAATTCCACAATGGAGTTATATATGGCACAGAAAAAATACTTCCTAATGCTAACAGGACTTATCCTTTTGTAGAAAGGGAAAGCAACAGGTAATGTAACCTCTTTTAGGAGAAGCCCTGAATATGCAAGGGTTGAGGAGAGTGAATGTACAGTTGCATAAAATGTTTAATTACTCCAGTTTAATTGCAGGCCACTTTTGAAAAGCAAACTGTAATCATTCATTCTTCCTGCTTCCCCTGCACCAGGCATAGCAGTTGACTGACCTCAGGGGGAGTTGATCTGACAGAAAATTAGTCCACCAGAAAACAATTAATTTTCTTTCAGAGTAGCAGCCTTGCCACACAGCCACTAAACCAGGAGCTTGTGGACAGGCATGAGGAAAGCAGCAGGATGCAGGACCATCCTCTGGTGCCAGCCCATCACTGAACAGATTAAGCCCATTGTGAGTCTGCACAGGGTCTCAATGGCAGGAGGGTTTGAGAAATGTAGTGCAGCATATACTCTAGATCTAACTTACCATATAGATACCATAGCTTTTTAGGGTCATCTCATTAAGTGAGAAACTTGTTTGGTTTTTTGTAAGACAAATCCCACCTTCAGTGACATGGGCACAACCGCTACCTAAGTTTGAACAGAGCATAGTTCATTAGCTGAAAGAAGTATGGTCTTGTTCCTTTTGTGCTTTAGTTGGAGGAGCCTCGTAATTGTAGTTCTCCAATCTGTTTCCCCATGACCTCACATTAAAAAATAATCCCACCAACTATGCTACAAATGCTAGCTAAAAAGTTTCCTCCTCTTTATTGTTGCTTTTCAGATTTTAAAATGAGATTTTCCACTACAATACAAAGCATTAGTGCACTGCTGTTTCGTATATTACTCAGTGCTTATGTGCATATTGGCAGTGCCTTTATGTTTTTGTGCTGTAGGGAAGAAGTAAGAATTTACTTGCAGACAACACAACAGACACTGTCAAATCCGCTTAGGTATTTGGATTTAACATCTGAATTTAAATCAAAATAACATTGATTAACTTAATCTATTTTCCTTTGTATATAACTCATATTATTTAATTAGAATAATACCAATTTTGCCATGATGGTATTGGTCATTTAATAATATTTAACTGAAAATAAATATGACAGTTAAAACACGAAAAGATCCTAACCCAGCTAAAGAGGCCATGATGCTCAGACCTTAAAGGACTGGCAGATTCAAATGGACATTTACTTCATATATCTATTTACAAATTTTGGACTGTTTTTTTTTTTTAAACTGAGGGAAACACATGAGTCTCCCTTCCTCCCCTAAAAAAGTCTGCAAAGTTTTGTTAAGAAAAGGCTCTGAGAAATGCATGTGTTCCAGAGGAATGCTGTGGTCCAGCTGCCATTGAAGCTGAGGGACATCAGTTGTTTGCTTGCTGCAGACACAGGGCACTCTCATACCTTCTGCTAAGAATCTCCCCATGTTTGTTTTGGTTGGATTCCCACCAAAAATGGTAGAGTGTAGGTCTGTGTGTCACAGCAGACTTTGAGCGGCAGAACTGCCTCCATCCTCCTTAGGCTCCTTCTTAGCCTCCATCAAGTGGGCACCATTTGTACCCTCCAGCATTTGTTGTGGTGCACCTGTGAGGGGGATGACACACTTCATTGTGGAAAGTGAAATACTCTGCTCATTGGATGGTGTTTTGGAGATGAATCCAGAGGAACTGGTAAAAGGTCACAACAGAGGGACAGAGGGAGCGATATGGAAGGTTTTCCTGTGTGAAGTTCTGCCACTGCTTTCTGTTCAGTTGAAATAAAATGCCTGAGAGGTGGCAGGCCCCAGGCCATGGGCAGCCAGTTTCCCCATGAGCATACTGTGGGAGACTGTCAAAGGCTTTGCTGAAGTCTAGGTAGACTACATCAACAGCCTTTCCCTCATCTACCAGTCTGGTCATGTGGTCATAGACGGAGATTAGGTTGGGCAAGCATGACCTGCCTTTCATGAACCTGTGCTGGCTGGTCCTGATCCCCTGGATGCCATGCACATGCCGTGTGATCTCACCCAAGATGATTTGCTCCAGAACTTTTCCTGGTACTGAGGTCAGGCTGACAGGCCTGTAGTTCCCTGATCCTCCTTATGGCCCTTCTTAGAGATGGGAGTCACATCGGCAAGCCGATTCATGACTTTGACATCAGTCTTTCAGTACTTCGGTCTGAGTTTTACGTAACATGCTTTTACATGTAAACTTGTAAACTTTTACGTGACATTTTATTGAAGGATCATCATTAAATTGTGACCTTAAGTGAAAGATAATGCTTGGATTATCAAGTTTACAAATTATGGCTTTGTGTACACTGTTAAAACAGACAGAATTATATTCTTATAAAACTGTTAGAGATGGACATGTCAGTTTTGAATGGAAATAAAACATACCAATTTGATCCCTGTAATTGCATCCATTCAGCTACATGAATTTACACTTCTAAATTGATTTTGCAGTACAGGTACAACCTTCTGTGAGACCTGAAGTAAGATAGACATGTAGGAAAGGGAATGTGTTAGTGCTGCTGGTTGGGAAGAAGGAGAAGGAAATAGCTGAAACCTGTTTCCTTTTCTCCAGCTGTGCCATCTAGCTCTTTCTAGCTCAGACCAGAGCAGCAGGCTGTGAATCAGAGTGGTGAAAGAAATCAAAGAGTTAAAGGGAGCTTGAGAGAAGCAGGGGCAGTGTAGATCTGTGGAAGGAAAATACTTCCCAAAATGGATCAAAAATAACAAATACAAAATGTACTGAATGAACTTTTGTTTTTGCTTAAGATTAACTTAAATTTTTTAGAAGAGAAAAAACCACTTTCTCTAACAACACGAACCCTGTGTATATTTACCTGAGGCTTATAGAAATAGCTCGTATGACAAGTCTGGCTCCATAAACCCCGCCTAAGGAGCCTGGATCAGCAACATTCAGTCTGGAAGCTGTCTATAAATTTATGAAACCTGTCTGAGGTTTCTAAATTAACTAATAAAGTCATCCTTTGTTTGTAAAAAGATGTAACAGTTTTGCGCATTAATTCTGGAGTTCATGGAAATCAGTTTTCAGCATTCAGTGCTTTAGCTAACTTTTGTTTGAATTCTACTGATAAAGAAAGGCTAATTCAAGACCAGGCAGATGAAGTGAAGGCTATTTGTAAATATGTGCAATTGCTGGTTTGATGTCTTTTTGTCTTTTTTACTCACTGGAGACTTTCAGCAGTTTCATGCTTCAAATAAATCTTAAGGAAGAAGTTAAAGCAAGCAGTCAGCTGCTCTAAGGCTGATCAAGTAGTGCTTTTCTGCATGTTTTACTAACAGATGAACAGGCAATCCCATTTATAGAGCGTACTACATGTTGACAGAGCGCATTATTTCATTTTGCCGTATTGGCAATTTGAGATCTTAACAAAACAATGCTGAAGTCGCTCTCATTCTGTATTGCCATCCTTGGAATGCAGCTTGGGTTTTCATTAACTCTGTCGCTACAAGGTACTGCAAGATGGAGGCAGATTTTATAGGAAGAGTAATAAACATTAGCAAGCAGAAAGTTGTAAACAACTTAAACTTTTTGTCCCGTGCGGATGAATTCCTTTTCCCTAACATTCTCTGGTGTTTTCAGCATCTTGTGGACTCTTGGTCTAATTGGAGGTGAATGGGTGGATAACTTGCAAGGGCTTTGATACCTCCCAGCTGTTGTATGGGGAGAAGTGGTCTCAAACTCCTGCAGGCAGTGAATATGAGCTTCAGTATAAACAGTAAAAGTTTGGAGATTCAGCTCAGCACTTGGCTTGCAGCACTCTGGCTCTGCTTAGCAGCACAAATCGCATACAGGACCACTTCCAAGATTTCCTCAACTTTTCAGTCAAGAGAGAAGGACAAGGGGAGAAAAAAGAGCATGGCTCTACACTGCTGCATTATTTCTACTTTACCCTGTGCTGCCTTCATTGAAATCACTGGTGTTACCGAGCTGGAGTAAAACCACAGTGAATCTCTCCAAGGCCTTTTCTGTATGTACATTTTTGTGAGTCTTACCAGGACAGTTAAAGCAGTACAAGTCACTTTAGAAGAATTTAACTACAAAGGAACGGGGTGTCCTTATTGCAGAAGGAGGTCAGGCTGGTGGAGGATTCTTCAGGAATAGCTGTAGTGCTTTCAGTTCATAGTTTACCTTTCTCCAAAACAATTGCCTGACAATAGGCCAGCATTTTTATACAGCCCAGCCTTTCTCAAGCTATTTTGCCGAGGGGGATCTTCCCCTTCCAGTTTAGCATAAGTGTCATTGCTCAGTGCTGAGGCTATACCACCTCTGGATCCCTAGATCTGTGAGGCTATGGGCTGTGCCCTGCTTTCACCTTCCTCTCACCCCTGCAAAGGGAATAACCCCAGTTGGGGGTATACTGGGATAACTGCATCCCAGCTACGAGGAATTTGGTATAATTACACCAGTAAAGGATCCTTCAGCTTAAAACAATACAGGTCTGCAAGCAGAGAAGCTGTTTGGAGGACTGCATGTCGTACATGAATCATGCTTTCATGTTCCTATTGCTTTTTTAAAATCACTTTCTCAACAGTGCTTGCACTCAGGGCTCCAGTTTCCAGGTAACAGGGAGAACCAGACGCCCAAGCGCTAGGTGATTTAGCCTTTCATTGAATGCAACTGGGAAGCAGCTGTGAGCACTAACATATTATAAGCTGTCTGATAAAGGCAGCTCTTTTGGCGCGAGGACTCATTTGTGAGAGTGAGATGCCATCATTACGGCACAGCAGTCATGTCTGGTGCAACTGTCGTCATGACTGCTGCAGGGGAGAACAAAAGTGCAATAACTACACCTTTTGCTCTATGTTTATTGGGCTGTGTCTTCAGCAGTGTGCGTTGCTCAGTACTGAGTTAGTCCGTGAATCCTCTTGGGCAAGGTAGTAATCCGTTTTGCCTAGACATATAAGACAGGCCTTCTTGCAAATCCTTTCCCCAAGCTCCATTGTGTGCGCATTTCGGTTTATATTTTAGGAACACCTAACCATTGAAACAGGCTACCCAGCCAGCTGGGCAAAAGGTGTTTAACATACTCATTCTTTCCTTTGGCTAGCACAGCTTGTTGTGGGGTTCCGTTCGTGGATGTGTTCGCAATGGCAGCTTCTGCAGGTGGGCACACATAGGCAGTGTACTCAGCTGGGTCTGGAAATATATTCAGCAGGTCAAACATGGTACCTGCTTTAGACTAACACATTCCAAACTCTTTTGAATCTCTTATCTGTATGGGGTAGGTTTTCAGTGACTACAATGGGGCGTAAGACACCTAACTCATACATAGCCACTGACAAGTAGTTATCTGAAGATGAATCCTGCCTTCAACACTTGGCCATGGTTGTTGGGAGTTCTATTCCCTACCTACTTTGCAATGTTTTCAGGCTTAGGGTAAGAGTCATCTGGAGTGTTTAATGTTCTGCGTTTCCCCATTTCTGCCTTGAGTGCTCAAGTCAGTTCCCTCATATTCACTCTCCACTTGTCATGACAGATCAGTGGAACTTCTACGCCTGAATCATTTGGTGACTGGAGTTTCTTACTAGACAACAAATATGCTTTGATGCTTCTGCAGCCTTGAGGTAAAAATGACAATGGATTTGATAGCAAAGTGAAAAGGATGCTCAGATAAAACTCATTCCTGCTCAAAGCCCTCAGCAAGCCATACAGTGAAACTGTAACTGTACACTGAAGTTGTTACCATACCTGTTACTCAGAGCAAAACCAGAGTGTAAAAGTAAATTGTTGTAAAAATATTCATTGTAAAATAAGTAGTCAGTCATATATACAAGTTTAAAATAACCTCATAAGGATCTCACGTGTGAGGTTATAAATGCAAAAGAGGAAATGTTTCAAAAGCCATTAATCACTGTAATGAGTAGAAATTTGCTGCAGTGGAAAAAGCCAATTTGTTGGCCTTCGAATATTTCATTTGCAACTCCTTGAACCCACTTTTAATCAATCCAGGAAAACTATCCCTGGATTACAAACAGCAGCTTGCACAGAGACTGGGTTTACAGCTGTGAGATAATCCTCCTGGGCTGTCCCACAGCCCAAGGCCAGGGACTGACTCAGAGTGTGTATCTTTGGTTTAAACCCATCCAGTGATCCAAACCAAGATCCGGTGATCCTGAAACTTCTGGGTTCCCATTTCTGATGCGGAACTGCCTGGCATAACTGCTCCACAGCAGCCTCCCCTGCTGCCTGCCAGGGCTTGGCTTGTTGGAGATGGCACAGCCCTGCAGTTTGCCAGTGCCAAGACCTCAGGGCATCACAGGACTGTGGCAAATCCTAATTCCGTAGTAATTGCCATGCTGGCTTTCTGGTTTCCCAGGCTCCTTGCCCTGGAGCTGAGATGTACTGGGATGCCTCCCAGGGACTGTCACTCTGAGGGCAATTTGCATTAGTGTTCCCCCCAGGGCTCAGAGAACAGGGGAGGTTTTGTTAGGCTCATTGCTAACCTAGCAGACTATTTCATGGTTTGTCTTTTTCTGGCTCAAAAAAAGTAGGAGAATTTACAGTTCACAAGAAAGTTTTAAAATGTTGGCTTTAGATTCAGTCGGATGAAAGTCAAATATTGAAAAGCAAAGTTTCTTCTCAACCAGCTTTTCGACTAGTTCCAGTGAACGCTGTGAATAATAAAGCCCTGACTTTTAATTTACAGTTGAAATCTGCTTACACGATCCCCAAATTATTGACAAGTACAAGCCCATGATGTTTGTAACCACTTCACATATAGCCTGAAACACATTAAACAATGACTTCATTTGAAGAGGTTTGTTAACTTTATGAATATTATTATTGTTGGTCACAAGAGGCTTGGTCTTGTTCCAGTCTTGAAATAATTACTTTTACGCTGCAAAACTGGTTTATGAATTACAACATGAAATCATAATGTACAGTAGTCACGTTACTTCTTGGGAGGTTTTATTGTTATTGTAGTTATTACTCTGCAGCCTAAATGGATTTTAACAGTCCTGTACTATCCATGAAACAGTTTTGCATAAACTTTAGGTTTGTATAAGAACCTGAATTCTTGTCAAATACCCAGATGGTAAATTTAGATAGAAGCCCGTGCTTCTATCCGTTGTCAATAAGCATTCCTCTTTCTAGTCAGAGCGAGCAAATCATGTATCTGTAGCTTATTTGTTTCAAGTTGGTGTTTCTTTAATATTTCTTATACAGCTGCAATTTCTGTAAAAATCATATGTAATGAATGAAAACGGTGCTTTTCTCCCTCTTCAGTTCTCAGAAGACATTTTAGGGAGAAGGATAATTGCTAGTGAGAGCGCAGCCCAGTAATGCAGTTTACAGTGAAAGTGAGTCGCAAGGAGATAAACAAGGAAATGCATGGAGATCTACCACTTTCAGGAACTAGAAAAATCTTCCAGTGAATTGTTGTTTTTCCAGATGTGTATCATTTACAGAGATGAGACTTCACTGAGATTTTTGGCTTGTATGCTTAAGCCCATTAAGCTGTTTTGAAACTCTAAACCTGCAAGTTTCGTTTGCTTCCATTTTCCCCCCTTCTTTTTCCCTCCCTTCATTTTGCTCCCCTTATTCCTGTCTGCTTTTTTAGCTTGTTCTGGCAGTAAGGAAACCAAACGTTAAAAAATAATAATAAAGAAATAAAGAAAATTAGGCTTGAAACTGTCATTTTTCTGAACAGGAAGCAGTGAGTGGTCCCATTTATTTAAATTGCAGTCTGTGAGGAGAAAAAAAAAAGGTGGCAGGAAAACTGGTAGTTTCTTCTGCAGCTTTAAAACCTGAATGAATTTCAGTGACCCACTGGGTAATGGCTAATTTTTGTTCAAAAACTGTTTCTTGCAATGTGATAGGGTCGTATTTTTGATTTACAAGTTAGTAATTTGGAGATTTAGTTTAAAGATATTCTAGTGAATTTTCACTGATGCTGGGGATGAAGACCAATGTGCAGACATAAGGGATGCGAAGTAATTTAACCTTCCTCTAAAATACAAGCCTCTTAGATTAAACTTTTGCCAAGCTGCTGATAACTAATAGTGCAGTAATGTGCACAATCAAACACAGAACATCATTGGCCTATAAATTACACAGTACATATACAGTGGCCTATAACTTAAACAGTGTAGTGATTTATTGGATTAAAAAACTACAAATGTGGTAACTAGAATTAAATACTAGAGTGTAATTCTGGTGACACATCACTGCTAATGCAATCCCAGATGCTTGGCAACAGATTTTCATTAGGGAAATGTTTTCCCTTGTGATTGCTCCATGAGTTGTCCATTTCTTACTTTGGGTGCTTACCAGGAGATCTGGTTTTGGCCTCAGAGCACATTGTCTTGAATCATAGAATGGTTTTGTTTGGAAGAAACCTTTAAGATCATTAAGTTCAACTGTTTACCTAACACTGTGAAGTTACTGCTAAACTATGTCCTCAGCACCACATCTACATGTCTTTTAAATACCTCCAGGGATGGCAATGCAACCACTTCCCTGGGCAGCCTGTTCCAATGCCTGACAGCTCCTTTAGTGATGACATTTTTCCTAATAGCCATCCTAAACCACCCCTGGCTCAACTTAAGGCCATTTCCTCTTGTCCTATTGCCTTGCCTTTTCCCTGGAAGAAGAGACCAATCCCTACCTCACTACAACCTCCTTTCAGGTGGTTGTATAGAATGATAAGGTCAACCCCAGTTTCCCCGGCTGCTCCTCTTAAGACTTGAGCTCTAGACCCCTCACCAGCTTCATTGCCCTTTGAGTCACACCTTCCCCTGGGGTTACTGTTGGATTGCTGCTGCTCCTTGGGAAGGTGGTGCCCCATTCAGGCAGCAACAGCTCTGGCTGACCACAGGGAGAGGGCACAGGGAAGGAAGGAGAGGCTCCTCCTCTAGATGCTTAACTGATGCCATTTCTAAGAAAAACTGCTCCTCCTTCCCCTCCACACAGCACAGTTTGCAGGTTTGAGTTAGTCATCTGGAGTCCAGTTTCCCCACTCGGGCTTTGCAGAGTGGGACAGCGCAGGAGACATGGGTGTGCACAGGGTGCAGTTCCTCTCAGCTTGCACCACCTGGTGCAAGCACAAGATAGGTGTTTGTGTGGGGGGAACACAGGCTGCTTTGTGTCTGCTCCTGAGGAATAAAGCGCTAACTTCCTCTCCACAGGTACCAGCAACACTCGGGCAACTGTGCTCCTTGAGAGCTCTAAGAGTGTCATGCTCTTCTAGTGCATTAGATCTCGAATAAAGGGGTTTCAGACACCTAGGAAATTACAGAGATCGAGTTCTTTCTAAGTAGGATTTCTTTTGTCTAAGATTTATGTTGTGAAAAAGCATCTCCATGAGCAAGAAGGCACTTCCTTCTTTATGGGCATTAAGTACTACTTCCCTCCGTTCTGTTATAAGCTGGTGAGAAACTATCAACATATTTTGATAGGTTGAAAATAAATACTTTTAAAAAAAAAAGTTCTGAACAAAGAATCTTTGCAGTGTATTATCCTAAATTCTGATTCTTTAGTTTCTAGGTTTTGTTTATAGGGCTGTATGCATTTGATTTATTTGTCTGTCATCTTTTCTCTCTCTTCTTTTTGGGAAATGGGTTTAAACTCTAACTTGTAATGATGGAATGAACATTTGGCCAGAATAAGAAAAGTGCTAATTCCCTGAGGAAGAAGTGTGCTGCCAGTATCACTCTTGGCCCTGGCTCAGCAGCCACAGAGGCAAGTCTTTTCCAGATTTGGAGTTAGCTCTCTGTAGAAGCTGCATTTGTGTGCTATTAGAAGGGTCAAACAAAACAAGACCTTCATGCTTGCTTGAAACTTTTCACCTGAAGATGTCGACTGCTTTTTCACCTGATATGTACTGTAGCCCCAGCCTTCCAGAATGCTGAGACTACTACAGACGTTTTGAAAGTCAAAGTGAGATTTAAAGGCTAAACCCATAGCTCAGCTCCCAGGTGGTCTTCCCCCTCACTTAATTGCAGATGCCTGAAGGGCAGACATCTGAACTAATTGTCAGGGACTCCCAGTGGAGTGAAGTAGGCACTTCAATTTATGTCACCTATTTTAGATGTCGACTGGGAATGACATAAATCGTCCACCAGATGTGTCTGATTCTTCCCATGGACTAGGGAAGCCTAAGGTGATAAGCCGAGTTGGAGATTGTAGATGTCTACATTTAGGTGAGATAAATCCATTACTGCCATAAGGACCAAGCTGGCTTCCCTCCTGTAACAAGGGTGGATTTGGAAATTTTTTCCTACCTCATCTGATGTGACATCAGACAGCTTGAGTCACTAGTTCCAGGAGTCATGGCAGAGAAGTAGAGAAGTCACTTCTCCCCAGTCTCATAATTGTGTGCTGTCTGCAACCGTATAGCTAGTTTCCTTTGTTTTAGAGCAATTAATGTTGAGAAAGCACCGAGTTCATAGAGTTATACTGGAAAAACAAAACCTGTATTCATTAATGATCAGCACAGTAAAATTCAATTACCTACTCATTTCCCAGCTGTTGTGTTGGAGCAACTAAATTTTAGCTGAAAGCTTCGTTCTTCTTTGCTGTTGTCAACAACAGATGATAAATAGGAGAGAAGGAGTGAGGGTTTTACTGCAATCTACATTTCCAGGTGTGAAGCATACATTACAGCCTCTTAAAACAGTGTAAGGAACAACCACAATGGGGATAACAAAAAGCATTAAAAAAAATGCAAGGAAGCAGTACCTCATACGATGGAAATTATTTTAAATGAATTACTGAAAATTTTCTGGTTT
Organism: Jacana jacana; assembly: GCA_013400555.1. Lineage (NCBI taxonomy): Eukaryota > Metazoa > Chordata > Aves > Charadriiformes > Jacanidae > Jacana > Jacana jacana. Next base: position 132,186 of record VZTM01026132.1, on the reverse strand, counting down.
ATAATGTTTTGTTTTATTTTTCTTGATTGAGTAGTCTTGGAGTAAATTCACAGGATGTAAACCATAACCTGTTAACAGGAGCTCACCTGGGAAGGTTTACACTTCCCAAAGTGAGCTGCATGCATTCCTTGGGTACCCATTTCCAGGTAAATAAAGGAGAAAGGAAACTCAGCAGGAACACCAGGGAGGAATCATAAATGAATGTGAAAGGGGAGAAGGTAGTTGGAAGAGTCAAAACTGCCCTGAAAGATCTGTCTGTTAATCCTTGTCTCTAAGTGGCTTAAAAGAGGGATGGATGATTGCAGCTCAGTCAGTTACTGCTCTACAGACCAGGGGTGTGCTCCAAATCCTGTGCAGTTTGAAGTCAGAAAGACTGCTTGGACACCAAAAATGAAGCATAAGCCAGCTTTTTAGTCACAGCCACAGTAACTTGCTTTTAAGATCCAGAAAGCTTTTCTTTTAAAGTTTGGCCTTAGAAAACACTTTCTGTAACTAGCAACTAGTTCTAAATTTTGTTACTAGGTACACGTCAATCTTGGACTGTATTATTAAATTTCCGATAGCTGCAACTTATCAGATAGTTTGAGATTTTGTAAGTGAAAATACTTAAAAAATATTCTCTCTCTGTTTTTCTGTAGATAGAAAAATCCCTAGTAACTAGTAAACTTGAATTTTTCTGGGTTGACATGCCCACTCCCCTGAATTAATGTTTTTGCCCATTACTCTTTCCTTGTCATAGTAACAAATTCTTCTACTTCCTCTGCTTGCCTGTTCTTTTTTTCAATCTTAGCTGCATCCATGTAAGAACCTGCCACTATTGCACAGGTATTGCCATGCATGCTCTTCTTCTGCTCCCAACTAGACAGCCTCCTGCTTTCCTTTGTGCCAGCTCTGGCACCCCTCTCCTCCCTCAGAGAGATGATTTCAGCCTGCTAAATGGGAAGAAATCTGGGCACTCCACTTTCTGTGTTGGTTTGCGACAAGCAGGGAAGCAGAGGGGAGGGATGTAATGGCAGAGGGGGATGAAAAGGGTTACAGGAGCCGGACTGCTTTTTCTGGTGGCAACGAATTGCTAGGTCAGACAAGTTCAACCTGCAAAACCTCACATTTAGTCCTTCCCCTCTCTGGCTTCTCCCTCTGGGGCATTCCTCACCTTCCTGGCTTTATGGTTTTCTCCCTTTTCCTAAACTACTCCGTTTGCCCCGAGTTTCACATTTCTCCCTTTGCTAGTCTTTTCCTGCTGTATCTTCTGGTTGGGGGGTTCTGCTCTGCTCCCTACTGTTCTTTTCACTTTGGGGCACTTATTGAAACATATGCTTCTGCCCATGTTGTAATCCTGATGTTTACCATTTCCTTTTTTTCAGAAGATATAGCTAACAAGAAAATGGTGACACTATAGAGCTCGAGGGTCGAAATATTCTGTGCCTCTCCCCAGTCTTGAAATAAATTAAAGCAGAACTTCAGGCACTCAGATACTTTTATTTTCTTCTTCTTTTTTTTTTTTTTCTTTTAAACTTTTTGTCCTTGTTTTTTTTGCTCTGCCTGCTTCAGGAGCCTGATGATTTGAAATATTTCATACATTTTGATACCTAGGGTTTCTTTCTGTTGGATGCTGCTTTCCAATACATGCTCTGCAACTGCTCAAATATCTGTTCTGCCTCATTTTCCAGTAAAGGGAGCAGCACCGATTGTCCACCCAAGAGGCAAAAGTGGACTTTATGGGTAAATGCAGATACTGTATTCTTTGTCCACACCAAGTTAACTGAAAATTGCCTCCCTGTCCATGGGAACTCTTAAAGATTATTTCCTCTGCAATAGGAATTAACATCCACGGAAGATCCATAACTGGAAGCTTGTTGGGTATAGCACATCATCATCAGAGCACATAAAAACTTTGGCTTGATCAGTTTATCTTCCCAACATCTATTTTGAGTTATTTTGAAAATTGTTTCCCAAATCCCTGTTTATTTTTCCCTGAAAAAAAACTGTGTTACCTTTGTTTATAGATAACACAATGTGCTGGTAATGCAATTGCCTAGATTGTAGGTTGGAAACAGTAAAACTCATTAATTTCATATACGTCATGCCACACTAGAATAAGGCCACTTCCTCAGAGAACAACTGAGAGTAACTGGGTGGGGGGTGGGGTTGCTGTGCTAACAAAGGTTTGTGCAAAGCATTGAAAAATGATTAAAGAGATGGAGGAGGGCTCAGGAAATCATCTAGCCTGTCCCTAGCCTCTCACTCCACTGAGGTCATGCCTAACCGAGGGAGGTTTATGTATTTTTAAACACTTCCATTGATGGAGATGCCATAGTCTCCCCAGGCAAGTCACACAGAAGTCACTACTAATTATAACACAGCAGAATGCAATTTTCCTTCAGAATTTGGTGTATCTCCTACAGTTCGTGTAAATACGGGTTCACAAAACAACGAATGGGCTGTGAAATAGCGTTTCGCTCTCCAAAGCCTATGCGTTCGAGAATCTTGAGCCGGTCCTTCCAAATCATGCGGTATAAAAACATGAATGGGAAAGTTACTTGTGTTTGCTCCTGTCTCCTTAACCTTTGGGTCCTCCTTTGCGGGACCGGCGCCGCCCCGCGGAGCTCCAGCTGCTGCCAGGACGCTTTGCCCCGGGGGCGAGGGACGGCACCGCTGCAGCCTCCGCCGGGCGGTCGGGGGCTTGGGCCACCAC
>VZTM01026132.1:109945-129396 GCA_013400555.1 Jacana jacana | reverse complement strand
GGGCCGCGGGGGAGGCTGCACCCACGTGTGCCGGGAGGGGTGAGTCTGTCTGTCTGTCCGTCCGTCCATCCGTGGGTGCGCACAGGCGCGGAAGCCGCCCAGCGAGGGTGCGGAGTGGGGCTGGGGGAGGCTGGTTGCCGGTCCTTGCCCTGGCGGGGACTCGCGGAACCGGGGGGTGCCCTCCGCTTTCCCGCGTGGGACTTTGGCGCTTTGCTGGAGATGACATGAAAATATAGCTCTATGTATTTAAAAAAAAGAAAGAATAAAGAGCGCGGTGAGGTGCCAGCCGCGGAGCGGAGCGTGGCGGTGCAGCCCCTCCTCGGGGGGCGGTGAGGGGTCCCGGCAGCCTGGTCCAGCTCCGTCTGGTCCCTTTCTCCCCCTTCTAGCCGGCGGGGTGACCCCCCAGTACCAGAAGTGCCCTCGGTAACTGGTTCCGGCACCGCTCCCGCTGCATTTGAGATAATAACACCATATTTTATTATTTCCTTCGCAAGAGGTTGTGCTGTTGAGAAGCCACTTCCTTTCTACCAGCCTTATTAGGAGCATTTTCTCGGTTGGTCGGGCAGAAATAAATAAATAATAATAAAAAAAAAAGCTGCATAAAACCAACCAGTTGCCTCCTCTCCTGAAGTCAGAATAAACGCCAGCACGAGTAATAGTATGAGAGGTCTGAGGCTGCTCACGTAAATAACGACTAATTTTATTGCTGTTGATGAAGTTATGTGGGAACTGTCGGTCAGAGCTGGTGGCTTGCTCAGTTGGTCCCGGGGAGGGCAGCTTGCTGGCACTGCAAGGGTGGGTTGATGAGGGCTATCACCTGTGGAACACGCTGCGATGTGCTCCTCTCACTTGGTTCACCTCGAGTTTCTTTTTATGCCTTTGAAAAATATCATGTGGACGGTTTAGAGTGGAAGAATTTATTTGGGTTTTTTTTTGGGGGGGGAGGCTGATGCCTGTCCTTGTAAATACTTCCATACCCACCCAGCTGCAGGTATTACTCAGAACCTTCAGCTCCTGTTAGTTATACTGTACCTTTTACAGGCAGTGGCACACTGTAATATAGAAGCAATAACTTTTGTGTCATGTATGAGTAGCGATAATGATGTCTCCGTCCAACTGATCACCATGCACCAAATGAATCGGAACCTCTTCTTTTAATAGGGTAATCGCCCAGTTCATATTTAGGCACACAGGAGACAGACCAGTGACCAGCCCGTCACATGCTACCTCCATGAAACTTTTATTACTTCCTGTGATTGTGCCTGTCACTCTACCATTAACCACTAGTTACAAACACATTATTGTTTCTGACAATCGGCGATCGGTCCATTTGCCGGCAGCCAGCAGCAGATAGTGCATTAAGTTCAGGTCAGCAGGCATGCAGAGCGCAAGGCAGGATGCTCAGCTGCCCATCACCGCTGCTGCAAACCCACTGCTCTTTTACTGCAGCCCAGGGGAAGCTGTGCACCTAAGGGTAACGTTTTAAATTCTATTTATTTATTTATATTTACTCTTTTAAGTTACGTTTTCGTAACAGTGTAACAACTCATAGGTACATCAAGGAGGTAAGTGACTTCTGCAGGTGATGCTACTGTTTTGTTTGGGTTTTTGGTTTGGGTTTTTTGTTTTAAGAGAATATGGGTCTGGATGCTGTGCATTATCCATGCGTACGCTTAATGGGAAGCCTATGAATAGCCTAATTGAAAACAAATGCTTGCTGACCTGAAGATAAGCTAAGACTTTAGAGCTTTGTTGGATTGAGGCCTTAGTAATTACTGCTTAAATGTAACTTGGTACCATTCTTGTTAATTTTAAATAATTGCCTGGTGTAAATACAAATCAGGTTCTTGGATTGTTTTGATACCTGTGAAGTAAAAATTATACAGTGCTATAGGATTTAATAGCAAGTACTTTGCTGGCAGAAGAAATTACAGTGATTTCTGTGGTGGGCTCTTCTGCTTTTCAGGACTCATAATTAAAGTTTAATAGTTTTCGTAGAAGTGCATAAGGAAGCATCTACATTAGCACCTGGGTTTAGCTCAGCAGTGTGCTTTTGGAGGGAATCTCACGACCTTCCCCACTCATGTGCCTTGGTTCATGTCTCGGAGCAGTCCTGGAGCGTAGGAGCCAGGGTTTGTTCAGGTGATGCTGAACTGGAGGGATGTGCTCCTGGTGGTGCCCAGTGCCTGGAGGGCATTGGGGCCTCAGGACCAAGCAGGACTGTAAAGCTAGAGTGTATATGTCTGAAATTCATATGATTTGGACATTGGCTTTTCTGTACCAACTCTTTTGCTCTGTGCTGTGCTACTGCTGGTGCAGCATGGCAATGTGGCCATCAATCCATGCAGATGCCACTGCGATTCTGAAGCTTTATAGTGTATTTGCAAGCACAGCTTACACAAATGAAGACTTTGATTTAAGACTGTTATGGCTGTGGGAATGATCACATAACCGATAGCACGTTTGATACAGAGTGCGTTAAGTGCGAGTGGGATGACTGGTAATTATGTCACGGTTACACTTTGAACTCAGCATTGATGCTGACTCACCAAAAAGCTCCGGTAAGCAAAGAGGTCATTTTAACCAGCTTGAAACATTTTTTTTTTTTTTTTCAGTGAGAAATAAGTTAAAAGAAATCAGCTAGCTGAAAATGAATAGAAATATCTTACTAAAGTGGAGTAGGTTTACCAAAAAAAAAAAAAAAAGAAGGGAAGAAAGAGGGTTACACTTACACTGAGTCACAGAAATTATTTTTTACCTAATATTATTTCACCAGCCCAGAGACCTCTTCTCCCTTTCTGATATCTATATAGTATTTTTATAGAAACTTCTCAGAGGTTGAATAATATCTCATACTCACTGTATGTTCCCTGGCCAAGCTGTACCCTTTAATTTTTAGACATAGGTTAGTTTTACTTGCCCACTAATCTTCCTGCTGAATTTACTCTGATTTACAAGCTATTTTTGGTATTGTGGTGTTTATAACCAATACTAAGATCTCCAAATGTTCCAGGAACATTTTTCAAACAATTTCATTGTTTCGGATTATCACCTTCAAAAACTGGGATTTCTTCCTGTTGATTCCTAAATTCATAAGGGCTTTTTTTCATCTTAGTAGGAGTTACAGGGAGCAGTAAAAGCTGCTTCATGCACTTTGGTGAAAATATCAGAAAGCAAAATTATGCTTACTTTATTTTAAGAGAACCATTGATAACTTGAAATGTAGTTGAAGTGAAGAAAAGACTCAAAATAGCTTTGGGTGTTGCACAACCAACTGGCCTCTCAGTGGTCCAAAGCAGGAAGTTTGAAGTATGATCTGGTTTGGATATAGCCATTTTAGTCTTGGTGTAGCATCTTTAATCTTGTTTTGCCATGAAACATTTGTAGAAGAGATTTCCCTGAAGGGAGAGGAAGTTTGCCCTGATGAAAAAAACCTGGCTGTCTTTATTCGGGGAATAGGAGAAAATGGGGAGGAGCTGAGATTTGGAAGTGGCTGCTCTGGTCTGTAGGGTACGGCGAGGGGATTCATCTGAAGAGAAGATGCAACACTCTTCCTTGGGGCCAAAAACTGGGAGTTCTGGCATGCGGAGCAGAGGGGATATGTGGGTCCCTGAAGGACACAACTATGAGTTGGTTTAAGCCTCTGAGTTCATGACTGATACTGAGGTCACCTCCAATTCAGGTGTCAGAGAGTATTTTGGGAAAAAGAAGGATTTTTATTTTTTTTTTTTCCCTGCTCCTAGCAGTATTTGAGGCATTGTCCTGTCTCGTGTGTTGGCTCAGCTTATGTCCAGCTTTCTGGTGCAGTGGGCAGACTTCTTGCTTGCTCTTAGCATCTTAAATCTGTCTGCCTGCGTGGAAGGATGGAGGAGACAAAGAAAACAGTTTGCAGGGGAAACTATGACACTGGTGAACCGCAGAATGTGTTCTGGAGCACCAAGGCAATTTAAAAGAGGATAATAGACGTTTTCCTCTAGTGTTCAGTTGTAGTAATGTAAATTGTTATTTGTAACAGAATTAAATTACAGAATAATTCAAAGTGGAATAGTGAGATTGGTGGTGACAAGGTAAAACTGTAAGTAAGGACTGTAAAAACCTCTTCTTGAGCAGCACCCAAACACTGATATCCTCCTGTGGACTTGCTTGAATTTTGCAAGAATCTGTTTTTAAAGAGAGTTGCTTGCCTTTCTGATTTTAAGACACGTTGCCCGATGACTTGAGCCTTCAGCCTCTCACAGATTCTCAACAACAAAATTACGTGCTGCAAATGGACAACACTTATTATAGTGATTGTAGTAAACTCTGCAAGTAATTTATCTTACAGGAGTAATAAGCCTGCTGCCTTCATCTAGACCATTTGTCTGGTTTCTCTCTCTTCCCAGTGAGAAACAGCACAGGAGAAGACCGGGGCGGTACACATCCAGATCAACCACAATGTAGGTTTGCAGTCAGGTTTGGTGAGGTGGGGACAGGTGGTGGGATGCAGGCAGTGCTCAAGATTAGCACAATATCTTGCCCACTAGGCTCTGTCATTTAAACATCTCTGCTCCATAGCAGGCAGCTGCATATTTCCTCATATTTCAAGTACTCAAAGGCAGAGTTAACTAGTTCAAAAAAATTAAATTGCTCTGTAGGTGGTGTTTTCTAATTAGGAAACTGTGAAGAATACTTACAACTTGATCAGATAATAAGTCACAGAAGAGGTGGGTAGTAGAGAAATGGTTCAAGGTCAGATTTCTGCCATCCTCCTCTCAGATTTTATTCATCAGAGATGTATGCTGACCTCATGCGCGGTGGACGTTTTGCTGAAGGAATATGATTTCCGATTGCTATTGAGCCCAGGCCTTCATTCGGGTGAAATTTCCAGTGCTGGCAATGATTCATGCTTTACACTTCTGCCACATTTGAAAGTGCTTTTATTGCTAATCTCTAAAGAGTGTATATAAATATAGGAAACGAGCACTGTTTGTCGCTCAATAGCGAACACCAAGGCCAAGGTTTGATTGGGATTGATGGAATCTGAAGTGAATCCAGCCGGCTTTTATCTGCTGTGCAAAGTGTCTGTGAGTTAATGCTGAAGAGCCAGGAGGAGAGGAAGAAAGGAAGCAAAGAGCTCTCGTGAGTCACAGGCTTTTAAATAGTTGCAGGAAGCAGATTTCAATTCAGATCAGGTCAGTTTTTACAATGCTTGAACTCTTGGTGTATTCCTGGGCCTCTTCACACATGCATGGGTATTAATGTCCTTTCTCTTGGGCACAGGAAAAAAGATGAGGGCAGATGCAGGCCGAGTTGGGCAGGGCTTGCTAGGACAGATGCAGAGCAATGCTGGTGTGGTCATATTAGCCTGCCTGCTCATATTCGCCAGGAATAGACAGGACCTAAAGTATGTAGAAAGTGGCCACTCCGTGTATAGATAGCAAGAGGTAAAGCTTTGCTTTCATTTAATTTCTCTGCTTCTCTTAACACAGTATAATCTATCTCGCTACAGTGCAATTACAGTTCTTATAACAGTACTTATGAAGAGGCTGTTTAATAAAGCTCCATGTGAGTGGGGCTTCAGGGTTTTTATTCATAGGCACACAATCATTTGGCTCTGATTTAGCGGTATGCTTCCCCAGTACAATTTATGCTGGTTGTGCTTCTCCAAGTGGGGATTTAATCAACCAACAACAGGCCTACCTAGAGCTGCTGGATGGATGAGGTTTTGTGGTCTCAGTGCTGAGAAAGTCTTGCCTGAGAAGCAAGGTCTTGCGTGGCCAAAATCAGCATCCTGTGCCTGACAGGAAGGTTAGCAATGTAGACGAAGTTCAAGATGAGAAGGGAGGATTTTGGTCTCTGTCATGTTATGATTTTTTTTGAGCAGGGCACTCATCTGGTCCTTTTCTGTTACTTATTTTACAGCAGCAATGCTTCTCTCTCTAAAAGAACTGACTAGTGGAAAAACATACCAGCCTTAATGTTCAGATGTGAAGCTGCTGTGATACAGAACTTACTTTAAGTAAAAATGTTGGGTTGACGCTCCCCTTGCAGGCTGGTGGTTTGCGTTTCAGTTCTGTTTCCCAGAATCTTTTTGAAGAGTGGAGGTGGATTTTTACATTTCTTTCAGACTGAAGAGTGAAGCTGTGCAAATGGAAGATGATTGAGGTCACAGATCTATTTAGATAGTTGGTTCTACTTTTATTTATCTTCGGTTGCTAATCAGTTACATTTTGTAACCGAGTGCCTTTGCATGATACTGTGAAGAAAGAGGTTACTTGCTTATCATACTTATTTCTGTTGACATCAAAATAGCATTTTTTGTTGGCCACAGGTCTTTGAAGCTTAACTTATATAGAATTTAAATGCCAAATAAAAATAAACCCTAAGAAGCAATCTTTTGAGTGGCACGCATGCGAGGTCTTTTGAACGCTTTTGAACTTCTTTCATTTGTCTGTCTGTCACTCACCAAGTAGTATACCTGGGCAAGGGCTGTTCACTGCTCTTACTCTAATGGAATACCTCTACCTGCAGCAAAAGTACAGCTGAACTCTCAGTGGCCTGGAAAAGATGTACTCAGAGTTCAAATTTCATATTACTCCTGCCTTTCTGTATTTGAGAATATAGAAAGCCATTTCACTCTGTGCAGTGAAATGACTTTTTCTTGTCTAGGGAATAAAGGAGGTGTGCAAGCATTGTATTGCCTACAAAAAGAATCTAAGAGCCTTTCTGTAGCAACCCTTGGCTGACGAATCCATGTGGTTCACATTCAGTTTCTCTAAATGGGTGTCAAATCTTAATGCTCCCTTGGGAGATGCCTGGGTCTCAGTGGGCACAGCTGACTGAAAAAGCAAGATAAGTACTGCTTTTCTTTCTAATGATAACTATCCAAGCGTTACAGACAGTGCACAGTTAAAAGGATTCCCTGAATGTAGCTTCTACTAAATGAAAAAGTGTTAGGAATCGCTAATGGGGAATTGAATATTACAACAGTAACGAAATAGCACTGGTTGCTAAAGGCAAAGTTAGTATAAAGCTTGGGTTTGTTCAGGGTACGGTGCCTTCAGGTGTACAGGAAGAGTAAGTGCTGATCATAATTACCTGTAAGATAGCCTGCTCTTATTTCGGACTCGGATGCTTTAAATTTTTGAGGCAGGTGAATGAGTCTTGGAAATGATACTGCAGGCTGTTTGATATTTCATCATAGAATCAAATTGTTTACTTTCAAATAGCATCATGTATATATGTGTAGATATGTGCATTACTTTATCTAATTCTGACTGTCAATCACCTTAGCTACGCTGCTGTGAAGGCAGATGATCTCATGATGTTATAGCTGCTGCTACATTGTATAATTCCACTAGATTGGATCTGGGCTTCACTGCTTGTGTTTACTGTAGATGTTCAAGTTTTTTGAAATCAAGCATCTTGAATAGCTAAGTATAGTCTATAGATACCTGGTGTGTGGCACCCAGATTTTGGCCTGAGTATCTGTATCTTCTAGAGCTTGCACATATTTTCTTTCAGTGTTGATCAGGGTGTAATATTTGCAAAAGTTCACGTATTTTGAAAGTTGATTACATTGTCTGGGTTGTCTGATTTGATTTAGAGACCTAAATTAGGTTGTGTCTAAACTTGATTATTTTCTCCTTCTGCCTGTTAGTTTGTAAAAACTCCTGTTATGCTCATCTATACGTGACTTGGCGTATAGATTCAGTATCCTCGCAGGCTGAAATTCGCATTTGAGTAGATTACTGTATTTTTTCCAGTCTGGTCCTATTAATAAATATCCTGAGGCTTGCAAAGCACTTTCTTGTTTAAGCACAAGCCGTGGAAAAGACTCTGAAGATAATAGTTTGATAGATGGATTTTAAGCTTGCCCAAAAGCTTATACTTCCCACATGGGGTCTTGAATGAGCATAGTTTATAGCACTATATGGGCAAAAATCAAACCAAAACCCAAACCCACAGACAAACTGTGTAGGAAGAAAACCTTAGGTGGTTGCAGCCTGGTCCTGTTCTTGCTGAAATATGTCTCTTGAAACAGATGTTGAGACCAGCTTTGTGCAGAGGCCACACCCTCTGTTTTCCTTGGCAAATTGTTTCACATTCCAGTGACCCTCTGGGCAAAACATCCTTTAATTGGTACTGTGGCCTTAAATGTTTCTTTTTTTTCCTCTGTGGTAAATTGTTCGTGTCCTATATCATTGAAGGCTGCCACTAATATTTGCAAACTGTGATTATGTACCCCTTTACTGTCAGCTTTGTAACCGTGCATGTTGAATGTTGGAAATATTCCCGTATTTCTGTGCAAGTTTGCTTAAATGAAAGTGAGTGATTTATTTTAGTGCATGATGTGGTACTGAGGAACTTGTGGCAGAACATCGGAGATTTTGTTGGGTGCAAAGATCTCTGTGAGTAATTGGGGAACCCCCTGATTAGCTGGTTGCTTCCTCTTCCAGATGTCTGTTTCTGTGATCCTTCCTTGTGAGTGCTTTCATATTTGGGTTCATAGCCTGTTCCAGCATCTGAGCACATCTGGACAAATGGTGGAAACGGATGGTAAGAGATAAAGAGCATGACTTGGCTTTTTCACTGGAGGGTTGGGTGTCTTTCAGAGTAGGAGCTACTGAATCTCCTCTTGTGCTGTCTGCAATGTCTTGAAAAGGTACGGGTAGAAGCGATGGGAGGAGGAGTTGGTTCAGCCCATGAGAAGTAAGCCTGAATCTCAGCAGCTATCCCCCTAGTGAGGGATGGGAGATGTTCAGGTCTTGAGAAGATGTACATATCTTAATGACATATTTTCACTGGACATATGTCTGATGTGCACCTGCTTAGCTCTCAGCATCATTTGGGTGGCAGGCAGTGTATCTTAACACTTCTGTTCTGCTGAGGAATTAGGAGGTGACTCTTTTCAGCAGGGAGCTCCACCCTGTGTCCTTGTAATCTCCGAGCTGGATCGCTATGGTGCTGTGTCTCTGGGGCTGGTGGTGGAGGAGCATCGGAGGCTGCTGCTAGTGGAGGCATAGCACCATGGAAGAGCTGAACGTTGCATCCCTCGCTTCCATGTGGGGGTGATATACAGAAGCCTCAATCATCCAGGAGCAAGCGACAAAAGATCTCACCTACTCTCACGCGATGTCACCAAGCCCATGAGTCAGTCCTGTTCTCAGCACATCCCAGCATTTCTGGGTTTAGCTGCACTGGGTTTTCCTGAAGCAGTTTGTAGTCCCCCTTCTTCAACAGAAAGCAAACTCCTCCTGCTCAGATTGTTGAGTTTCAGGGCACATAGTTTTTAATTTCAGGCTAGGATTTTTCCGGTGCATTGTTCTGGCAGGTAGCTGGTTCAGGGCTGCTTTGTTTCCCTGTGGCTGGGTGAGCCTGCAGTTGGGTGTTGTGGTGAAAGAAATGAAGGTGCTAGCGATGGGCTTTCTTTTCAGAGTTAATGAGGAGCATCAGTAAAAATTCCTTTATAAAATACCTATAACTTCTTTTTTTTTTCCCTTGTTTTCCTTGGCATGACCTTGTCGTGAATTATGTTCAAGGGGTCTGATTTTAGATTGATGTAAATCTGAAATTCCGTCAAAAGCCACAGGAAAACAGACTAATTAAATGTGAAGTTGAGAACTTCATTGCCTCCTTACCTGTCGTCTTCCAGAATGCGTCTGTATTTTAGTCAGGATTTTCCATGCATGACTGCACAGCCCATGTAGAAGCAATGTCAAATTCTATGTTTATGGAAACATAAGATAAAATAAATAATATAATTAAAATGTTGCAACATTTTTATTTAATCTCCATCAGAATCACAGAGAAGAAAAGGGGAAAAAAAGAGCAAACTGTGCGGTCCTTCTCCCTAATTGTACATTATTATTGGCCAGGAAAGCAAATGGCATCCTGGCCTGCATTGGGAATAGTGTAGCCAGCAGGAGCAGGGAGGTGATCATCAGCTCTGGTGCAGCCGCACCTCGAGTACTGTGTTCAGTTTTGAGCCCCTCACTACAGGAAAAACATTGAGGCCCTGGAACCTGTCCAGAGAAGGGCAACAAAACTGGTGAGTGGTCTGGAGCACAAGTCCTGTGAGGAACGGCTGAGGGAGCTGGGATTGTGTAGTCTGGAGAAGAGGAGGCTCAGAGGAGACCTCATCGGGCTCTACAACTTCCTGAAGGGAGGTTGTGAAGAGGAGGGGGTCGGCCTCTTCTCCCAGATAACTAATGACAGGACTCGAGGGAATGGCCACAAGTTGCACCAGGGCAGATTTAGATTAGATGTCAGCAGAAATCTTTTCTCTGGAAAAGTGTTCAAGCACTGGAATGGGCTGCCCAGGGAGGTGGTGGAGTCACCGTCCCTGGTGGTGTTGAAGAACCGTCTGGACGAGGTGCTGCGAGACGTGATTTAGTAGCTTAGTGGGTAGCATTGGTGTCAGGAGGATGGTTGGACTAGATGATCTTGTAGGTCCTTTCCAACCTCACATTTCTATGATTTCTATGATTCTGTCAAATATTCGTGTTAGTGAATTTAACAAGGAGAGTGTCAGTTGCCTGCATTTACTTCCAGAAGAGAAGCTCTTGTCCTTTCTGATTGCTGACCACCTGATGATTTGTCTTTTGGCTAGTTATGGACAATTTTGGGGAAATTCTCCCTGCTGTGAATTTTCTAATGGAGAATAGCTGTCCCAGTACAGGCGATCCACAGCATTGGAAGTGGTTCTTGCAAATCTTTAATTTTCTGATAGAGCTGTAGTCTTTGAAAGCATTCCTTGATATGAGAAATTTGGGAGTCTCCATTTATTGAGTCTTTCTGCATGAATTTGGAGAATTTGTTTGTTGTCCGTGATGCTGAACAGAATCATATATTTTACTTCTGGAGAGGGTACGTAATCGCTGGAGAGTATTTAAACCCTTTAGTGCTAGAACAGCGTTTGTTGCTATAAATTACAGTTGTCATTGTGTGCCTACTAGACTGTAAATTAGACTGAACTGGAGTTAAGATGGTGGCCCTTCCTGGAGTGGAATGAATTTGGGTTTTCCCATGGTGGGTGCCACACCATTTTGTATCACTTCTCATGTGCGCGTTTCCATCGTCCATTGAAAGTCATCTAATTCTGTATTTGCATTGGTGCAGGCTTTCTCAAACCCAGGTAAGCAAGACCTATTTTTGTTCCCTAAAGTATGTTAGAGTGGCATTCAGACTTCTTCTGTAAAGTGACGGGGAAAAAAAATTGACACTTTGGCTTCTCAAATTTGTTGGCTTTCAGTGACTTTTAGATCTGCACAGCTGAATTTGAAAAGATCCTTTTGCTAAGAGCAATCCTGTGCGTTGAGCCAGCTGGAGCCTTGGGCTATTTCTTCTTTTTTTTTAACTTTCTTTCTCATGTGGAGTTGCCAGTACAAAATACCCAGTGACTGTCACTATGCAGCAAAATTTTTTTAATGCTGTTGCAGCTCCTATTTCTCTCTGCAGGGCAGAAAAAGGTGAAGGGCAGTGTTTCTGTCCCTTGACTAAATAGAGTGTAATTGAAATGCACAGAGAGCACATCTGATGAGTAGCAAGCTGTTGGGTTTTGTGGTTGCTTTTTTCTTCTTTTTTGTCTGTCTCTTGAGTATAACTCCAAAGTGTTTGGCAAGAAATATTGCTGCCAGGAAGCCCTTACAGTTAATATCTATTACTAGAAATATGGTACTTGTTACCTTAACTTGCATGTAACGTTAAGCAGAGTTTACTTATCTCTTACTTTCAGCTTATTTTGTGCCAGTTGTTTAAATCACTTGCCCTTTATGCAAAATTCATGCCTGAAAAAGGAATTCCAAGTGGAGGAACACCATTGAATTCCTTCCCTTTAGTTACATGCTCCTGAGGATGCTTTTTTATTGCTTTTTTGGTAAAGTTCTCTTACATTCTGTCTCTTGCAAAAAAGGGAGAAAACGACCCATTGTGAAATACAGATGCTTTGCAGGTTATCCACAACAACGTCATAAAAACTCTGTGCAGAACACATTATCAGACCTACCAATCCTGTACTGTTTCTGGTGGAATATTTACACTTTTTCATCAGTTTTCTAGCCTTCAACACATCCTTGATGTGAAAATAAATCTAAAGCAATTGACTGGTGATAATAATTAATGTGTGAGGTTTGGCAAATTAGAACACCCCTTTCGGTAGCGGTCACAGGAATAGCAGGGGTTTCCACTTCTCCCCAGTTCTGTTTGTGTTCCTATTTGATTTGCTGACACACGTTGCTCCGAGACAGGTTTGTTAGAACTGAGATCTTCATGCTCTTCTCCTTTGGTAATTATATTTCCTTTAATTTTGCCGGTGTCCTTTTGCAAGCTAGGGCTTTGGTTTGAATGCTTCTATGTGACCTGTGCTGGAGGGCTGTGTTAAAACGGTTCCCTCCTTGTTTTTCCCCGTGTCTTCTCTGAATCGTTGTTGCATTGCCTGTGTTACTCTTGTGTTTGAGGCGCTTGTATGTTTATCTCTTATCAAACACTGTTCCTCTCTTAAGGGCGCTAGGCCAGGCTAAGTCAAGGCTTCATTTTACACGCATCAGTGTTTAGTTTGCAGTATATATTACAAATGCACTACCTGAAGTTTGCTGAAATGCTGCAGCTTTGCTCACACTGAGGACTGGAGTGAAACCAGCTTCATCTTCACTGAAGGCCGATTCCAGTCATTGCTTCTGAAAGCCCCAGAATTTGCATGCCTGCTTGAAAAGGGTGAGGATGATTTCAGTGTTCTCAAAATTATCTGTGGCCTTTGTTTAAAAGAAGGCTTGATCCATTTCCTCTTTCCATTTCCATTTATACGTGGCCTCTCTTCTGCTGCATCATTCCCTGCATGTAGCCTCCCTCCACTCCCCAGCACAAAATAAATCTTATGTGCTACCTCTTTCTTCCACACAGACATCTGAATCATCTGTTTAAAAATTACTGTGTTAATTTGCACCTCTGAGGTTTGTTTTAGATTCTGTGGAAGCTCAGGGGATTTCTAAACCTGGGGTTTTCTTCTGTAATTTTTTTTTTTTTTGCGAGTAGTCCAGCCGGCAACTTGGGTCTTATAATGAAAACTCAAATTGTGGACATAATCTTTTTTTTTCCTTCTCTAGAGTGCCTTGTATACAGTTGATAAGTCCTATATGATTATTACATTTGAAAACGCAGGATGTTGTCAAGCATCCTTCATAAGTGGTTTTAATTCTCGTGAATTCAGTAATTCCCCTTTGATCTGAAGAAATTTGAATCCTATTTCTATTCTTGATTTCATTAAAACATCATGTCCTATAAATTTCCTTTAATTTTCCATGTGTACTGCAAAACTCTGGGGTTCTTTTTGTATGAACTGATAAATTAGTGTATTGTGTACTACAGAGATTAGCATTAAAAATACGTTTCTTGCTTTAAAAGGCCTATGACATTTATTTTCTCTCTGGCAATTGGGACACAGGTGAAGTTGAACGTTTGAAAGCAAGCTGTTGATCTTAAACGTATCTTGTCATCTTCGAGCTATTGCAGTTAATTACAAATCAGAAATAGAGTGTACCCCTGTTTGAGCAACCCTGCCAGATTCTTAGGGTAAGCTTTCTGTTGCCCCTTCTCTTTTTTGAGCATGTTAGTTCTGTAGTTTTTAAAGAAATCAAAATTATAAGCTGAGGGGAGCAGAGCTTGTACGTAGCTTGCTCTGTAAATTATTTAATGTGTGTTCAAAGGCAATAGTGTTAGGAGTGTGTACGTATGTCCTTGGTTTTCGCAAATAACCTTGTTATGTTCTTGGTGATTCATCTTGTTTTCTGGCATGAAACAACTTTTTTTTCTTTCAATGAGTGGTAATACTATTCAGTTTTCTGTTAACTTGATGGAATTGATATTTGTCTAGAAAGGATGCAAAAGCAAGGCGGGGGAAGAGTTCACATTTGTTCTGGGGTAAGTACCTGCAGTTAATGGAGTTACCACGGGGAATTAATGTGTCTCACTATTCATATTCTTCAATTCCGCTTGAACTGGCCTCTAGCTATCTTTCTGTATCCATTTTAAAGCAAGCTTGAATGCAACTAAAGCAGGGTGACTGGAGCAAGGCAACAATAAGTACTCTGAGTCATCACAGTGCATATTTAGGTGTGTAGACAGATACTTAACTCTTAAGTGCAGTTTCTCAACTGTCTCCAAATAAGCAGATAAAGAAACAGGTGTTTTTGATTACATCAATAAGCCAAATTAGGTTGGTTTTGCATGAGCTTTCTTTGAATCTCCTCAGGGCTACTCTGCTTGAAGCAGAAGTGGGAAAACAAATGGCAGTGTATTCCCTGTCACTAATTAAAGTTATGTTTGATTATGAGGTTTCTTTGTGTTTGGGATTGTCCTTCTTATCCACGTCCTTCTTATCACACTCAGTTCAGATTGTCCCAGCCCTATGAGTGGGGTTTCAGTGTCAATGATGGTTATAAATAAGCAGATCTAGTGAAGACTGAAGGTCAGGACAATTCCTGCCCTACTGCATTGACCTGCTTTGAGCTAAAAGCATGTTCTCATTTCTCTCAAATGAGGGAAGCAATGCGGTGTTTGGGTGGCCATTCTAGATGATGATATAACTGGGTGTCTTCCTGAGCTCTGTCCTGCCGGTAACGACCTCTCCACAAGACCACCACCTCTTTGGCAAGCATGAGTGTAACTCTTGAAAAGAGTTCCTTGTATAGAAACTGTGCTGACACTCAAAAAAGGGCTGGAAAAAAATGCTATTCTCTTGTGTTTGGTGAATCCTGACTCTTTTCAGCTAATTACTAATGGCTTGGTTTTCGTTAGTCCTGGAAGTTGTTAGCTCCCAATACTTCAGCTGCAGCATTGTTTGCTCAGCACTGCTGAAGAGCAACACTGAGAGATTAAATTATACATTCATGTAAATATTTCTGGCTTATAACACCTATGTAAGGGAAGGCTGAGCCAAGGCTCAGACTTACCTTCTCACCCCATCAGTGAGGAGCAATGCTCGAAAGACTAAAAAGACTACTTTCTTTTTCTTTTTTTATTTGTTAGGAAAAGAGACCTTTGTAATCACAAGGGTGTCTGCTTTGTATCTTTCTCTTACATTGTAATAAATATAGTAATATATATATGTATTAGTTACATATTTGTGTGCATTTTACTGCTGTGTTTGTATATACTGTCCTTTTACTACTTCTCTGCTGGAAGTATCTCATTTGAGGTTATCCACAAGATTGCCCAATCGCCGCATTACGATTGGTCCTTAACAGATGTCATCAGCATCACCACCGCAGGAGTGAGTGAGCAAGGCTGGCTGGTGGGCCTCTTGAGGGTGTAACAGAAAACTCCTTCTCTCTTGGTAGAAGATGCTTAAGTGACTATGCTGAGACCAAGTTCAGTTATCTCTTTTGAAATGCTTTCTTAATGAGCACAGACATTTCTTGAATCCAGTAAAAAAGACAGCAGTGTGCCATGTTCTGATGCAAAGTTAGATCTGCTGCCGTAATACCTAGTTGTGACTATGAACTGTTGTAGTATTTTCAGTGTTGGTGTTATTGTGATGTCACCTGTGAGTTCTGGACAATCATTTCTCAGAAATTCTTTTCCTTAAGCCCTCTGTTTTCAGTAGTGTGTTTTGTCTTTCCACAAAAGTAATTTCAAATGAAAAGGAGGAATTAAAAAAAAGTTGCTGTTTTGACAGAAGCAGAAGTAATGGCATTAGTTCTGGGAATGAAAAATCTCCAACTTGGAGAAAAATTTAAGAGCCAAGATGTGTTTTGATAAAGCATAAGGGAACTTAACAGTAATAACACTGATGAATTTGACTTTTCCTTACAGCTGTTCTTGCAGAAGACTTCCTCTTTTACAGCACATAGGCTGGATCTGATGCATAAATATGATGTAGCCAGAAGTTTCTCAGGTTGCACAATAGTTTTGACAGCCTGCTGTCTGTTGTCTTTTTCTTTTTTAATGTGTGTACCTCTTCCTTCCTTCAGGATCAAAGCTGTTTGCTGATTGACATTGTGCTGGGGAAAGTCTGCAATGATCCTACAGGCCACCATGTAGTCTTGCTTTATTAATATTTGTGTCAGGAGTGTTTGGTAGTTTCCTGGCTCACTTACATTTCCCGTGGATATATACCCTCTTAAATGCATTTAAATTACTTCCTAAATGACTTCTGAAACATGTACTTCTAGTTTTAGCAAATCTGTGTAGGTGTAACTTGAGCACCAAGGAAAATTGTACAGTGGAGAGGAAAAACAAACAAACAAAAGAATAGCTTTGCTTGAGTTCCTTTAAACATCCACGTGCCCCCTGTTGCTTCGGTGCATATCTTCCTACATTTCTAGGGGGCTTGGATTGTTTTTAGCACTCACACTTTATTTCCTGAAGACTGCTGCCATTCAGCACTGTAGAGGGGACCAGAGGAAATGATCTCTTGACTGAGTCTATTAATTATTGTTCCCCCGAGAATTCAGAAGGAATGGCAATAGCAAACAGCAAAAGTGCTCTGGAAACAAGCTAGTGCAATTATTGCTCATGTGTTTGGCAAATTAGGGGACCGATCCTTTTCCCAAAGGTTTCAAAGAAGCATATTCATTCTGTTTTGATGGAACTTTTAATAAGAGAGTCAGTCTTTGAGCCTGTAATTCTTCGTACATGCTTGAAGCTTGGAATCTTTGGAAGGAAAATGTTTGGAAAGTTTAGCAAAATTCCACTTGGCCAATATCTAGGAATGTAAGACACGGGGGACCTCCTGGGCGGTGGGTCCCTGCCCCTTTCTGTTGCACACAGCCACGCGTAATCCCTTACATAAACACAGCAGGATCTGTGCCTCAGAAATAGCTTTACTTCAGTTCACTCCTTCAGTGGAAGGGCTCTTCCAGAGCTCTGTGCCTGATAGTCATTTTTTCGTATTGGCCTAAACTAATTCTAGGGGCAATATGAGCTTTTAGTGCAAACAGCACTTTTGCTGCCCTGGTATTTAATTTATCCATGTTTTTCCCAATTGTTTTGTTTTAGCTGAGAATGATGAGCTGATTCTTTGCTGTGATGGACACCTTTGTTCTCTGCCTTTACCCAGAAACTCTCCTTTGCGTTTGTTGCTTTCTTCTTTTCTTCAGGTGGACTTCATGCACAGTGGAAACAAGTGGCTGCCTGGGAGAGCAGGGTTACAACAGCTCACATCATGGCCTGAAGTCAAAGAGAAAATGTCCTCTGTCCTGATCACTTCCCCACCCCAACTATAAATGGAGCCTGAGCTTAGCAGTTGACATCAACATCGCTGTGTTTCATATAAATGAAGACCCGCCTTTAGTGACCTTTTCAACTCATGGCATTTATTTATTTACTTACTTCTCTATCTATCTATTTATTTATTTATTTAACATTCCGTCATTTAAATAAATGCCTTAATCAGCTTTATTCTGCAGTTCCTCTGAAGCAGCTTACCCACAGAGCCTTTCTCATCCTGCTGGACTTCCTCTTGAAGTATGTTTTGCATGGCTGCTGGTTTTGTGGACAGAGGAGGAATTGGTGGAGTTAGGAGGTAGCAAAGTGTAGATACAGGCAATGAAAAAGGAAGGAAAAGGGCAGAGTATTGATGAGAGAGAGAAGGGTATAGCTGAGGAGACCTCACTGCTCTTGTGTTTGGAAACCAGGCAGTGCCCAAGCACTGGTCCCTTGCAGTCCCTGCAGCCCCAAGTCCTTGCTCCAATGCACCTAGAGTGTTCTGGAGGAGCCAAAAACTGCTGGCACTTGGAAGTAAAAACTGGAAGAACCTCGTAGGTTCCTCCCTACCACTAAACCATAGTAAGCGAAGCAGATGCTCGTTACTGTGTGGAAAGCTTTTGCTCATTTGGTCAGATTTCTTTTGGTTGCAGCACTACTACTGTGACAGTAACTTTTTGAGTAGATAGCAAAAAAGGAAGCCTCCAACTTTAACATTTCCCATAGTTATGGATACCTTGTCAACAGGAAAATTGTACTTTGTCCTAGAACTAGTATATGCATCTGACATAAATGACTACAACTTAGAGGACATAAAGTGAACTTCTTCAGTCTCCTTCCTCTCCCCAAATCATTTGTTTCACCAGTGTTGTTCTTTCTGTTCTGCTGAACTTGAGAAAACAGAAAATACAAGGACAAAGAACAGTACATGTTGTTTAAAGAGAACCTGTTGAGAACTGAGTTAATTTAAAAATTACATATATTTTCCATTTGTATTGGCATAATTCCTCTCCTGCATGGGTGTACACTTAAGATTTAAAATCATTATCCTTGTGCTAAGCAGTGGACCTTTATGCTGTGCATGCACACTAGGGATGTGTTGCATTTTCTGGGGGAAATGTAATTCATACTTGTAAAATTTAAGGATGACATTACATTAAACAAAGGAGTTCTTTTCCGTGTCATGAATCTGAATGGGGAAGCAGAAGTACAGATCTTTGTATGCTTCACTGTTTAGAGCGTGAATGTGCCAGCTCTCTCCTACATCTTTTTCCCTGGGGCTGTAAAGTTTTAGTAGCACTTAGCAAAATGTTCAAAGGAAACACGCGCCCATATGATTTTTAAGGACAGCATAAAGAGTTCTGAAGTAGTGACTCATGCAAAGTGTTAATAAATACAACTGTACTCAAATTGCTTAAAGCTGCCTCTGTTAGACTACAAAGGTGAGAGGTGTTTCTGAAACGCCCAGTCAAGATTAAATTGTTATCAAACTTGGCCTTCTGTAAACATCTGTCTAATGTAGATAACAATCTTTTGTTAGGTCTGATTGGCTAATTCTCTGACTTCTTTTGACAGGAGGAGTGTAAGAAGTTTTAAAAAGCTTAGTGAAGTTTATAGACATTTCAATTTTTTCTGTCACTAGGAGCACTGTAAAAGTGGACTTTGACGAGTTCTGTATGAAATAAATGATTATGCTGGTTGTCCTTCCCAACCT
The DNA here is from genome assembly GCA_013400555.1 of Jacana jacana. Lineage (NCBI taxonomy): Eukaryota > Metazoa > Chordata > Aves > Charadriiformes > Jacanidae > Jacana > Jacana jacana. The sequence goes on along the minus strand of VZTM01026132.1, from coordinate 110,501 downwards.
GTTCATGCAGTGCCAGAAAGGCATGGGCCATGGGAAGGTTATTCCAGTTATCGGTGGCTTGGAAGGCCTCTTGGTTGGTGTGGTGGAGCAAAGACCCATGCACTCCCCCTCGTCCTGCTTGATGTTTCCTGGGCAGGTTTAAGGCGTGAGGTGCGGTGGGATGGTGTGATGCTATGGATGCCAAGTTCATCTTTGCTCTAGAAGTGCTTAATGTTACTAGAGAAGGAAATACTACTGGGACATACGTGTCTATGGGAAACTTCTATTTCTTAGAGAAGATACTATTAATAATGATAGGAAGGCTATTTCTGGATGTAGAAGTCAACATATTTCTTCTCCTAATAGTCATTGAATGAAAAGATCGCTCTGTTTCAGGCATAGCTTTGGTATGTAGGAATGACCTTATGTAAAAGCTTACTAAGAAAACAGTTCTCCAAAAAATGCTTACCATTTAATTAATTTCAAATTGAAAGGTGAACAAAATGCAATCAGAAATCAAGTGGAAATAATAACATTAACTAAACAGAAGAAGGGGAAGACAGCGTTGTACTTCTTT
>VZTM01026132.1:87270-109863 GCA_013400555.1 Jacana jacana | reverse complement strand
TTTTTTTTTTTTTTTTTTCTTTAAAACAAAGTCCCCAAACTGTCTGAACCACACACAGAATGTTTTATTGGAGTGGCAAATGGATGAACTGCTTCAGAATAAAGGGCAAGCAGAGATCCTACAAAGCAAGCTGTTGTCTTGGAGTTTAAAGGCTTCTGTGAAAAATTCCAGAGGTCCAGCTGAGCTCTTTACGGAGGAAACTGATGCAAATAAAAGTGGTTCTTCAGACATAAGAATGAGGATTGAAATGAAGTCACAATGCACTGAAGGTGTAGTATACCATAAAAATAATCCAGAAAGGATCTCAACACTAGATCTATTTTCTACCTCCACTCTCAATAACAATGATTGCATTGGAGGTGCTATATTAAACCAAAGATAATTTGGGTGAGTGAGAGCCTGAAAAAGAGAGTCTCTGATTTATGAGTAAAACCGAAGATTCTGATCTTCCTGGACACTGAGAACTATACCATAGCCATCCCTAAGTGACCGTACGGATGTCAGAAGGTCAAAAGTCATGTGTACGTTTGCTTCCTCCTAACTTACATTGGGTGTTCTTGTAAAGTATATTACTTCTCCCTGCAAGTCTTACCTTTGCTGTTCCATTAGACATCTCAAAATATCATACGGGACTGACATGTAAAATTTAAAATCGAGCATTTTTGACAGATGACAGTCATATCAGAGCTGCTCACATATGATTGGAGAATAACAAATATACTCCTTGCTGTTGAGATGAAGCAAAAATGTGACTCAGGCACATGTAGACTGTTTACTTGGACATCAGTTGCGTGAAAGGCTTTAGAACAAGGATTTAACTACTAAAAGACAAAGAATAATGATGAATGGAAGATGAGAGAAAAATGAAGCATAATTTTACTATAGATAGACTGTGCCATAATTGATGGTTGTCTTTGTTAGTTATTGCATTTCTGAAAACTGTGTGGGGTGCTGTGGGGTTTTTTTGGTGTTCTAAATCACAAGCCTTGCAGAATATATCAAGTGTTAGATTTTTGGTAGAGAAAGGGAAGCGTTTATACCATTGCAAAGAGGTCTGGTACAGTTTCATGGAGAATTTGAGTAGGTTCCCAGTACTTCAAGTTCACAAGAGATAACTGAACGTCTGCAGGAACTGAAAGAAAGCATTTAAGGAAATAGAGGTGCTATCATCTTGAGGACTGGAGAAGACTGCCTAGCCTAATGAAAGGGAAGACTAGAAGGGTGCGATTATTCTCGATGACTATGTCAAGGGAATAAACAAAAAAGAATTCTCTCTGTTAAAGCACAGCAACAATAACAAATGAATCATAAACCACGCATATATTAAACTCAGGTTAGCAATCAGGAAGCTTCTGCTATGGAAACAGGGTGCATCTCAAACAACCTTTTGGTCAGATGATGCTCACCTTCCTCATCCTGTGCTCTCTCATCAAGAGTCTTGTCTGGAACAGGAAATACTTGTTCTGACCAGAACTTGTGGGGTCCACAAGAAGTATTGGTTTTCACAGAACAATTGTTTTAGGTTAAAAATATTGAGGAATTTGTGGTGGTTTCTGTGTGTAAGGACTATTAGCATTGTGTATATCTGTTCAATGACTCTTATTCCACTTGGAATAAATGGAGAAATAAAGCCTTGTGTATCCATGGAGACAAAATGTGTAGAGAACACAAAAACAAACAAACAAAATATTATAAGATATTTTCATCTCTAGACATTTTTATTGAATGGAGTGTATTTGTGATGAGGTCAGGTCACTTTGTAAGACACAAAATCCTATGTAGCAATTGGTCTTTTGGGCTTTAAAGTACATGAATATCGTGAAAGCAGGAAATGTGGAACTTAAGGATTGGTAGTCAAGTGCATTAGGAAAATGAAGATTGAGCTTTAGTGTCACTAGGGCAGATAAATAGCTTGTAGTTTTAGTGCAATGATTTAATCCGATCCCATTTTTCCCACTTTCCTATTTTTACTACTGGGAGGGTACTTTTAAATTTTTATTTTATTATTTATTCTAAGGCTTCTGATGAGTGGAAGAAACGTCACTCAGCTATCCCTTCCTCTCTGGTAAGGAATGAGATAGTGCTTTTAGGCCCCATGTGTATGGGCACAGAGCATGGTTTTATTCTTGTAGAGGGATAGAGAAGAGCCCTGGGAAGCGCTAGCAACCCAGTCCAGNTTTTTTTTTTTTTTTAAAGACAGAAGCTATGCAGCCTTAAAAGGACTTGTTTAAATTTTTGTGTGTGTGCTGAATATGTCAAGTTTGTAAGGAGCCAGCGATTCTCACATCCTTTTAAAGTGAAAATTATAGAATACTTCACATACTGATTCTCACCAAAATGCAGATTCTGTCTCTTGCTGTTTCTCACTCAATTCAGTTTTATGATTCCACTTGTGGCATGTGGATCATTTTCATAATTTGCCATTTAAAAATGGGTTGGGAGGCCAGGATCTGCTGACTTCTAACAACCTTGACATAGTACACTCAGAAGGAACCCCCTCTCGTCCCCTTCACCCTGCAAACCTAAACAAGTCCTTTTAAGGCCATATGAGAAGGATGGTGGATAGCTAAGGGTATAGGTGCTATATAAATCATTAAATAAGCGAATTAAATAATAGGAGAAAGACTGGAGTGAAATGGAAAGCAGAAATGGCAGCAGAAATGCAAAGCTCCATGGAAAATAGCTGGAGGTTTGATGCATTTTCTGCCTTCTTTGCCTTAAAATTGGTTCAGATGGTTGTGGAGTGTATGGTATATTCCTGTTGTATAAACATAGCTTAGCTAGGGGCTCGAAGGATCTGAAGAATGTTTTACAAATATTTGGTAATTGGCCTTCATGAATTTCTAAAGAATGCAGCGATGGAGGCTTTTTTGGATTTCATTGTATGTGACTTGCTAATTGGAAACTGAGCGGTAGAGCGTTCATTCGCCTGTCATTTTTCAGTACTTCCTTTGCTTATGGTTATTTTGTAGAAGGCAAAGCCTGTAAACTTTTGAACGAAGTGAAAAATGTGATTTCTGTTTCCTGTGTGCATTAGAGAACTGGCTTTTCCCTTTTGAGCTCTTGTGATGAGGTTGGACACTACACCCAAGTTTCCTTCCACCAGGCACTGTGCTTCACTAGCCATCACTGGATTTAATGCTGTTCCTGCTCAATTTATTACAAAATGTATGTTGGGTTAATGGGTGTGAGGTGCTTGGCTCTGCAAGCAGATACAGCAATCTTGTTTTCTTTTTCCTATTCTAAACTTTATTAATTTAGGTATTAGCATGGGTTTAATGCAGTATCACTTAGATTAGCAAAACATTAAATCATTCCTGTAAATCAAATCCCTTAATGCATCTTCTCATCTGTGAAACTCCTCTGGAATGGTCTCGACTTACCCAAGACTGCTCTCTCCAGCACTGGTAACAGGCCGTGAGCTGTGATCTGGCTATGAATAAATGTAATGCAGTAAAGTCTACCCTGATAAAATTTTTGGCATTAGTCCTATTATATGTGGAACTTTAAAAAATGTATTTGATTTCTGTGTGTGGTTTGTAACCTACCTCTGTCTGCAGGACTCTGATCCTAATCCTTTTAACATGAATGGGAGTTGTTTTTTTTTCTCACTGGAGTCAGTTTGAAAAAGTCCACAGTCTCCTTTTCCCAAATATTGCTGGTATGTCAGACACTCCAGTGTTGCTTAAGCATTCTCAGGTGTCTGAGAATTTACCTCTGGAAGCCTTTGAGTAGTGGCTTTTTAACTGGGCATTGGGTTCATTTGTAATCATCGTGACACAGGAGGCAGAACAACCTTTTCTACTTCATAGGAGTCATCAGTATTTTATTACTAATCATTCTTAATAAGCCATGCCACAGTACAGACAGTACAGAATGCAACTAAATCCAGTTGTGGATAAATGCATGCCAAACGTGACGTGTTCATCCTCTTTACCTCTATTAGTAAGGAACACTAGCCTGGTTGAAGGCATAAAGACTCATGCCGTCTCTTCACATTGTCCTCTCTAACACTGAGTAAACTTCCATAGCTTTCATATCAGTGAAAGTCATTGTCACGTTTGTCATGGAGTACGCAGTTAACTGGTTCTGCATGTTTGAATCCATTTCTGTGGGAAAATGTGACCAGGAGACACTGAGTTGGGACAGGGCTTTTGTAAAAAAACAAATGTCCTGGCCAGAGGGCAAGGTAAGAGAGTTGGCAAGATGAGCTCTGTTCCCGACTAAGTCTTGGCATCAGATAAATGCCAATATTTCTAAATATTTGTGGGTTTTGAATGGAGCTGCCCATCAACAGCCTGGAGTCCAAAGCAAAGATACCAGTCTGCTTCAGAGGAATTTCAAGGCAAGTGAGACAAATGAAGGCTCCTCAAAGGAAGAAATGGTCTGGCTTATCTTTATTGTTTTGTGATTTTAGGAAACATCAGCTTTTATTTTGAGAATTGCTTTCTTTGATTTGCAGTAAAAGACCAGACTGTTTCCTTGGATTTCTTCCATAGCCACACAGTTTTGGGCAACTTCACGTTCAGATTTGAATCTGAATTCTTTGAGTCAGCCTCATCATTGGCATGAAATGGTAAAATAAAAATCTAAGCCTGATGGATTCCTTCTAAACAGAAAGGTTTATTAGCTTAGTAATTTTTTGGGTAGTTTGGTAATGAGTTACTTGGGGAAAGGTGCTTATTATGTTTGTTCTTTCTTCATTTTTTGTTTGTCCCCTGAAAGAGAGCTCTTGCTTTTGGCAGCAATTTTTATTGGCCACGTTTATGTGGAGTATGGAGCCAGCATGCTTTCTTAGGCTGCATAATGAAAAAGTGTGTGCTATCATTTTGAAATATGAAGAAATTTGTTATCACATTAACTTGGAATATTCTGTGGGGTGTAATTATTTATCACAATAGGTACTTTTTATTTCTACAATGTACTAATGAGCATGTTAATTCTCTTTAAAAATCCAAGGCTGACAGTGAAGGTTTGGGAAAAATAACCCTATGTTTTATAATAATTTGTTTTTCTGAATGATATTTTGCTACTTATTTTCTCAGCTGGTCAGTGAACTACTGTAGACAAAAGTTTCTGTTTATCTGACAGAAGGAGTTTTATGGGTTTAAAACAACTTTTCCTTCCTCTGGGAAGGGTGGAGAATGAAAGTAGTAGCTCACTGATAAACTTGAATGAATGACACTGTCAGCTTAAAAAATGTATTTCTCTATATGCATTCTTGCAAGTTTTATAAGTACTGTCTAATGTGAGTTGTTCCAGGGAAGCATTAGACATTACTTTTTTTCTTTCTTCTTATTTTTTACAGAAATAGAGAATAGTTAAGATTGGAAAGGTCCTTCTGGAAATCATCTAGTACAACCCCCAGCTCAGAGCAGGGTTGGCTACAGCAGGTTGCTCAGGGCTGTGTCCGGTTGTGATTTTGGGTGTCTTCAGAGATGGAGACTCCACAGTCTGTCTGGACAACCAGTTCCAGTGTTTGGTCACCTTCACAGTAAAAGTTTTTTTCATATGTTTAAGTAGAATTTCAGTCTGTGCCCATGGTCTCTTGTCCTATTATTGGGCACCACAGAGAAGAATCTGTACTTCCTCCCACGCCAGGTATTTCTACATGTTGATAGGCCCCTATAAGACTTCTCCAGCTCTTTCAACCTCCCCTTGTATGAGAGATGCTCCTGTCCCTTAATCATATTTGTGGCTCTTTGCTGGAGGACTTGTTCCAGTAAGTCCCTGTCTCTCTTATAATGGGGAGCCCAGAACTGAACCCTGCATTCCAGGTATGTCTGACTCGGGCTGACTAGAGGGGAAGGATGCGCTCCCTTGACCTGCTGGTGACACTTTACCTAAAGCAGCTTATGCAGCTTAGGAAGCTGTTGGCCGCCTTTGCTGTGAGGGCTTGTTGCTGGCTCAAGTTCAGCTTGTCGTCCACCAGAATCAGGACCTTTTCTGCAAAGTTGTTTTCTAGCCTGGTGACCCTGCTATATTTGACTGGTATGCTGGGCAGGTCTTACATCATGCCCAAGTGCTTCTAGAGTTCTAGCAAGTCTGCCATGATGTGGGCCTGACAGGTGACCTTGTCAGTAAGTTTGTGTACCTTCGTGTATTGTGCCTAGACTGCCCTAGAGGCGGCATGGGCAGTCTGCATACCCGTCAACTCCATGCAGGATTTGACCAGTGTCAAATGGCTGGCTTACAAGCCTTGTGATGGGTACTTGACATAACTGCAGTGGAATTTGCTAGGACACATGGTCCCAGGGTTGAAATCAATACTATGTACTCAGTCTGTGCCCAAGAATACACAAGCTTAGATCTGCACTAAGCTTTCTCTGTTTTGGGTATCTAAGTGTCTTACCTTACACCAAAAAGTGAGCCAAAATCTACAAGGTTTTGACACAAGGAGGGTTAGTCTTGTCCTCAAAACCCAATGCAGATCTGTTGTTATTATCTAACTGCTTTCCCCGAGTTGTTTATAGATGCAAGTCTTCTCTCTTTACTGTGTATCTTTCGCTCCCATTTAGGGAAAAAATCCATGAACTTGCTTGTAAACCTACAAAAATTAGTAAGATTCAGGATCAGATATGGTACCTGTAACTGTGCTTAGCTTCCTGTTTCAGTTGTGTTGGATTGCAGCTCAACACCCTTTGTGTTGTCATATAATGAAGTAAAGGAAGCTGGAGAGCTTCATGCATGTTTCAGGAGCAAGAAATTCTGCATACAGATATAAAAAGACATCTTGTGAAATCTTTATCAAGTAGGAATAATGTTCTGAAACTAAACAAAGGAAATCAAAGATGCTCTCTAACATTTTCTTCACAACTTTACACCACAATGCTTTTAAAGAGGCATTAAATATTTATTTGTCAGATGCAAAGATGCAATTCTGCCTTTCTAAATGCAGAAGACTGTCAAAATTATAATCTTGTTTTTCCAGTTAACACTTTCCTTCCTCTAAGTAAGGAAAACTTATCTATATAATGCCAATACATGAAAGAACTAATGCCAATAGAAGAAAGAATTCAATGGGCTAACACTCAAAAGTGCTGAAGCCTTGAAGCCCAACCTTGAAGAGAAAGTAAGATGTCAAAAGAACAAATCAATTCTCTCTCTTTTTTTTTTGCTTGTTTGTATAACCCTGTATCAGTGCTAAAAAACAGCTAATAGTGCCTCTGTGTTTGGAGCCAAAGTACTGGAATGAATTTGGAAGTCCTATGTAAAATTATTTTTTTCCCTGACTTGCTGCCAGCAGATTTTTTTGTCTCAGAGATGTACAGTATTTAAAAGGTTTAGTCATTTTTAGGCTCATAGTAGTGGTGCAGTCCTGAAAAATTCATGTTGCCCTGAATTAAGAGGATGAAGACTCCAAAGCAGTTGCTTGTTTTGCTCCAAGTGTTGCATCAGAATAATGAAGAATTAAACTTGCCTTTAGCTTCTCATCAACTGGCAGTTATACAGAGTAGCAACTAGATAAGGAATAGAAAAGAAAAATAGCTGAGAATATACATTAACAGTTATAAATATTCAATAACTTTCCTGGAAAATAGCAGTTTGGACCAAAAAGCAGATGGGCTTTGAAATGTGAATTAAAAAGTATTTACACTGGTTTTAAGAGCCCGTGGAAGACTGGCAGTGTCTTCTCACCACAGACTGTTGTGAGGAGCCATGTGTACCTGCAGTAAACAAGAGCACAGCTGTTGCAAGAGAATAAACCAGTTGTGAATTCCTGAAGTAGCTGAGATAAAACCAGCCAGACCAACCATCTCCATTCAGTGAAAAGGGGAAGAAGAAGAGTGCTGAGTTTTTTAGCAGAAAAGGGAGAATGCCTTTTCTCCCTTTTGTGTAGGTGTCCATGGATATATTCCCCAGTCCATCAAGGAATCTATTCTTCAGTAGAATGAAATTAATATAAGAGATAACCTACCAACTCTCTCACTGTATCTTTACACAAGTCTTCATACTTCTCTTTTTTCCCACTGTTCCCTCAATGTCTCATCAAGGTGATCAAGGCTGATTGCCATGTACGCAAAATCCTCTTTAGTCAGGCAGTATAAGTGATTGTTCTTATGCTGAATGTATTTATAACTAGCAGGACCAGGCTCAGTGTATCAGTACATGAAAGAAAGGCTCTTCTGGTGTACATCAGTTAAAACATCCAGATGGTAGAAGCTACTTCTTCGGGATGTTTTTTTTTAGGATCCTGCTTTAGGAACGGTCTCTTCAGTGTTAGTACTGAGAAGACAGAAGTGGGGCCTTTTGAGGGGTAGCAGTCAGCACATGTTTTACATGTGGTAAATGACCAAGTGGGTGTCACTGTACCTGTGTGTTACCTGCCACAGTAAGAGTGGGAGGGGTAACTTCTTGCTGAGGCATTTTTGAGGTGGGAGCCTAGCACAACAGAAACCCCTTGTGAGTGGGTGGTGGCAATGTAAATTTTTTGTGAGTGTAACTAACTGGAGGGTTTGAGGTGAGGTGTTGAAAAGGCAGAATGCTCTCTGCTTGTGACTTGTTACCTTGGGTGAAAAGATCAGCTCCATCTGTTGTCATTTAAGATAATTGCTGTTTGTTCTTCAAGCAGCATGATGTTTTCTTCAAGTGGAATTATCATATCTGCTTTTGACGCTCTGTTACTTAAAATACTCTCTGAAGCTCTCCTCATGCATGCGGTATTTTCTTTGGTGAAGGTGTCGGAGCCCAGCTCTTTGTTGTCTTCCCATTTAACTTTGAGAAGACATCACTGATGACAGTCTTCTTAGGAAAGAGAATGAGGAGATTTGGTCATTAAAAAAATATTATCTTGAGGATCCTTGTTGTATTAAATTTGTATATGTAGGAAGAATGTCTCTTTTTATATTGATGCAACTGAGCACCATGATGGTGTCCAGTAAGAATCCATGTGTGGTGGCCTGTCTGCGCCTGACCTGCCCGTGGGCCAGAAGAATGTTTCTCCCTGTGAAGAAGAGAGGTTGGTGTGACAGTGGTGTGTCATGCAGAGGAGACACTCATGGAGAAAGTGTGCATGCAGCCCCGTGATGAGTTGGGCTGGTGATGTAATTGGTTTATGCTGGGAGAAAAAAATCTTATTACACTCTAGTAGAACAGCAAACCACAATCAAAACAGTTACATTCGTACACAATGTGAAGAAGCTCATCTAATCCCCAGGCAAGTTTCAGAGGTCAGGTCCTTTCATCCCATGGCCTCATCTTGGCAGAGGCCCAGCTCTGAGGGAGAGCCCCATCCCCGCTCTGTAATTCCTCCTCCAGACAGCCTTCCCAGTCAGGAGAGACTCCATCTCTATCTCTGCCGTATTATCTCCCTGGACCTGGTAAATGCACGCAGAGAGCAGCTATGCTGAAAATGTTTGTTGCTTAATCATCTTTTGAAGCAGTTCTTGACGACTCAATTCCATTCAGGCTCCCTGATCTCCTCCCTTCCTAGCTGGGGCTGTGGAAGTGCCGAGTGTTTAGGGAGCTGGGACACGTGGAGGCTGCTGTGGTTGGTGGAAGATTGAGGAGAGAGACTTGTAGGTTTCCAAATAGGTACAATGAGGTGCCACCATGCATGACTGGGAGGTGAGAGGGCTTGATTTACTGGTGTGTGGGATTTAAAGGGAAAAGGGGATCTAGCAGGCTGAGAAAATGGCTGGCGGCGTGTGTATGGGCAAACGTAAAGCGAGACCTGAGAAGAGAGAGAAGGGCAGAAGGATGCGGTTGGTAGGAAGCTGCTCTATTTGCTCAAGAAAAACACAGGCAACCTCTTTAGATAGGGTTTGAGAAGCTGAGGGATGACCACAAGCTTATTTAGGCAAGTGCTGTCAGAAGTGCTTGTAAATTGTTTGTATTTTGACTGATTTTTAGGATGTTCTACATGTATTTTGCTCTGTAACTTGAAAAATGAGAGAAAAACTGTGATAATTCAGCTATATTGCATAGCATATATAGTCCTCAAGTTTTTATGAGCAGGGAAGCAGAAAACATCTCTAATATAACCTGGATCTTCTCAGGGTAATTTCTGTAACAGTGGTGCACTCAATTGCCTGGTTATGTTCCTTGTAAAAATGACATTAAAAATATTTACAAGAGCCGCTGCCTTGGAATGTCTCACTTAGCTTTGGGGTGGTGGGGACAAGTCGCTGTGGTGGCCTCTGCCTTCTTGCTACCAGGTGGGGTGGCAGTGGGGAGTCTCCATCTCATCCTGAACTTCACTTTCCAAGGAGTTTAATGCTTGTTTATGGTGTTCCAGCCAGCTTTTACGGAAAAGTTGTATTAATTCACATAAAATGAGCTGTAGGCGTACGTGGCTGAAAAGATACTGAGAGCTGTGTGGACTGAAAAGGTGAAGATTTATTTGAAGACAGGACACTGGTCTCAATTCCCAGAATACACATAACCAAGGAGACAGGATTACATTAAATGGGTTGGCACCAAGAAACAAAAAGCTTTTTTAGGCTTGGTCTCAAGAGATACAGAAAGTTCTTGTAAAGTATTAAGCATCCAGAGAACCTCTTGCCTTTCAGGTACTCAGACAGGCCTTTTTAGGGCTGAACGTTTGGAGACCTTTATTTTCTTTCATTCACGTCTAGTTGCCGAGTTGTCTAGTAGCTCCTTGACAGAGAGATACATCTTTCCAGATACGCTAGCTAGCTCCTGTATTCAAAAATAAATGATAGTTTTGGTGTTACATATTCTTTTAGGTATTGTAGCTTTCTAAAAAAGAAAATGACTGAGAACGTGGCAGCAACAGATTTCTGTGCTTCTGTCAGAATATTCCCATCAGTGCATTATTTATGCTGACGAGCTGTATAACTTTTGAAACATCAAATTAAGGGAGAAACCTAGAAAAGAAGTGATTAAATATCCTTAGTTGCTCTGCCTCATCTACAGTGCAGTTCTGTTGCATTATTTATAAGACGAGACTTTAATTTTTAGTCTCCTTCATAAAAAAAAATCCAAATATTGTGCAAGGTTAAAATAACAGAAACAAGGCTATTTGACAGGTTTGATGGAACATGTCTGGGATGGAATATTATATTATCACATGTGTATCTTCTGCTGGACTTTCCATTACATATAATGTAAAAAGTGTGGTTGTCGTTTGCAGTAACATTTCTTTATGTTTCTCTGACTATGTAAAGCAGCTAATAGTGGTAGAAAATGTATACTCTGAAGATCTCTGGTATAAGTAACAGCAAGGCCTGGAAGAACTTTCCTGAAGAGTTTACATTTTTGAAATGTAAGCAAGTTACATCAAAATAAACTCAAATGCTAGTTTGTTGCATATCGGCTATAAAGCAGTTTCTGTCCATTACAACTGCTTTTACCCAGTGATACGTGAGAAGTGGCTTGTTCTTTCATCACTGAAAGGGTCACCTAATCCATATTCATCACAGGATTTCAGTGTGATCGCAGGCTTCTCAGCTGTAATTTTACCACATAGTTTACCCAGTGGCAATGCTGCTGCAGCTGCCTGGTCCACTGTGTTTCAAGCCAAGGAGAAATCAGACAAATCAGACAACTACGTGAGTAAGTAAAGTAGAAGCAGGGCCAATGTAATAGGGAGATTAGTTGAGAGGTTAAAGCATCTGTTTTCAAAGCAATTGTCTCCTTTTGTTAATCCATTGCTAGGGTCTAGTATGGGTTTAAAGGAAACAAGGAAGACGCATCAAGGAGAATCAAGAAATCTAAGAAGAAGAAATAGGGAAAGGAAAAATGTAGAGCCTGTCTAGGCAGATTAGATGGATTAGAAGAAAACCATTTCAGGCAAAGGGAACATGATCAACGAGGAACAGGTCAAATGACTCCCGAGAAAGATCTCTGAATAAGCAGTGGAGCAAGTGGGTCATGTTTTTATAGGAGACCAGGAGATTTTTGTAGATCAAAAAGTCAATCTTTATTGAATGGAAGACACGAGTAATGGTTAACTACAGTGATAAAGAGTGTGGGTTATATTGTTCATCTTTATCTACCACAAAAGTAGTTACGTGGGCAGTTCTGGAATATCAGCATTAAAGATTAAGATAAAATCCTGTGTGACTGAACTCAATGTGTGTAGTCCCACTGACTAGAGGAGAATTTTTCTACTCTTAAATTTTCAGTATTTTACTAACCAAACTGACAGTATAAAATATATCTGAAGATCTCTTCTAAAAAGTTTACATTTTAAGATTTGGGGCTATCTAAGGATTGCTTTTTTAACTTTTACTGTTCTAAGCATTTTAGTTCATTGTTTAAAATAGGGACCAAAAAAACCCCAGATTTTAATTTTCTGTAGAGAACAGTGGCATTATGACAAAGCTTAAATTAGAGCTTTTAATCTGAAATCTTTCAATTGAAAGTCCAACTTTCAATCTGTTGGACTTTTTTAAGTTGAGGTGGAATCTCCCATCCTGGGACCAATGTAACACATCAGGAGAAGTGGGTATTCTTCCTTCTATTTTACTGACTTTTTGTGGCACGTTGCTTCACTTCTCCGTGGTTTGAGTTTGCTATTTTTCTATTGAGTCGGAGAATGTCTGGCATTATTATTATTTTTTAATTATTAAAGATCAACAGCTTGCTTGATTACTGTTTCTCTAGATGATGCATGCAAGTGACTTTGTGAGAGTTGCCTTTTAATAGAGTTGAGCTGCTTGAGAATCACTCCAAACTGAACAAAGATCTGCCATTTCTGCCCTGCTGGGTTAAGATTAACTAGGTTTAAGACTCCTATTGCTGGATAATATCTTTCAAAAAGTCTTTTAGTGAAGCTGCCAGACATTGATGAAATGAGTACCTTTCTTTATGAAGTTTTCTATAATCCTTCCACATATTCATATCAATATGCTGTATATTTATGAAAGGTGCTTATGAAAAGGTAGCAAGTGTGTGTGTTAGCATTATATGCAAATGAGGATAATAGATGAAATTAAAAAATGAATGGCAAATGAACCTGTGTGGATGCCTGTTTGGCTCTCCTTTTTGTTGGAATTATTGAGTACCTGGTGACAGAAGAGGGAAGGGAGTTACTGGAGTTCATAATCTCATTAGAAGACCATAAGAAAACCTTCCTGTGTTCTATTCTCCCTTGAAGTATCTGTCATCGTCTTTCATTTAAACATACACAAGTCTGTAATATGTGTGTTCCAAAAGCATTAATTTTTAAAATTACCTTGAAAACTCCTCAGTCTAATTAATGCAGTTGATATAATTCTTTTTCTTCATGCTTATTTTTCCATGTTACTTTCTTTGTAATTTATTGATGGGTTAAAATAAACATTTAGCTAGTAACAGGTCTTTATTTTATTTTTTCATATAAAAACTCCTAAATAGGTCATGGCTTGGAGACATTTTGTCCTTATCTGAGCCAAGCTCAGCAGCCACCAAAAACCCTTCCAAAAACAAAAACGCAAACATGACTAAGGATTTTGTAACCACAGTGAGATAGAGGAGATACATGGGATAATCTGTTAATAACTGAAATTCCGTCCTTTTGTCTTGCATCATTTACCATAGTGTGAGAAATGGAAAAACTCCTTGAGTTTCTTTGAAATGCCAAAGAACTCCATGGTTTTTGGTGGCATTCTTCAAACTTCCCTCCACTTTTTTGCTACCACTTTTCAGCTGAGCTGTGAAGCAGGGCAGCTGATCTAACATGCAAAACATGGAGAGGGAAAACACTTAAAGAATACTTTATATCCTTGTACAACATTTCTGTCCAGTAGAATATAAGAAAATATTTAATACAGGAAGGTGGAAGAAAGTTGGACACAAAATTCATAATAGGAGGACTTGGCTTTAAAAACTGAAAATATTTGCTCTTTACAATTTGCCTTCCTTGGTTGCCAATACAATTATTTTCAATAATCTCAGTCCTTCCTCAATACATTCTGTGGTGAAAAAGCAATTACCAAAAGACCTAAGCTGGTACAGAAAAACTGCTCAGACCAAACCGGTAATTTTCATTCAGGGATACAGTAAAAAAATTGCATTTGAATTGTAAATGGTTCCCACGTGTATAAATAAAAATAGAGAAAAATCATTCTGAATTGAACTTTCATGTCACATTAATAAAAAAACAAAACAGTAGCTCTTCCAAGATGAATAAATTGCAATCTGTTGCTTACAGTAAGTGTTCTGTATACTATAATTATTTCATATCGATTCTTCCTTGTTTTGCGAGGGGTTAAGCTTTTGTGGTTTTTTACCTGCTTGTGTAGGGAAAGGATTTGAGTCTTGTGCCTTGCTGTCCTGTGCGCTTTATGAAGGTGGTTTCATGAAGACAGCAAATTAGTTTTAAGCACTTGGTTGCTTGTCCTGCTGATCCTACCTTCAAATCCACCTGGAGTCTCCCATGAGACGCGTAGGATGCAGGTCCGAGAGGGGGATGCTGAGGAACACCTCACCCCCTGGGCAGGCACCCTGAACAGCTGGCTTTGGTGTAACCAGCCTCCTGCTCGCTCTTCTACATGTTATAACTTCCAGGTTGGCCCTTGTATGCTCAGCAGGGTGGGTGGGTGGAGAGCTGTCACGATACACAAGACTCTCCAGGATGATGATTGCAGTTATTCAGTGCTCTGAAGTAATGTAAGTTGGGACAATCTGCATCTGCTACTTAGGTGCTGGTTTGAGCACCTGCTTACTTGGCATGCTGAAAGCAGCGGGTTGTAACTCCATTTACTCCTTGTACTTCCCAGTGGGATGCTCTTGCTTCTTTTGCAAGTAATGAGTGTTTAAGAATGGTAGAATTATAGAATTGTCTAAGTTGGAAGGAACCTTTAAGGTCATCTAGTCCAACCAGCAACCTAACTCTGATTAAAAACAACAACCCATCACTAAACCATGTCACTAAGCACTACGTCAACCCATCTTTTGAATACCTCAAGGGATGGTGCCTCAACCACTTCCCTGGACAGCCCATTCCAATGCTTGATAACCCTTTCTGTGTAAAAAAATGTTCCTGATATCCAATCTGAACCTCCACTGGCACAACTTGAGGCCATTTCCTCTTGTCCTGTACGCTGTGACTTGGGAGAAGAGACTGACCCCCACCTCTCTACAGTCTCCTTTCAGATAGCTGTAGAGAGCGATGGGGTCTCCCGTCAGCCTCCCCTTCAGAAGGCTGAAGAACCCCAGCTCCCTCCACCTCTCCTCATAAGACTTACTCTCCAGACCCCTCACCACCTTTATTGCCCATCTCCGTACCCTCTCCAGCACTATAATGTCTTTTTTTGTGGTAAGGAGCCCAAAACTGGACACAGTACTTGAGATGGGGCCTCACCAGTTCTGAGTAGTGGGGGACAATCACCTCCCAAGTCCTAGGACTGACTGTCCTTTTTGTAGACCAGACCCTTGAAATGTACTTTTTTTCCCTGTTTGGTAACTACCTCATTGAGGGGAATGAGAACTGTGCGTAGTCAGTGTTCCTGGCAGAAATGAGCATTCACTGAAAAAAGGAGCCATTTGGCTTAGGCACAAGAAGTGGTAAAGGTTCAGGTACTACAGGTGGCTTTCTGGCCTCTCTCACTCCTCCAGCTCACCAAGGGTATTTCCTGCTGGATGGACTTTTTTTAAAATTTGTCATCATGGAAAGTATATATTTCTAGTTCTTAAGTGCATAAACACATACTGCTATGGAGTTGTTAGCATCTCTTCTACAGTGCTGCTGCTTGTGGTTCTAAGATGCTTTTACCAAAGATTATTACAAATAAATTATAAATCATTGAATAATTGTTTTGGAATGCTCTAACTTGAGCATATTATACACGTGAGGACTAGTTTAATTGTTGTTGGTAAAAGGAAACTTCTTTAACAGTTTGAGACTCTGAATGGTCTGTAAACAGATCCATCTGGATGAAAATAGGAAAACCAGTGCTGCTCAGGCTCCTCTCCTCCCTTCCGTGTGGGAAACGTGACATTTTCTAACCAGATAGTGGGAATGTTTTCTTCTGCAGGCCTGAGTCACTTGTGAGGAATGCTAAGATTAATGCACAATATTAATCTTCTCTCTGTCGCCTTCCCCATTGCAAAAATGGAAGTTAGTTTGCCTTTGAACTTTCCTCTCATTTCCACCAAAACTTCATGTATTCTGTGCATTTTTACTACAGATATAAACTCGACTTTCCTCAGTAAAATCTGTCTTTGCCTTTTAGCAACTGTGAGCACAGTAGTTGATGTGCATCTCAACCAGACTTAGCTTTTTTAGAGTAGAGTAATTAATCTTTTTGTTTGCTCTGGCGCATTTTGTGCACTGCTACAATATACAGAAAATCTTCTGTTCTCACAGAGCTGTCAATAGGAGTTCTTAACTTATCACGTTTCCCTAGATATACAGTGTCAATTTAATTTTGGTCCACTTTCCAATGTAATATTTAATATACTTAATCCACAACAGCATCTGTGTGCTTATGTTTAGTACTGCATTCTCTAAAAGACATTATGCCCACTGTCTTCTTTCTTAATTAAGCATTAAGAATGACTGAAATAATTAATCTTATGTACTAAAATTGAAATCAGAAATAAAGGATGTCTTCTTAGGTTGCTCCAGAGTAAGCACTGGTGTGTCTATATGTTGAATCTCGTCAACGGCTCGTGCCTGACAGGGGGCCAGTTTTTAATGCCTGTGATTTCACTGTGGCACATATTGCACTGAAGCTCCCACTGAATTTGAGCAAAAGGACTTGACTGTCTGAAATGAATAATCTACCTGCTGAAGTAATTTTAGCAAAAGCAGTTACACAAAAATGAGTTAATGTGCCCATGGCCAATGCACCCCTAGTTACATCTTTTTAAGACTTAATACACATAGTTGAAAGATATTAGGAATAATTGCTTTACTTTCCAGTGGTCAGGCACTGGAACACCCTGTCCAGGGAGGTGGTTGAGTCCCCATCCCTGGAGGTATTTAAGAAGCGTGTGGATGTGGCACTTCAGGGTGTGCTCTAGTGGCCAAGGTTGTAGGGTTTTTTTGTGTGTGTTTGGTTGGACTCAATCTCAGAGGGCCCTTCCAAACACGAAGACTCTGTGATTGTGTGAGTGCAAATGGCTTTTACTCTCTAGTTTGTCAATAACAGACTGAGGGGGATCTTGAACATAAAGAAAAATCTCTTTACTGTAAGTGAGCACTAGAACAGGCCGCTGTCCTGGTTTGGGGTGGAGCAGAGCCAACTTTCTGTTCAGTGAGAGAGGCTCTTGCTTACACTTATGGCTCTGGCAACTGGGGTCACCTGACTTGGTTATTTATCCTGTGGAGGGATTGCACCTGGGGGGAGGCGTGGGAAGGTCAGGTGACCCAAACTGACCAACTGGGGATCCCATCCCATCTGCCGTGGTCAGTATAAAAGCTGAAGGATCAAAGGGGTAGGGGTTCTGGTGGCTGTTTCTTCAATGACTCTCCTGTGATGATGACCTTGGATCATAAACGTTTGTCTGCTTTGGGTCCTCATTAGTGTATTGTGGAATCTAGTTCTCATTTGTCACTGAGTCCAGGTTGGAACATTCCCAGTGCCTGTCAGTGACACCTTCATGAGAGCTTGATACACTTGTGTATCATTGAACGGTTAGAGTTGGAAGCTACCTTAAAGATTATTGAGTTCCAACCCCCCTGCCATGGGCAGGGGCATCTCCCACTAGACCAGGCTGTTCAAAGCCCCATCCAGCCTGGCCTTAAACACTTCCAGAGATGGAATATCCTCAACTTCTCTGGGCAACCTGTTCCAGTGTCCCACCACATTCACAGTGAAGAATTTCTTCATAACATCTAATCTAAATTTACACTCTTTCAGTTTAAAACCATTATTCCTTGTCCTGTCACTATGCTCCCTGATGAAGAGTCCCTCCCCATCTTTCCTTTGAGCCCCCTTTAGGTACTGAAAGGCTGCTATAAGGTCTCCCTGGAGTCCTCTCTTCTCCTGGCAGAACACCACCAACTCTCTTGACCTTTTTTTATGGGAGAGGTGCTCCAGCCTTCTGATCATTTTTATGGCCTTACATATGTATATGTTTATGCACGTATCTATTGAATTTATTTAATTATTTCTTGGTTTATTTAATTAATATTTCATTAGTTTAGTTTTTTCCTAAACTCATAAATCTCTTTATCACTCTTTTTCTTCTCCTTGGAGTGAGAGGTGGGGCAGGGCATCTGTTATCTTGTCATTAGCCAGCTTGGCCCAAACCAAAACAGTTGCCCAGAGAGGTTGTTCTCTAGCTGGTCTAGAAAGGACATTGCAAGAGGTTGGTGCTGGTCTCTTTTCAAGGCCAATTAGCGATAGAACAAGAAGGAACGGCTTCAAGCTGCAGCAGGGTAGGGTTAGGCTGAGCAGTAGGAAAAAATTCTTCCCAGAAAGAGTGGTCAGGCACTGGAATCAGCTGCCCAGGGAGGTGGTGGAGTCACCATCCCTGACTGTGTTTAAGAGTAGACTGGATGTGGTGTTGAGGGATATGGTGTAGGGGAGAACATGTAGAATAGGGCTGATGGTTGGACTCGATGATCCCAAGGGTCTCTTCCAACCAAAATGATTCTAGCGATATTCAAAACCTGCCTGGATGTGTTTGTGTCCAGCCTGCTCTAGGTGAACCTGCTTTTGCAGGGGAGTTGGACTACGTATTCTCCAGAGGTCCCTTGCAATCCCCTTCATTCTGTGATTCTGTGTACTGTCTCCAAAGGAGCAAGAGCAAAGCTCCAGGTATCTTCCCTTGCATTTTCTTCTGGGCATTAGTTTCCAGCACTAACAGTGACAGTTTTGTCCTTCTCTAACCACCACTGCTGCTTTTGAGGTTATGGGGGAAATGGCTGTCTTTTCTCCTACTCTTCTTGTGTCCTAGCGCTGCTCCTCAGAGACGAGAGAGAGAAGGTGGTGCAGAGCTGGCAACACTGGTGCTGGGCCAACCAGCACCCTTCTGTCCCTTACTTGATTAAAACAAATAATCAGGCCAGAGTGCTGGGAGGAAGAAATGGAGATGTCTCAAATGAGTATGTATGTAACTTAGTATGGTCATGTGCAGGTACCACTGCTGTGCATCATATAGATGTGCCCACTAATGCCCATCACTTGCTTTCTCTTCAATGCTTATATGGTTGGAAAAGTAATTACTCCAATCAAGACCACAATATTAAAAAAAACACCCAAAAAGCAAACTAACAAAACCCCTTTACATTTTTTGATAGGTTGCTTTTATTAGAGAGGCTTATTTGTCACAAGCACATGCAAAATCCTACTCCATTGGTGTCACTGAAATTTCTGCCATGTTCTGAATATAGGATAGACACTTACTCAGGTTCCTGTGGTATTAAGTAGCAGAGATGATCTTGCAGCAGATGTCCCATTCTGTTTTTTAATGGATTCTGGTTCTCCACTATGATGAGTAGATCACAGGGCAGAAAAAATGCCAGTAACATTAAAAATCTAAAAAGTTTGTTATATGATTAAATCCATGAGAAGGTCTAATTAGTAACTGAAAAGATAATTAAATTTGACAAGCTGCTAAGTTTTGTATATCATGTTGTCATTCTTTTTCAATAGTACATTATTTTTATAAAGTGTTCATTACTCTCTTCGGCCTTTTTTTTCTTTTCTGCTTTCCTGCATCTGACTGCTCATTTAAATTCTTATTTTCTAATGCCTTGAATTTTTTGTTTTCTGTTGTTAACACCTTATTTCATTCTTTAGTCTCCTGGTTTACATTTTCTGATTTTCCTCTATACGTCTCTGACTCTTCCTTTTCTACTCAGTCTTATATTAGGTACTTATTAACTTCCCATGAATTCTTCCCTTAAGACATTCAGTGCTTGCCTTCTACAATTCTTTGTTATTCTTGTTTTGTTTTCTATCTTTCTTGTTATACTAGAATCAAGACTGGTCATTATTTCTGTTTACCAACATAATTTTCTGAGAGTTTTGTATCATTAGGTAGAAACAAAGGCAAGCATCTTTTTTGGTGTGCATAGCAAGGCTAGAAATGAATTTTAATTGAGAAAGATAAAAATCTTCCTCTTGGCTCCCTCATACCCAGATTTCATTTGAGTTCTCTCTTAGGTAACCTTGTTGTTTCAGATTATCTATATTCAGATCCCCCCCTTTTTGTTTTCCCCGTAGTAATACATTGTCAGTTTAGGCCTTGCTCTCTGATCAGCAGAAAAAGTCCAGATAACATTGATGAAAACTCCCATTTAGTCTAAATGGGAGGGAAATTGGTTTTAGTTAAGACTAAGTGAAAATATCTGAGGCACCACACAGCTCTTAACAAGGCAATGTGCTATATTAAACTTGAGAAAACAGATTGAACCACAAACTGCAAAGGACTTCCTGAGCATCTGAGGCCTTCTTCAAAGACATTTGTTTTATTTATGATCTATGTTACCTCAGTGTGTTTCTGAACAGACAAGAAAGAGGAATAAGAGTCTTAAGAGTACAGAAATGTACTTGAAATCTAGCATGAAAAGCTTCGTACTGTGTTCCAGCCGTCTCTCCACAGCTGCTGTGAGAAGACAGCATCTGGAGAAGAGAAAGGATTAAGCCTTGGGTCTTGAATGGTGCACTCACTCATGCAGAGAGTAGCAGCTTGCGGTCTGGATCTGAGATTGGCAGTGGACTTAAATTCCTACCTCAAAAATGGTTTCTTTCTGAGCTTAAACAATATCCTGGGGGCTACATTAAAATAGGGAGAGAAGTGTCAAGCTGCGAAGTTGTTACATGGACTTTGGATATGCCTGGCTTTTTCTGGAGGGGAAAATACAGCCTGGAGTGTCTTGTCTCAATATGCAACAGAAAGGAAAAAGTAGGTACTATAACACAGACCTGCCAGTGTGCCAGGGAGAGCCCCACAAGACCCAGAAAACTCAGGTTCACTGTTTTCCAGTGTGGCCTGGAGTAGGAGGTTTGAACTCCAGTTTCTTGGAAAAGATGCAAACTACTAGGCTAGAAAACACCCGAACACCGGGGACCTCCTCATCTGTTTTAAACCTGCACTGGTGGGTAGTGAGGTTGCTCTGGTTGTATGTTGATTATTAGTTTTTTGATGGTTTTTTTTTGTTTGTTTGTTTGGGTTGGGTTGGGGTTTTTCTGTTGTGGTGGTTGTTCTGGGTGTTTTTGCTTGCTTTGTTTTTGTTACAGAAATACATTTCCACATCTACTTAGTGTGCCGCCTGTGAAGCTCTTCTCTGAAAGAAGAGCCTATTTCCGTGTTGTTGAATGAAAGTTGTAGTCATTCCTCTGTCCTGTAAGAGCATGAGTTTTTAGTTATAACTCTGGGGGATCACCTTCTGAACTCTTCCCCATTCGAATCAGTGCCTTCTGGATCTTTGGGTGATACGGCAAGGCTTGAGCTATGGGGGTTTGATGTTTGACTAGATGGAGATCTCATTGATCACGCCAGAAAGGATGCAGGTGCCTGTGCAGTTTTGCAGCCTAAATTTAAACACCCTGCATAGAGTCCCTGTTATGCATCTGACCAAAACCTCTTGCCTTGGTCTTCCCACATGTAAATTGGAGTGATTATTCAGTGAGAGATACTCCACACAAATGCACGCTCTGTGGAGTGTTTCTTTTTGAACATGTCAAAATAATCTTAAACATACTGTGAAAAAGCCTAGTTACCAAAAATTAGAATGTTTCTGGCTTTCTTACTTTATTAAGTACTGACTGAATGTGCAAAATAAATACCTTCAGCAGCCATATGAGAAAAGTTGTGAACAAGAGTCAGATTCTGTTTAGCCCTTGTGGAAGGACTTTCCTTCCTTCAAGCTTTTTTGCCAGTTAAAACGTTAGTAGAGAAACTTTGATAAACAAGGAGTGAAAGCAGAACTAAGGAGTGTGGTTCTGCTCCTGCTAGTGTTTGCTGAAAGATTGATGTGTGCTTCCTTTAGAGCAAAGTTGTCTTCCTGTGCAGAGAAGGTATTGGTTCTATGTTGTGGTGCTATAGCAGCTCCATCCTGCTGGGTAGCTCTCACTTAACTCCTTTCTCATTAGCTAACATAATTTAATTTACTGGCACTACTCAGGAGCCTTTAAATGTGGCTCCTGGTCACTTTGGGATTCTACTTTCGGGATTTCCCTTTTCTTGAGTGGTGTACGGGCAGACCCAAGTGACTCAGAAGTGAATAGTGGTTGGTGGTAACTCAATCTTGGGATGACCAACTCAAGCCACTGATTTTTTTCAAAGTATAGAGGCTCATCAGTAGCTTGCCTCAAACAGCTTCACAAACTGAGCTGTTGTAACCTAATTCTGAGGCAGCACATTTATACAAAAAGCCATGCTCCATGTCATAGAGAGCGAGATTATCAGTTGGCTCATTCCTGGAGACTTACTCACTGTTAAGATTGGGGAGGGGGAACAGCAGAATGCATGCATGCAATCTATTCAAACCAGCAAGCTGAACAGACTCAAGCTTTGAAGTCATACAAATGTTTCCTCTAGAGGTATAGAAATGCGTAAAGCATGGCAGATCCCATTTTTTGACCAAGACTCATATTTATACATCTAGCTGTAAGGAAATTTGACTGCTTTGCTATTATGTTTGCTAAAACATAGAGAGGATGTACTTTAATATTTATAGTGGTAGTTATGATTTTGTGGTTGAATATTCTTTAACATTTAGTGACAAGCTAAATTTACATCTTGGCC
>VZTM01026132.1:53984-87165 GCA_013400555.1 Jacana jacana | reverse complement strand
TTTCAGACATGGTAGGATATTTTTTTTTCCTCTCTTTTTCTTCAACCCTCCTCGTTCCCAACACTTAGCTGTAGTTTGAATCTAAACAGTAAGTACTCTTTGGATTTTTGTGCTTAGATTTAGTGTTATTGACTAAAAACTTAAAATATTCCCAGTGAGAAGCAAGCAGAATATGCAATATCTCAAGCTGCAGTTTAATTTGGTTACTGAAGATTCTGATGTGCATCTGCTTGGTTAAACGATAAGGATATTTATTCTGATGCACAAACCAGGTGCTAAGTGAAGCAAATGTCTTGTATACAAAAATCTTTACACTGATACTTATTAATTTTAGAATAAAGGCAGTTGCATTTTACTCAGCTGTTTGTTCTTCCAAAAGATTCAGTAGCATCTCTCTGTAAGAGTTCAGCGCTAGAAACAATTTCTGTTCGTCAGCTCCATTGTGCAAAATTGTACAGATATGGCAGTTAAAATAATATGATAGTGCTGAGCAATTTGCTTCTCATTTGTTTAACTGAGGATGGGATTCAAGCTTCATGTTCTGAGTGCCTTTCAATCTGGTGTATATATGATTAATGTTGGTGAGTCACTTCTGATGGGAATTTTAGCTTTCTCTCACACGACGAGATAGGGAGACTTTCTGCTCCTCCCACCACCAGTTTAAAAGCACTGCAAAAGACAGAAAGACGGAGGTAATTTTTCAGGTTTTCAGATTTACACCCTATTAAAAGCAGTGAGGAGACAGCCTGTCTGTTGGCAATTGCTGCTCAGGTGTCTGCAAACCAACTAGGACGGCTGAGACTGGGATAAAAGTGTAAGTAGATTGTTACTCTCTTGAGAAACCGTCCATTCTCACTGCTTATTTAAGTTCAGAATTTAGCTGGGAAGACTAGTCCGGATAAAGAGGAAGGAGGGTTTGGGAAGGAAATAATTCTGAAGGTGCAGGAAGGCAGATCATTAAGGGAATCCTGCAGGGGTTCATCCTGAGTACTAGGAGAGCTCTGGAGATCTCTTGACCCCTGCAAGAAGTAAGCTGGGGAGAATATATTGCTTTATGTATGTAGATTCACTCAAAAGGCTTGCTGTAGCTGAATGTGAAATAATGTAGGCATGTCTACAGAACTTTCCCTGTGATTTTAGAACATGCTTTTTCTCTCTTTATGTAGGTGTGTCTCTGCATAAAGAATACAAGATACAGTTTGATTGCGAGGTTCAGTTTCCACAAAATTCACTGAATAGGGTAGAACATCTTCAGTATTGAGGAAGTTTTAAAGGGCTGCGGTTTACATGTACCTAGAGACCAGATACTTGGAGACGTCTAAGCACAGAATTTGTGAGTGATTTTTGTATACTGTTTAAACAGACCGCTGAGTTAATAACTACCGATTGCTGTAGGGCCTAGGTAACTGAGTTGTTCCTGTTGTAGAAAGCCCTGCCGGATCTCCTTGTGTAATTTTAGACTTCAAAGTAATGTTAAAATATGGTCTGATACTTAAATGTGTATGCTTCATGTAAAAATGAAGACTACCCCACATCACTTGTGACACTGAATACAGACCTCTGAAATACTGCCTTGTGGTTTTTAGTTCCTTTGTCCATCTGTCTTTCTAAGCTGTAGCTGTAAGATAGGACAGGACAAGATTGCTTGAGGCTTACCCGTGCTACTGTAGACAACTGTATACTATAATTCTTTTAATGATTGTAGTGATATTTACACTATAGATAGTGTATAGATAACATTATTCACTATTCAGTGACCTCTAGGAATTTAGTCTTGGGTCTACTGCCTAATGTTTTAGACAAATATGTATTTCAAAACTGACTCAGCAGAAAGCACATGGCAAGGATGAGTATAAATGCCGATTATAATGGCATTAGTAATGGTGCTCCTGGTTTGGATTCACATTATTGTTAGATTTGAATGTGCAATTCGTTCTATTAAAGAGAAAAAAACTGACGTTCAATTTATGCTACTAGCAGTTTGTAAAAAAAAAAACCAACAAACAACCAACCAAAAAAAAAATCCCAACAAAACAAACAAACTCTCAGGAGTGAAAAAAAGGTATTATCTAAAGCACACAGTGCCAACACTTTAGAAGGTGACTGCCATAAAAAGTAAAATAAGATTTGAGGATGTTTCTGTAATTTATCATATCAGAGACTGATTCCTTCCCTCCTGTGTTCCTCACAGCTCTTAGAGCTCTGTTGGCTTTTCAGAACTATAATGACATACCTTGAGTGGCTGAAGCAGCTTATTTCCTCCCTAGGTTGAGAGCAGAAAAAGGATGAATGCTTTGGTAGTGAGCTCCTAATGTGCAGATCTGAATACCGAGGAACAAAACAGGTCTTTACAAAGATATACACTTTACAATGTGTTTTCAGTATTCTATGTAGTACTTTTTTTCCTATAGGTTCTTCACAAATTGCTTTGCCCTGTTGGTTTTCCTAGGTAATTTTTCATTGAAAATCTCATACTACAGGCAGAAGATGTTCAGGTTAAACTCCTGGCTATTAAATGCATATGAAATTCTACGCATGCATGCTGGTGGGCATTTGCACTTAACTATCAAGCAAGGATAAACCCTATAAAGACTTGCTAAATATCCTGCAAGGCTGGTATCTCTGAGTTCATACAGTACATGCAATGTGGCTATTTGAATAGTTTTCCAAAAGGCAAGTCCAGAGGAAAAGTTGGGAGTGGGTAAAGAAAAGCAGAGATGTGTATGTGTGGCCAAGGAGGACAGTGTTTCCCCTGTATTCTGGCTTATGTCTTCTCCTTTCTGTATGGCCTTTTCCCCATTTTCCATACATCTCTGTCACTCAAGGTTTGAAATGACTCTCCCATTGCTCCCTGTTGCACGCTGTGGAACAGGACATGGGTCAGGAGGGGTCAGTTAGCAATGGCACCTACCAGGGATCAGCCAGTGCAGGGCCACCTCTGCTTGCACCATTACTGTCTTTGAATTTGCAGGTACCTAAAGGATGTCCACCCGATTGCTCCCTCATGGCATCTTAAGCTCAAGATCCACACAGTGCAACCTTGCATCCATTCTAACTGAATGGTACCTGGAAAAATAAACCCTTTTTGATCACGCGCTCTTATTATAACACCTACAAACTACTGTGACAACCACTTTCTAAATACCCTGAGTAGAACATAATGTTTTTGTTATTCCTCTGAAAAGGGATCAGAAAAATGACTTGGTACATTGCCTCCTCTGAATTCCCATTTTCTGTACAGTTTAAGCCTGTGCAGAAGCCTTTGTTTTTATAGTTTACCTTTCCAATCTTTATATCATCCGAATACACAAATTAAATGTCTCTTTCTGCCTTTTTTCTTTTCACATCATCCTATGTATTATATACAGAGAAAGAAATTACAAAGAAAGAATTACAAAGAGAAGATCTTGTTTTGCAGCCACTTGCAGAGCTTAGAGTCATATCTGTTTTCATCCTGGCTGTTATTTCCTGCGTGATGCTGAATTGGGCATGAAAAGCTCTTCACAATTTTTGTTAACTCTGATTTGTTGAATGGGCAGCTCCCCTAATAGTGGTTCGAAATATTTTGTGAATTTATGCCTTATGGCATGATGTAGTTCTAGTAGTGATCCCAGTGGGAACAGATGCGGAAAAGAGTCTATTAATTACCACTAAACTGTAGTCGCATCTGCCAGATTTCCAAAGGCTGGCCATTACTCTCTCTGACCTAGTGAAGATATGAATGCCTTTAGCTGGTAGCTTCTAGGAAGCTCATTTGGGGGCTCAGGAGCAGCTGGTGAATCAAAGAAGGGTAGCCACAGCTGTGGGCTCTTAACCTGAGTATGAAACTCAAAGCAACCAGATAAATAAAATGGTGATAAGTTATTTTTTCTTTTTTTGAAATGTCACTGTTCTGTGCTGTTCTAAGAGCTCCATTTACTTGTCTTCAAAAATGGCTTGTGCTGCATAGTAAAACAGTTAAGCATAACTAAGTGATGCCACCTGCTGTCTTAAAATCTTATTTAATATTACTTTTGATGACTGAGTTGTTATCCTAAGGAGAAATGGAAGCAGCCTACACAGAGTATAATGTCAGATATGTGACTTGCTATCTGAGCCATATCGAAGTTATGCATTATAAATATTGATTGTAATTAAGTGCAGTAGACTATAGAATGTCAGAAGGAAATGTAATGCTAATTATTCTAATTATCCAAAATAACTCCTCAGTGAATCCACTTTGTCAATAACTAGAGATTTTTTTTCAGGCTGCTTTGTTTTTTTATATTTCCAAGAGGAAGATGTAGAATCCTGTGGAATAGAAAGTAGGTTGGAAGAACACAGCACACCATCCCTTTAAAGAGTATGTTTATTAAAATATATTTGTTATGTAGTGGCCTTTTTCATGTTATGTCCATATGTAGTATGACATGTTACCCACAATGACTTTGCTTTCAGGTTCTTTGTAGAAAGAGTTAACTTGACCATGGACTTCCAAGAAGTTGAGAACTGCATTTGCGTAAGACATATTATCCAAAGAGAGTTCACCCATCATCTCGCAAAGGTAGAACAGATGATGACATTTAACAGTTGAATGTATAGGCTAAACTAAATTTGAATTGAAGTTGCCTATGGTCTGTCATGCTCAGCCTTGGAATGGTCGTGCATTCAGAGAATATTGAATATTTACTTTGTGGATTTATACACATAGTTAGGTTGGTTGGGGTTTTGACAGTAAGAGTTAAGGATGCATTTTGCTCAAACGCAGGTATAAACAGTTAAACATCCTAGACTGATCTAAAGGTCCTGCAGGCAGCAGTGCTTAGCAGGTATAAATGGGTGCGGAATCAGAGATGGGATTTATCTTTACCACATAACTTTTTCTCCTTTTGTTTCTTTTCGTAAAGCGCTGAGATAATCTCAGTATTGTACCGACCTGTAACTTCTTTTCCTCAATGGATATAGATTATTTAGTGTGGCATGAATAAGGATATATTTGGACTTAAATGTATGTAGAACCACAATCCGATAATGCAATGTGTGATTTCTTGTGGTTGGTTTTTTTGTTTTGTTTTGGGCTGGGTTTTGGTGGTGTAGGTTTTGTTTTTTTTTTTAAAAGAACAATATTTGGTGTGTATTTCTGCAGGTATGTTAAAAGATACACAATCTGTGCTTTCTTAAACTTTTACGTAGTTTAATTTTCATGACAAAATAAATCCAATACATAAATACCCATTTTCAGCTGCAGTACATTAGATCTCTACCATTCAAACACTAAATAACAGAAGTCCTGCAGTTGCTCCCTTCTTCAGTACTTGGGAGCATGTCTACAAGCTTCACAAATGACCAACAGTAAATTAATTCCTCAACTAATGGTCCCTGGAAAAATTGTATTTTCCGGATGCCTTTTGAACCAAAAGGTCTGCAAATGAGTGTAACAGTCCATGCTTTAACAGAGAGGAAGCTATGTGTGTATTTGCATCCTTGCCCTAGCTTGTTGTATCGCTTTATTTTAAATTTCTGTAACATTCCTTCCTCTGCAGCCAGACTGTCCAATCTGGAGCATCCAAAAATCATGAGATAGGTTGAAAAATATGGAGATAGATGTAAAAAATAGATACTTTTTAATTCTTTTGATTCTTGTTTTCTAAACATTCACATATTTCCAAACTTCTCTGCACAGCTCTGAGGAATCAATCGCTGCTTTGAGAGGCAAAATAGAATGCGAAATTGAGATTTCCATGTACTTGTGGGTTGAACTTAAAAACACAGGAACTTCACTGCAATTCACTGAGCTCAATGTAAACTGGCAAAGTGACAGTATAGAATTGTGATGCATTTATGTGCAAATCTGCTGTTTTTGATATAGACCTGAGTGGGCATGAACTGTAAGGCCTTAAATTGTCATAGTCACCAAACAAGTGGGGGGGAAAAAGGACGTAATTTGGATAATATAATCTGAGTTCCTGTTATGTTTCTAGGGCAAATGCTACACTCTTAATTAGAACATCAATAACAATTTGAGGAAATGTTATGCCCCTGGCTGTAGAAAGCTTTACCTGAAGGTAATGGTAGTTTTAAAACTCCTGTTGGAAAAAGCAGGAGGAGATTTCATTCCTCATGAAAACTGAAGGAGCTCTTGAGATGATGTTTTAAAGAAGTTGCAGAAATGTACTCATGTTCTAATTAGCACATCCTTCTGAGGGAATGATAACTGGCTGTTAGCAGTGTTTTTCTGGACATCTCTAGGCTTTTGCATAATGCCTGTCTTCCACCACTTCAGGCTGGCTCTATGTAAAACTGAACTGTTTTGTAATCTACAGGATAATGCAGTGTCAGGATGGCCAGAGTGTTTGTGATTTCTGTACGGTGATGTGGAAGGTGGAGAATGAATTAAAGTCATAGATGATGGGAAGGAATGACTAAGCAGTAGGGAAGATAGAATGAAAGAATATTAGGAGAACCTGGCTGTCGAAAATTGGCTTCTCTTCGGTCTGCCCACCAAGATTTTCTAATACTATGTAATCTTGATGACAAGAAAGCGCTTCATAAATTCAAAATGTAAACACAAAGGATTTCTTTCTCTTATTCCCTGGTGCAGTTTTTACTTTTATGACTCTTGTTCTTTTCCAGTTGAGTGCTATTTTCAGGGATGCCAACTGATGCATTTTAGACATGAGCGGTGCTTCGTGGACTCTCAGGTCTGACTGAAGAAAGGATAAAACCTTCAGTACTGACATGAAGACCTAGAAATGCAAGGAACCATGCATACGATCAGTATTCATCTTCATTCATGGTATTTCTGTTACAGGAACCTTATCTGCTTCCATACCTTATCTGCTTTTTGGTTTTGATGCTGAATTGCCAGAGGTGTCTGATTCTGAGCGTTCACTCCAAGTTGTTGGAAGCTCTTGGGCTTTGAAGTACCATCCTGAGCACTGTATTGTGGGAGGGGGCTGTTTACTGCAAACCTCGGGTCTGTCTGCAAGACGTCATCACGGCTGACTTGCAGCAGTCCAGCACCTGGTGGGATCAAGTTGAATGTGGTTGCAAATGATGATTTCTTATCTTGAAGCAGTAATACTCAGTGCAGACTTTTGATCTCTGAAACACAAAAGATTAGCTGTTACAGACACTTGTACTAGGTGCCAAAATGCAATTTCTCAGGTCATTAGCAACAGAAGTGCAGCAGTAGTATTGGGAATGCTTAGATTATGTGCTTGGTGAATAAATAACTGGCCAGGATCTTGGGGAAGATTGCTGGGTCAAAACATTGTTTCCTGTTTTCTTTGTCAGTGTGATACCAGAATGTTTAATTTCACACACAACATTTCTCTGCAGCCTAAGATTTGGATGATGAATACCAGCTTTTCAAGGAAGTCTGGTGCTTGCGGGATAGGTTGCAAGTCTGGTATAAGATTTTATTGACATGGGAATTTTTTTTTTAATCCCTTCAATATGACCCTGTTTTATTACCTCAGGTTGTTTCTGAAAGCCTGCTCTGTGAAAATTCTGTTGCACTGAGCTTACTTAAATGACATAACAACTCAAATAAATACAGTGGTGCACTACATTGTATCAAAGTTAGGGTTCAATCTATGCTTGTGATGATTCACAACTTAAAACCGAAGTTCTATGCATGGTTTGTTTTCAGTTTAGAAAATAGAGTTATTTCTACTTACTAGGCCAAGCAGGTAGAGGTATTAGGCCAGCAAGCAACATTTGCTCATTTTTTAAAAAGTATAGATGTTGTATTAAGATAACTTTTTGTGCTTGTTCGGGCGAAACTCAGGCAGCTGGAGTTCTTATAGTTATTTTTCTGAGGAACAAGGATACTTTTCCCGGTTCAATAATTTTCCATTGTTTCCTTTCATTTTGCTTCTTGCTTGAATTTCATCACACAGGGTAAACCACTAGCTTCTTTGAAGTAAGCAAATATATCTGTAGGCACTCTTAAGTATTTGCTATCTTAAAATGGGTGTATTTCCTTTCTTCCCAGCAGTATTGCAAAATGTATGAACAGTTCAGCGGTATATGCATGGCTGCTTCTAAAGGTGAGGCAGAGACGAGGAAAATCACCTTTAGCTGGGGCATTTAATGTGACTGGTTTGTATGTGCAGTGTTGTTTAGGGACCATTAACAGTAGCTGTTTGGAGAGTGTAAATTACAAGAAACTGGGTATTTATAAAGTTTTGGAAAATGTCCCTTGAAGAATGTGCATTCTAAGGTATGTATTAATCTATTCAGGTCGTTGATGTCATTTGTGGAACTGCCAAACATTTAATTGTAGTTTGTATCATCAGATCTGGACTCCATCCAGCATTGGTATTTCCCACTTGTCGTGCTGCTGAGTTTAGAGGCTCACATGCATGCTGTGAAAAATTAAGGGCACAGGGGCTGTGTTGGTGTGCCTTGGGGAAGAAGAAAAAAAAGTAGTTACAACCCAACCCAAGCCAGCCCCTTAGCCTGTTAAATTTAGAGTCACTTTCTCTATTTCTAGCACAGGTGTTTTCAAGCGTATTCTCTTTTTGTCTTCAGTATAGCATCTTTTGTTCATTATTTAGCTACTTGTCAAATTTACAGCAGTGGGAGAGGAACAGTTAAACAGCATGCTTGCTGTGACAGGAGAAGCACCAGGTAGATCTAGGTTACAGCAGTTCAGATATTAGCAGCTTGGTAACTGTTTAGCGGGTTTTGACATGCAGATATCAGATATTTGTCTCTCATATCTCCAATATCATAGCATAAAACTCTCGGATGAGATGATGTAAAGCAATTAATCTTTTGTCCTTCCACAGTGCTAACTTTCTAATGACATATTTATAGCTGCCAGCAGGAGCAGAGTGGCATTAGTTTTTACAGATTTGAAGAAGTTTGGTGGTGTCAAGCATAGAGTAATTTATACTTCTGTGTTATAAATTCAAATTGATCTAGGTCTAATACGATCTGATGGACATAGCCTTAGTTTATTATATGATACAGTGTGTGCATGCAGCATTAGCACTCAGCTTAGAGAACTAGAGTCTTTAACGTCCCAGACCATTGCATGATAAACCTTCCTACAGTCACCCTGGCCGTCCCTGCACTCTCTTGTTTCAGTCACTTCAGATTTGTGAAGGCTCACTGGCAGAGCAGAGTTTTACAGATTCCTGCTGAGCCAGGATCTACAGGGAAATGAAGAGTCCCCAAATGTGGGAACAGAACCTGCAAGAATCTGTAAACTTGGCCGGAGAGCGAAAACGACCACATCCATTAAAACATGAGATAATATATCTCCCACGCACTGAAAAAAAAATAATAATATGCAAACCCAGACTATGTGAAAGCAGTATCTAGTATGTTTAAAAACAGCACTGTATGTGTTTCTATTTTAAGATTATTTAACATAAATTGATGTTATCTGACTCCATGTCTCCTCTGAGGGAATGTCATCCTGAGTGCATGGAATATACACATCAACTTGAAAGATTAAACAACTCTTCTTTGCCATTTTCTCTGAAAAGTGAGGAAAAGGAAGAGGGGAAAATTATTTCCTTTGCTACTTTTAACTCTGTCTCCAGGTTGAGCACGTGTCATAAGCAAGCAAACAAGCATAAAGAACTTTTTAGTGGAACAAACAAGGGGAAAAGGATGAACTAAAGCCCTGAAGAAATCTATGCTTCTGAAACCGCTTGCCACTTTGCATAACAAATACTCCTCATGTTCAGGATTTTGCAGTGTAAGGAGGCTGCCTGGAAACCTCTCAACAGTACTTCTCAGTTAAGCCTTGGAATGAGGTGGCCTTCTTAGGGAGCTCCATGGGAACGAATCTTCTTGCTGAAATCCAGAAAGTTGAGGGTGGATGAGAAATGCAGTCAAAACAACACCCTGATTTTAGTAAGCACCAGGGTTCCTACTTTTCCAGTTTCCCTTGCACCTGGCAAGGGCACAAAGGCTATTTTTGAACTGTCTAGACTACTCTTCTAAAAAGAATCTCCTCTTGTTTTTCCTCTTCTGGTTATTGGTCATCAGGAAGAAGGGACTTAGCAAGTCTATTTGTGAATTTGCCCACATAACTGTTTTATGGAACATGTTTATAGAACTGCTAGAAGAGCATATCTTTTCAAGAGCTAGGTATTTATAAAACTGACTTGTATGTAGTTTAATTAGTCCCAAAAGATGACTACTAAAGTAAATTTTTACGTGAGATTTTGTATTAAGGTAAAATCCACCACCCTACCCCCCGTTTAGCTTTAAAAATTTTATACATGTACAGAAAGATAAAATGTCTTTGTGCAGCTGAATCTTTTCAAGTTCACATTTCCAATGACTCATCACTGAAATTTTTATTATTGATTATTCCAATGGGCACAGCTTGCTTGCTCTGTTGTCTTCCTGACCCTTCAGGTGAGACCCCTCATGTTCGAGACAGGTGGTGGGACAGGTAGATAACTCAGCAGACATCATAGTATCTGCCCACTGGCTCTGAAACGTGGCTGAAAGGATGCTACTGTGCTTCTCACCATTACCCTCTTGGTGCTCTCTCCACTTGCCAGTGAAAAATCTTGCTACTGCTTCCCTTCTCTTTCTTGTAAAGATGCTTCTCCCTGCTGTTGACTTTTTCACTCTCCCCCCCACCCCCGCCCCTCCTTTCTCTCCCCAGAGAATAATTTAGGAGTGTTCTCAATTTGTTTGTGTGAGTATATATGTGTTTATACTTTCAGTGCTGTGAAAGGCTGGTTATGAAATAGCTTTTAGGACAGTCTGATAGAGTAAAAGAGAGAACTGTTCCCACAAATGGCACCCTTCTATATCTGAGACCGTTACAGCTTTTCACTTAATGGGGTTGCTTCATCATGGCTAACTGGGGTTGGAAATCACTGTGGATTGCTGCTTTCTGGGCACTCGGAAACCTCTTGGAATTGATTGTGTGCTAGCATGGAAAATCCATCTAAAATGATAGCTATCATCCAGTTCTAAGTTGAACAGGGAGGCAATGGTAGATGGTGTTAGCTGGGGGACATGGTTAAGTAGAACTTTCTTTTCCCCCTAAACTTTGCCTGTCATGCTGGCTGGGGCAGCCTCACTCTTTTCCTCTTCTTTTTCCTCTGCTCAGCTGTGTCCAGCTGCTCCTGCTTTTTCTGTGCCTACTCTGGTGGGGTGTTTGCAGACCAGACTCTTCTCTGCTATCTCTGCTGATAACTGTATCTGACAGAATTGGTCGTGTTTAGACAGGAAATTTAGCTCAAATAGTAATGCTTGGCTGATGTGGCTATGAACTCTGTGGATTCTGACTCTGAAAACTGTGGATTCTTTAGTGATAGACTTAGCAGTACCAGGTTTACGGTTGGACTTGATGAAATTAAAGGTCTTTTCCAACCGTAATGATTCTGTGATTCTGAGATGAGTGTGTTTCACGTAGAAGTTTATAGCATGTTCCATCCAGATGCGAAAAATGCCCTAAAATGTTATTCCCTGTAGTATAGACTGTTATTAATTTTATTACTACTACTATTATTGTTAAGCATTTGAACAACCTGCTTGTAATGACCTGATCCATGACAGTTGCCCAAATGGTAACTGTACCTTAATAGCAGTTGAAATGTGAGAGAGCAGTGGGTGGCAATAGTGGCTAAGAGTCCAAAGGGGAACAAGGAATGGCTGGAAAAATATTACCATGTTACCCCTTTAAACATTTGCAGATATATTTTGCATAGTGTGCTATATCTACATACACTTATGTATGTGTAGGCATGTGCAGGTATAGTTGAACACAACTTCATTTTTGTGAAGGTTGTATTAACAGTGAGTTCATCCAACGTCAATTTGGGGCGACTTGGTTACAGGCAAGCAACAGTTTTGCTAAAGTTTTGAAAATCATTTGTTTCTGGAACAAAGCTTGTTGCTTATTTCTCAGAAGCAGCTATTTTTCTGATACGTTGTATGTGTTGGCAAGATAAAGCAGTGTACATGCATCTGACTCCTAAGTTGTGTTGAATTTACAATATTGTAGGTTTATTTTTATGAAGAGACAGGAGTTGTATATTATATATAGTTTCACAGGGGATTTAAAACTGGTGGAATCATGCTTAGTAAGGACATTTGATGAAGGAGTTTCCTCTCTGAACTCTGGAATACATCTTCCCAGGATGAAGTTCAGAATATATCAAATTTTTGAGTGCATACATGAGTAGAGTCCACACCTTCTCAAGTGACATCAGAGTTTGATATACAGTATGTGATAGTATAGGAATGGTGCTGTTTCACCTTCCTTTCTCCTTTCATGTTTAACAAATGCTAATCATACTTGAATATCTCAAGATTGCTTGTCAGTCATGCATGTCTAATTGCGCATGTTGCTCACCTGGATACTGCATAGAATCGTAGAATCCAACCATTTAGGTTGGAAAAGACCTCTAAAGTCATTAAGTCAAAATGTTAACTTAACATTTAAGTTAACATTTAAGTTAACTTAAGTGTTAACAAAATGTTAACACTGCCAAGTCCACCACTAAACCATGTCCCCTAGCACCACATCTACATGCCTTTTAAATACCTCTAGGGATGGTGACTCAATCACTTCCCTGGGCAGCCTGTTCCAGTGCCTGACAACCCTTTCAGTGAAGAAGTTTTTTATAATATCCATCCTAAACCTCCCCTGGTGCAACTTGAGGCCACTTGTCCTATCACTTGTTACTTGGGAGAAGAGATCAACCCCCACCTTGTTAAAACCTCCTTTCAGGTAGTTGTAGAGAGCAATAAAGTCTCCCTTCAGCCTCATTTTCTCCAGACTAAACAACCCCAGTTTCCTCAGCCTTTCTTCATAAGACTTACTCACCAGACCCCTCATCATCTTTATCGCCCTTCTCTGAACACGCTTCAGCATCTCAACGCCTGTCTTGTAGTGAGGGGCCCAAAACTGAATGCAGTGTTCAAGGTGGGGCCACACCGATGCCGAGTAGGGGGGAATGATTACTTCCATAGTCCTGCTGGCCACACTATGCTCTGCACTGATCAAATTCTGCATTCAGGTAAGCAGGGGAAAGTGTTAATCACTGAGCAACATTCTGATAGTTTTCTGAAACACAGAGAGGGACTTTCCTTTTTTTTTTTTTTTTTAAATTGGTATTTTCCTTCCAGTGAAATGCACTGTGAGTCAAACCTAGTTCAGAAATGTCTCTAAAACTGCTCCTTCACTTCTAAGCCTGTTGTCCTCTCTCTGCACTTTCTCCTCATAACTATCTAGCTATCTACCACCAAGTTCAGACTCTAACTCAGTTGTGCCTGATTTTTTGCCTTTTCCAAGGCTTGCTACGGAGTTTTCTGTTGCATGACCAGCAGTATTTCCATCACAGTAACAAAGTGTAGGCATTCCTCCATGGTAAATACCTACTGTTATTCTGTGATTCTGTGTCATTCAGTGGTGTACACCGACATTTTGGGATGGGACAGGAACATACCTAGCTGTAGGATGGGATGGATGCTGTCAGCTCTTTCTTTGTGATCCAGTGGTCACAGGTGCTCCTGTGCAGATGTGTGCTATGAACTCCATGGGGAGGAAGCTGGCACTATGTCATGAAAGAGGTGTCCTTTCAGCCATGTGGCTGGGGAGGGACCGTGAAGCCACCAGAAGACAGAGTGACAAAACCCAAAAAAGCACAAGTGATCCAGACAAGTGTTTGGGCAGGCCAGATCCAAGCTGTTGTAGCCTGAGTTTTTCTGCTCTTCCGTGCAGTGTTACAAATGCTGCAGGTCCATACACTGATGTCATGGTATAACAGAAGCTATAGTCAGCCTTCTGTCTTCTCACAGTACCAAACTAAATCTGACTGGGGAAATTCTCAGTTCATTAAGACTGATACTTTGGGAATTTATAGGAAAGTTGCATCCTAACTATTGCTCAGAGCTGGATTTCTTCCTCGGAAGAGAAAGAATTGGCTTACTTCACCATTACTGTTCTTTAGTTCTTCAGTAAGTTTTCATGGTCTTGCAGTCTCATGGTGGTTTACTCCATCATAATGTTGACTTTATAATGCGATTATCCTGCGCTTTGTTGAAATACAGGTTTTTCTTTTACTTTATCTTATTTTATTTTATAATTCTGTAAGTCCCTGATAAAAGCTGTTATATTCTAACAGTAGTTGATACCTGCAGGAGGATGCCGGTCAGACGTTGTATGCATGCTACTCTGCTGGCAACTGCAAAAATACTTTTGTTGGGTTGAAATTATATTCTTAATTATAAAAGAAATTAATCTGGTAAGAGGTAGGTTGTTTGGTTTTTTTTTTTTTTTTTTGGGGTGTGTGTGTGTGTGTGTGTGTTTGTTTTTTTGTTTTGTTTTGGTTTTGTGGTTTTTTTTTACAAACTTTGCTTCTGAAGGAGATGAAATAGAAGGTGTTTGTGCGATTGCAGCGCATCACCTTTGAGGAGCATCAGCTCCTCATATAAAGGGAGAGAATGAAAAACCAAAGAATGAAAGAAAAAAAAAAATCCTTCTTTCTCAAGAAATTGACTTGCTTTTTTCCTTTTTGACCTTTGCTTCTTTGGTACCATCACAGGTGCTCATATGGGAAAATCCCTACTAGTTTAAGCTTTCCTATGTTTCTTTGCCCTGTACTGAATTTACTCCTCTTCAATGCTGTCAATCTTTTTTTGTTTACAAACTTAAAAAAAATACAAAATAGAATAACCTAAAGGTTGTGCTGTAGTGTATGACTCATTGTGCTTTTCTGGGGAGGAGGAACTTGCTGTATCCTGGTACGTACTCAGAAGTAGCCAAACTACCAGGCTCAGACATTTTTTTTCCTCCTTCTATCAGGCCTTATGCACTCAAGCTTCCTGTCTCAGGAAATGGGTATGAACTTCTTTCTCTCTCCTTTAGTCCCTGGGTTTTTTCAGCTGAAGGGAGCTGAGTTTCTAGCAATCAGCTCCAGGAATGGGATATGTGGGATAAGAGGTGCTTTTTTAGTTAGTAGTTAAAGCAGAACTCAGAAGAAAATGTTATCAAACGTTAGCCGGTTCTAAAGAACAGGTCTGCTTTATTATTTATAGTATCTCACAAATTGGAAATCCGAGGTTATAAAACATTAAAGAGGAGTATTAAAAAAATCTATTTCTGTAGGCAAATTAGTTCCTCTTCCACATTTTAATAATTCCTGTTTTTGAAGTTTCAGTTTGCTTGTAAGTGGGTAAAACTCAACTTAAACGTGGCCCTTTATGATAATTATTAGAAAAATACTGTGATATTTGATGAGGCAGAGCTACTTGTTGCACCTTATCATTGTTCTAAAGCAAAATAATTCAGATTAAATAGGTGTGGTACTGAAAGTAAGACAAAATGACAATAGAAAATGCTATTGGAGTAGCGAAACCACGGTACAATTCATAGTGTACCATGAAACATAAAGCTGTAAATAGCAGAGGAAGTATTAAGAGAATGTTAAGAAGCCTCTTGCTCAATGGCTGGTCCTATCAGCGGTCTATCATATTTAAAATGCTGTATCTAAAGAGATTTGTATATTCTGGAATTTTTTGTATAGGGATAATTAAAAAAGCTAAAGTGGCTGTAGTATTATTTTTGTCTCTTTTTTTCTCTCTTTTTTAAGAACACACTGGAATCCCAAATGCATCTGTTGCTATCTAGGTATGAACTATGGGTTATAAACCAATGCTAGAATTGCCACTTTACGGCAGTTTAAATAACACTCAAATGCTCACTTCCTATATGATATCCCACTCTTGAGCTGAAGCTGTAATCATCAGCAGACGGTCCTGAGCCCTGATGAGCAAAGACCTTTCCAATGTTGTTTGGCTGTGGCAAGGAGAACATGTCTTTCTGTCATCCTTCGGTTTAGGCAAATTATGATGAACTGCCTCCTGTCTATGTAGCACACAAGCTATTGCAATTTGTGGTTATGCCTCTTGTGAGCGTACAGCACATGTAATCTTCTCCCAGGGCTGAAGCTTGAATATATGTGCACGTAGGCAACGAGCAGCACTCTGAAAATCACTTTTCCCAAAACACACGCAAGATGAGTCACAAACTACCACGGGAGGTGAATACAAAGGCAGAAGGGGATCCAGGTGCTCTCAGCCCATATATCATTCCAGTGCAGAAGGTGCATGTCTGCACATTCTAGTGGAGCAGGTATCTGCCTGCAGCTGTCTGACCTGCGCTTTATGGCTGTTGTAGACAGTGCACCATAATGTGTATTGGGAATGCTTCCATTTCTCTCTTAGTAGAGATCAATGAGGTGACTTGAATCAACTAGAGAACTCAATGTAGATGTTAAGTAGTGACTAGCTCAACTAGGATTTGCCAGCTGTGAAGTGTTAATGAGTTTTGAGGGTCCGTAATGTATCAATCCAGTCTGCTAGCATCTGTAAGAGCAGGCCTGTGTATGGCTTTGTAACAGCCTGGATACTTTTTAAGTTTAGGATGAAGATACCTGGTGAGATTCCTGACTGATGTTAGCTGCTGAATTGATGAGCTTGTTTTGCTTTATAGTTAAGCTCACTCTAGTTAATAAGGCCCTCCTCTGACACACCTTTTTTGGCTGTAAATTGCTCTGTTTTGGTTTGGGAACCTTAGGAACTACAGCAGCTGTGATTTACAGCTCTGGTGTTCTTTATTTCAGCCCAAGTCTGACATTCAAAATGTCATGAGGTGGTTTCAAGCTCTGCCATGTGTTTCTTCATTCTGTGTAGAAGATCTACAGATGCTAAGTGGTAGTAAAAAGCAAATGGTATCTTGCATTTCCTTCAGGAATGTTTGTTAGCAAAGCAGCCTGAGTCCTTGTCATGCAAGCGCATGCGTCTGGATAAATTATGGGATACCATAGCAGTAGTGGTGAAAGAGAGGCACTTCAGTAGAAGCATGAAAGGAAGAATGGGCACAGGAAAACGAAGCTGCTTAGAGTGTCTGCTCAAACACAAGGTGCAAAAGAGGCCAGAAGAAGAACTAGGCTACTGGAGCAGTCCAACAGTCTCTTCAGTGCAGCAAAAAAATGCTAGCTGGTTTGGGGTTTCTGATAGGAAGATCAGCCCCCAATGCCTACTTTCAGCTATTGCTCTTGGTGAGCAGAACTAGGACGGAGA
Organism: Jacana jacana; assembly: GCA_013400555.1. Classification (NCBI taxonomy): domain Eukaryota; kingdom Metazoa; phylum Chordata; class Aves; order Charadriiformes; family Jacanidae; genus Jacana; species Jacana jacana. The sequence continues at coordinate 70,110 of VZTM01026132.1, read as the reverse complement.
AAGGACACCCCTCAGTGCTCACTACCTAATGCCAGGAGTGATTGCTGTTAGATTGGGGAATACATCGGTTCAGTGCTTGCAGTTCAAACGGCTAGTTGTGTGTCACTGCTCCCAGGCGTCAAGTGACCTTGTTTATGCCATGTAGCTGGACCAGTATGCAGCTGTTTCCACTGCAAACACTCATAGAAAGCTGTTTTCAGGGTATGCTTGTGCATATTACCTTGCAATTAGGTTTGTATGGACACACACACTAACCCCTCCTCCCATAGCTGCCTAAGCTCTTTCTGCTGGTGTAGGCAGAACAAGTACATTGTATTTTTGGTTCATTTTTGCCCTGTCAGAAAAACAAGTTGATGGAAAGGAACTAATGCTCCATCCCTGGAAGTGTTTAAAGCCAGGCTGGATGGGGCTTTGAGCAACCTGCTCTAGTGGGAGGTGTTCCTGCCCAGGGCAGGGGGATTGGAACTCGATGATCTTTAAGGTCCCTTCCAGCTCTAACCGTTCTGTGAACTAAGGTGATACCTATGGCACTGAAGAAAGGAACTGCAAGGTGAAGTGGCTGGGTAGCCCAGACCCTTCTAGAAGAAGCAAAATTAATTTTATGTGGAACCATTAACCCCCCAGTTTACAAGATACTTCACAGGAAATTTATGATAAACTACTATGATAGGAAAGTATAAGTATATCCAGGTTTGAATTGTTTTGGAAGACTGGAATTGGTATATGTTCCAGAACACAGTATGTACAGTGATCTACAATGATCTCTTTTCTAGATAGCAATTAAAAACAATTATCCTGTTAGGTATGAGAACAGATTCATTTGCATCAGTAATTTCTAAAACCAAAACCAGTTAGGCATGAGAATATTTTAAGCATTGAATTCTGGTTAGGAATTGAATGGACTATTGAAGAAATATTCTAACCAGAATCCTGGTGAGAAATAGAGTGGACATTGAGGAGAGTGTTGGTGATTGAGGGAAGTAAGAAGGCAGGAAGGACCTCTCTTCAACTGTACAAACATCTAGCCCTGCATAGTGTCCTTGAAAATGTAAGAGCTTCCCAGGGATCTTTGCTTATCGTTAATATTGGCATGCTGCACAGAGGGGAATATATTTTTCACTTTCTCATGAGATTTTCTTTAGTAGTGTGTGGTTTATCCTGTTTCTGAGAGAGCTTTCTCAAGGGCTCTCTTTATGCTAGTGGCTTCCAGTCTTCTTTTTTAATTTTTTTATTATTTTATTTGTAGCCTAATCAAATCTGTCCAGTGAAAGAGAATTTCAGCCAGTTGGAATAAGTCTTGCTGTCCTTGATGACAGAGTAGGGATCCCCTAGGAATGACTGAGAAGTGGTGTTGGAGAGGGGTTGTCTCTTTAGGTGTGCTGGGTGTGAGACGTGTCTTTGACTTTGCCTTTCCTGACTTACAGATGTTGCAATATGGGTCATATGAGATGTTGTCCCTGTTTGCAAGTGCCTTTCCCATGAGGGAAGGAATGAGAGAGGAGTGAGGGAGTGATATCTGACAGATGTGTAGGCATTTTGCTTAATGATGGAAGATATAACGATGAAATAAATGCATGGCAATGTTCTCTATAACACAAAGAAACAAGGCTGGGGTGGAGAACAAAGAAGAGGTGAAGACGGGGTGGGGGGAGGAAGGAATTTAAGGCTTTCAGGTAATTGTTTCTACGGAAGCATACTTGCATAATTTGGAGCAAAAGCCCTGTGAAGGATTTGTCACCTCCTTGGAGAGCCTCTTTCTTTTAAACAACACGAAAGTGCCAGAAACTGTGTCCTTCTGCTGGGGAAGGACTGTGTTGTATGTGAGTGTTTTGGAGAAGTTCTGTATCTTGGAGGAAGAAGAACCGGAGTGTGGTTTGACAGTTGCTACAGCAACTAACGTTTTTTTAATGGAAAGCAAGGATAAGTGATGGTATAAAGTCTTGTGTAACTGACGTACCTTCCCCGCTTCCTGCCAATTTTCCAGTATATTAAAACAATAAGTAATTTATGAGTTCAGATGAGAAACAGCTCTTCGTTTGCCCAGCTCAGACGCATTTGCAAGACTGCATGATCTTTATGGAGACAGCAGAGAAGAAACTATTTACACACCGGAAAGGAAGGATTCAAGCATCTCTGAAAAGTATACTTTGCAAGAGAAAAATGCATTCCTCGTTCTGCCTGAAGAAATTTTGTTCGATGTGGATGTCACTGGGCTGAGCCTTCTTTATCTCATAGCTTCCTTTCTTCTCATCCTCTCCTTTCCCCCCCCGCGATTATTTTTTTCACAGCTATTTAAACTCGCTTTGGTTACCGTGGAGGTTTTTTTTTTCTAGTGTAGGGATCATGAAGTATTATAGAGTAAATGAAAGATGATGCAAACTCGTGGCAGGAGGGGAATTCTGTTGGCCCTCCCTGCAGCTGTGTTGCAGAACCAGTCCTGGCAGAGACGTGCTTCAGTTAACTGCTGTCCAGGGAGAGAGTTTAACCCTTGTAATTTTTTTAGGACCCAGCTGGCTGCTAACGTCTGGGAGGAATGATACCAGAGCAGAAACCACACATCATGTCCCAGAGTATACAGATGGTCACTTTAGGATACAAAAAGGTACTTTAACCTGAGCCTTCCATTCACCAATTTAAAGTTATGTATTTTAATTTAATGGTGGTTTCAGTTTTACTAGTGAAATTTGGGGACATTTTGCAGCTGAATTTCAGGGGAAGGCAGCTGGGCTAATATTCTGTGGTTTTTTGGAAGTCTTACACTGAAAAGGGTCCCTTGTAGCACTTTGCCTTGCCCTTGGGTTCACTCTGTAAGATCAGAATTAATTAACTGAACATAGAGTTAAGGTTACTGATTTTAACTATAAAGTAAGGATTAAACCATCAAGCATCTTTAAAAAATGAAGCATAAATATGAACAATTATGTAATCTTAAATATAAATAAGGTTATGCAGTTTTTACACCAGTATTAAAGCCCTGTTTCATGAACCAAATGTGTTTACCCAGCTCTTTAGAGGTAAGATTTATGTTACAGATGCCCTTGCTAATATTTTGAGGATTAACAACTCATAACCAGAGCTCCCAGTTTTGCTGGTTTGAGTCCTCTGTTTCATTTTACAGTTTAAAAAACAAAAATTTACCTTCAGTACAATTCATGGCAATTTTATACTGTATGCTTACTAAAAATTATGACTGGGCTAAGAGCAGGTTTTCAGGTGAGTGACACTGAGGTATTTAACTGGACTAAGTTCATAGCTCTTGAGTTGCTGCGAAGCAGTGCATGAAGCATGCACATTTTTTTGCACGGATGAGAAAGTAATAAACATTTGCTACCGATTTTATGCATTTTTAAACTCAGTAGAGGAGTAAGTGCTACTTTCTTGCCATTCAGTAAGCCATTTTGTGGATTCGTGTGGGAGATAAGAGAGATAATTGAAATACTTGAAGTGATAGGAAGACTGGCAGAAGCTCTTTCTTTAGGTACTTGTGTGCTAGTGACCATTTTTTACTCCAAGAGAAAATTGCGCCATTTGAAATCTGTGACACGAACATTTTTTCCTGTTTGTTCTTCCCTTCCTCCCGTAGCCCTCTCCTCTTCCATCCTTCCCCAAATATTGAGATGGCTCATCTTTTTTCTTTCTCTAATTCTTTCACTCGACACAACCCCATCTGCACTTCTATGCTCACTCCTTCAGGCTCTCTCAGGGTCACCCTGCTGCAAGATTTTCCTTTACATCTCACTGTCCTTCCATTAGTGATTCAAACCTGCTTTTGCCTATCTTCTCTTCAGCAGCATGTTGTACCCTTGAATCTCTGTGCTATTCCAACTGTTGCCCATCCTCCCTTCTTGTTTTCATGTCAAATTCATCGATTCAGCAATTCAGAGTTCTTCAGTTCTGGCTGAACTTCTTCCATGCTGGCTCTCCTCCCTTCCACTGCATCTGACTGCCCTCAGCTGGCTTCCCATGACTACCAACGAGCACTATGTTAGTAGAGGAACACCAGCAGAACTTCTAGTACTTGACTGATGGACATTGTTTCTGCTCTTTGTCAGACAAAATGGAAACCTTTCAGCATCACTGAATTGTTAGTCTGTAGGTGAAAGGAAGATACCTGATTTCTTAGGGAACAGGTTAGGGTACCCTTGACATGAAGAACTGTATTTGACAGAAAATACCAACATTTTGATTGGTGTTCACATTGTTTTTAAATAGAGAAAAATGTCAAGATAATGTGACAGTCAACAAGTGATTCCATATACAGTATGCAAACCTCCCATACCTTTGAAGGTATGGTGTCTGCCCTCAGCTGTATTTAACTCTTTCAGCGAAGCCTCCTGCTTAATACTGTGGATTATGCTCTTGACATGGGGGAGTGTGCAGGTATTTATTTTTTTTTTTTTTTTTCTGGAGCTGGATATGCTGTTGCTTTTTGATACAATTCTTCAATTTCTGATCCTTTGGCGCTCTGCTGGAGCGTGCTAACACTGACAGCAGGTGTAGGCTGTAGATGCACACATTTGTAAATGGTCTGAATAACTAATCTTTGAGATTTACTGGGTGATTGGAGTACTATAGCATCTCATTTACCCACCCACTTCAGACTTTTCTTTAGATAAACTGAAATTTCTCACCTAAAGAAATGTCAGTGTACTTTGAAAACACAAGGAAGTTACTTGCAATTACTAATTTACTAAATTTTACTAAATACGTAATCATAATAGGTAAAAAAATGGAAGGTTGCAACAAAAATATATGAGATATTCTGAAAGGCCTTATCAAAGTTAATTTAGTGACCTAAGCTAGTGCTTGTTAAAACCTTTTGGGTAGGGATATTACACATGTGTTTTGTCCTAGGAAACATAAAGGAAAATCACCGTTCTCTTGCTATTTATTTTTCCCCTGTGTTTCTTTTTTCTCCGCAGATGAAACAAGAAGCTATTTGCAGTTGTCTTGAAAGTGAATTTCTACTAAATGACTAGATAGCTACTCTGAAGTGTTTTTCAAACTCACACTAAGCCAAAGATTTTTTCTGCCTTCATACTGAGGGAATTACAGACCAAAGGAGTTGAACTGAATCTCAGTTTGTGACTGATGATAATATTTTATTGTCAAGTAGCAGTATTGTCTTCAACATCGTTGAAGGCAGAAAACTGTCATTTGGGAAACTGAACAGAGTAGGTTATGACCCATGTTTTCCAGCAATTGGTTCTCTGTGGTTCTTCAATGAAAGCAAGTGCTCAGCTGTAAAGTTAGGAGGCTCTATGTGGAAGATTGTCCATAAATATTAAATATAGGGGGCAAAATTCTGCCTTTGAAAGGGAAGTTGCCCTGGATGTGACACAGCTCATATTTGTATGATAGCTTTTTTCTCCAATGTTTTGAAGTGTATGTTAGCACTTGTTGTAAGAAGTTGTAAGAGGTCACCTGAGGCAGCCACTGCATTTTATAAGGTAGAAGAAAACTGATTGAGTTTGTACTGATTTTACTCATTTAACAAGTTCATGTGATTCTTCTGAAGTGATGTATAAAACTAGGTGTGTGTTTCCCTGCTTTAGTGTAGTGTTAATGGATCCCTAAATGCACAGTTTTAAGGGTGTTGTATTTAAAAGCAAAAAAAATAGACCCAAAACCCGAATAAATAAAGCAAAACCAGTGAGAGTCTGCTCAGGCTGTAGGACCTAGCTCCATAACAGTGAACGTAACAGCACAAACTGGAAGAGACATCTCCTGGCTGGCTCCATGCGGGCTACTCTGATGTTAGGCACAGACCCTAACATCAAAGAGAGATGCTAAACCCTCTGCGGACAAGAGAGGGAGGGAGCTGAGAGAGCGGTCAGAGAGGTGATGCTCAAGGTGTCAGTGCAAACACTGACAGGCTGGGAAGGCTCAGAGAGATGCAGAGCCGGGGCTCTGCTCTGCATACTGCAGGGACAGCTTCTCCTGGGCAGATGCTGGTGAGTGGCTCCCCTTCCTAACTGTCTCTCTGACCTAAAGCTTTGTGTTCCTTATCTCGTCACTAGTGAGAGGTCACACTCTGAGGCTGCAGCCAGGAGGACTTGCCTTCCCCAAGAACTCCCTTGAGCATCCCTTGATCACATCCCGTGAAGAAACACCCACTTGGCAGCGTCAGGGTCATGCTGTGGCCATCGTCCTGCATGGGGGATCCCAACTGAGATTCCTTGGGAGTGCTTGGTATGTGGGAATGCAGCGTGGGATGCCAGAGCATGGCGCTGTATCACCAGAGCCTCTCAAGGAAGCTCTTATGTAGTGTGTGAAACCTGGCAAGTTAAGGAGTGACCTGTAGCCTTACGTAAGAGTGTAGTTAGAGTTAGCTGCAGATAAGGGGTGACTGAGATATGTTGACTTTTGTTGTGGAATAGCTGATGCTCTGCTAAAAGGGTTTGAATTTGTTGAATCAGCTTTGGTCATAGCCCAAGAGTGAAACTTTTGACAGCTCCAGCCCTATTTGGACCAGTTGCAGCAGGTCTTGTTATCCAGGACTCGGTCCAGTGTATGGAGAGTTATGGAGTGTTATCTCTGTTGCCTAATGTCTGCATGTGATAACTTTTGGAGATGTGAGACTGCCAAAAAAAGACAGAAAGAAGTTCTGGTAGCTTTCTAAGAAAGGCACTCAGCTCTTTAAAGGAACAAGCTCTCTTTGATATATGATATCTGTGAGTGTTAGATGCTAGTCCAACCTTGCAGCACAAAGGCTTGCAATATTTCTTAAGGCAAAGACACTTGGAGAGTTTTCAGTGAGGTCTGGCCTTTGTTTCTAAGCATTTATATGAGCTGCATTGCCAGGAATATTGATAGCTACATGCAGTTTTACAAGGAGGTGTATTTAGCATTTGATGTACCAGCAGCAGTTATGTAGGGGCTATTACTTCTTTACAGGGGTGCTTATTTCCATGCATGGGTCTTGGACAAGTCTTTCATCCTCTTTTGCCTTCCTGCTGTTTCCCATGTGTTGTGGCTAAGAAGTGGGTTTCTCACCGCCGCCTTGCCTGTGCTGTGGTGGTGAGAGGTCTGGGCTGTGTACATGTGAAGTCTGAGTGAAAAAATTTCTGTAGCTCTTGCTGCTCGCACACAGAATGTGTGCTGCCTAGGTAGTTAAATACCAATCCATCTGTTTGTGAACATAGAACATCTCTGCTAGGAGAAGCTGGTGTTTATACTCACTCGCTGGGAATTCTGTTAGCAGCACTGGATAGACTGAAATAGAGAGGAGCATCAACAGCTGTGCTTTTAAAGCACACTCATGAGCAAAACGCAGCTTCTGCCACCTAAGTTTGAAAGCATAAACTTTCAAACAAAACTTACAGAAAAATAAGAAGCGTTTTTTGCCCCCATGCCTAGATGTGTTTGCCATGGAGCATCTGTGTTAGCAAAGCCCAATTCTGAAATGGTGTGAAAATACTAATTTTTAAAAAAATAATTATTCCTACTTTACTACACTATTGTGAATTCATATGATTCATTTGGGTGGTATTTCTTCAGAGGTAAAACTCTGTAACAGAGTATAGCAGTTCTTGGCTTATTGAGGGCTTCCAAGCTCACGGGGCATTGCTTTTCCCACCTGTCTGCAGAGGCGAGGGAAGCCATGGAAAAGCCTTTGCACCTTGCAGTGAGGTTCCTCTTCTCAGAAGTGTGGGTCAGAGCTAATTCAAGGCTGCTGTCTTTCTGAAGCAGGAAGGTTATGTTGTTGAGAGTGTAGGTTCCCTGAACAAGCAGTTGTCATTCTAGGCTGGAGGAACGAAAGCTGGGAGATAAGCTGATGTTGCCTCTCTTCCCATCACAACACAGAGCACCTGTGCATGGAAGTGAAAGCAGTTTTGGAGACATCATTGTACTGAGATACCTGGATCTGTGTAATTGCTGTTGGTTTTTTTCCAAAGGGTCACAGCATATGCTTCATGGCAACTCACCTAACTTCTTTGCCTTATCTTTAGATTAGGCAATTAAACTATACCATTTGCTGATGGTTAAATACTGCCAATGGATGTGTTGTCTAGGAGATCAATTTAGAGCAGAAGCTGGAGTGTTTTTCTGGTAGTTCAGGATGCAGGAGATTTCACCAACTAAGATTTTACAGCTACATAATAATCCTATGCAATTACCTTGCAGTTACAAAAAAAAAGCTGCTTGGCAGTGAAGTGGCCAGTCTGTTCAGACTGGATCTCAGAAACGGGTAGGACAATTGTGGTTGGAAACAGAAGATGGCTGTGGCAGGTCGGAGAAAGCTAAACCAAAAAGCTGACAGTTAATGGGATTACGAGGAAAATCTTGATTTGCTGTCCATGTTGTCAATCTAGAAGTTCATTACCATAGTCTTAGCATGGTTTAAGATTTTGGTCACTTGTGGATCATCCGCCTCAGGCTGTAGATGGGCTCACAGGGATGTAGTAACAGGAGCTGTTTACCCATAGAAATATAGTGCCACAATGCCTGTATCTGTTACCTTTCAGATTATCAGGCTAGCAAAGTGATAACAAATCTGAAACATTGTCTGAGGTGGTGGCATGGATAATGGATTTCCTTGGCTCTGACAAACAGAACACACAGGATCATAGGAACAGAATTGTTTGGGTTGGAAAAGGCCTTTAGGATTGTTGAATCCAACTGTTAACCTAGCACTGCCAAGTCCACCACTAACCCAGGTTCCTAAATACCGCATCCACATGTCTTTTAAATACCTCCAGGGATGGCAATTCAACCACTTCCCTGGGCAGCCTGTTCCAATGCCTGACAACCCTTTCAGTGAGGAAATTTCTCTTAAGATCTCATCTAAACTAGATGGTGGATGGCTTGGAAAAGAAACGCGTGGGTGTGCTCCTGCCAGTCTTTACTCTTCCTCTAGGCACTTTTCAAGATATTCTAATGCAAAATGCATTTTAAGTGCCAACATCACAGAGTTGTCTCAGTCCTGATTTCTGTCCTGAGGTTTACTTCTCTAATTTAGTATGCTATTCCTTGAAATGTCAGCCACCCCCGGCTTTATCCCGCCTAAGTTGTAAAGTTTTCTCTCTCCCTTTGCTTGGCTTGGAAGGCGGGGAGGTTTTGGGGCCATTCCAGGCTTTTCTGAAGCGGCTTTTTCCACTGTCAGGCGGGGTCTGGCATGGAGTCAGCCCGTTTCCTGGTTCTCACCCTTCCCTTGCAGGCAGACAGCTGACCGGCCTTGAGGGAGCAACCTTTCTTGGAGGGTGAAATCAGGCACATAAATTAAACTCTGTCCATAAACATTAGCTGCCTATGTACCTATGAAGATGTTAATCGCATATTAACACTCCCTGGTGCAGAGTTCATTGATCACTTCGAGTATTTGCCTGGTGCTTTGAAGATGACAGTGATATGTATATTTCTGTTATCATTATAGATTAATGTATTACACCAAGCCAGAAACATTACTGAGGTAATTTATCCATATTCTGGGGAGAGAGGTCTGTGCTTATTAGGAGAGCTCAGTAAGGCACAGAATGCATCTATTACAGTTCAGAAGAGGAAAAATTTGATAACCAAGTGTGAGTCTTATTAGACACGTCTTGCCCTGTGTTGAGGAGCGATGAAAGTAATGATTTACCTGTCTCCCTCTGTTTGTGGGTTGTAGTATCAACTAGCTTTTCCTCTTTCTGTGTTTCTTCTCTGGGAGACTTCTCTCATTTTGTATGAGTGCTTGAGTGCCATCAGTTTTATCCTATCTGGGTATCTGTGGAAAAGGATAAAGGAAGTCGCCCTTTAAGTATTTGGATCCATCCTGGGCTACTCAGGAATGGAGCAAGTACCTTCCCTGTCTCTGCATAACGTGGTCAAGGGGAGCTTGATCTGCACCTCTTGGCACTAGGGCTGGGGGAATTCCACTTAGAGGTGTGAGTTTACACTCCTTCCTGCCCTCTTCCTAGCTTTTCTGCCTGCTCCATTTAGTTTTCACCATTACAATTGTTTTTCCCTGGTGCCATGCTTAACTTGGTCCGAGTTCATGCTTTGCATAATTAGATGTAAGAGAAAAAGTGGTCTGATAAAAATGACATGCTTTTTGATGTATATGTCTATTAACTTAAGAAGAAGCTCACTTAAAGTAGTACTCGGTGCACAGATATGAAACTGAAAGACTAAGTCATGTGAAGTAAAAGCTGGTGTCTAGAAACCTCCATGGCCATGACCATACCAATGGTTCTTTTCATAGAGATGTTGCACTTTTGTGGGCCGTCGCTGACTTCTAGGCTGCCCACATGCCTAGGGAAGGTTTGGGAGGGGAGCCTGTATGATGGGAGGGACCTGAAGGGTTGTTGACCTTGTAGTCAAGTATTAATTGCCTTTTTCAAAGCAGTATGTTACAGTTGGGCTCTTAGTGTTTGTTGTAACTCTGGGCTTCTCTCTTTCTCAGCTGCAGGGGAGTGATTCATTCCTGAGAGGCCTTCAAAATCATTCCTCTCTCTTCATTAATCAAGGGCTTAGTCAGTTTACAGGGATCTAAGTGGACTTTAAGCCCTAGGTTTTTAAGTTCCATAGAAATTTTCCATTTTTTACATAAGATAACATGAAAATTCATGCAAATTAATGGTGTGATAACTTTGCTTGGGAGATCAATTTCTGATTGATCTTATTGCAGGTAACATTATCTGTGGACAGCTAGTATCTGATGGGATCCCTTCGATCCTGCTCAGCAAAGAGATGAAGCCTCCCAGGGCGGCCGCATTCCACACGCAGTTCTGAGTTGCTGGGAATCCCTGTGGGGCCCAACAAAATTCTTAACTCGTTTGTTTTTCAGAGAATGTTTTTCAGTCATTTTACATGGCTTTGATGGTAGAATAAAACTGATGGAAAAAAATACCTGAGCAACTTCACGCTGTTCTTTTTCGTCATGTTATGATATTTGAAACGTACAAATTTGGATGATTTTAGCTATCAGGAAGAGAAATTTCCCATGGATGCTTTAGACTTGAGAGTACTTGTGCTTTGCTGGAATTTTTAGGCAACAATAATAAATAGTCTTTGCATGTGAACTTGTATCAAGAGAAACAGATATTAATCCCTTAGGGGAAATCATAACTGTTTTGCTTTCTAGATGAATTTCAAATAATTAAATATGGTCTCGCATTGAGTTTCATTTTTTGGTAAGGTCTCCTTCTCTGTTTTATTCTTTGCTTTACACGAGCATCCCTTCACTTTCACCAAAGTTTTGTCTGCCTTTTCCTCTTGTCTCTAGTGGGTTATTCATTACTTCCTACTATCTCAGCCTGCCTCGATTCTGGATCTAAGGAAACTCCTCCAACTTCTCTCAGGTTGTGGGTTGCTAGTGAGGTGCCCCTGCAATCTGCTGGACCTTCTATTAATTCTTTTCTTCTTGTTGTTTCTTCTCTTGTTTTCTTCCCCATTCTGTCCCTTTCAGTCTTACAGGATTTTATTTTTTTTTTTCCCAGTTAACAGTCTCCTCCAAGAGCCAATTGGCTGTGGCTACAAAAACTGTCTTCTCATGCACAGCTTATCTCTGCCTTGATTTCCAGCGGTGCCCTATGCCAAATGTATTCTGTATTTATAGAGGTTACCTTTTTCTCCAGCAGTAAGCCTGTACCTGTAGGAAGAAGAAGGAGCTCAGCAAGATGCAGGTGATTTTCCTAACTTCCTCATGTTGGCTGCTCCATGCAGATACATTGTGCCTGTATGCTCTCTCCGTCTGTGAAAGGCTGTATAGCAAAGGTAGAGGTGAGGACTTAATTGCAGGCGTGTCCTTTTCGATATGAGAAAGGAATGCAAAGCTACGGGTATGCTGCTTGATGGTGAGTTCAGCTCATCTTTCGGTTTTCCTTAGTTGTATGTTAGGAAGCAAGGGAATAAATCTCCTGCCAGGTGGGAACTAGCGAACTGGGAAATGCTGCTTTCGAAATTTAAAAATGGACTTCTGGAAAAAGTGGCATTAGAATAGTGGGTTACGTTTATACAGAAGTGGACTATATGTGAAGGAGAAGGATTGTTTGCTCTTATCATTCCCTTAAGTTGTTGCTGCGTGTCTTTTGTCAGGGTAGTCATAAAAATGGACCTCTGAAATCATAAATGGCAGCTACAGATCATTGCAAGGCATACAGGCACCTAACTGATAGCTAATTTGCTCTTAGAGATCTCTGTTTTCAGAAGTGTGGATTCAGAGATAGCCATTTCTTGTGTTTGCAAATGGTTACTGTGACAACATGCTTCCCAGTTGGCTGTGGCCATGAGTTGTCACTTTTGGCCTTGGGAATCTCCTAGTGAGCCAACAGGTAAGAAGATGCACAGATCCCTCAAAATGTTGTTATGCAAGATTTTTGATACCTTTCGGGTTCACAGGCCTACATGCAAAGGACTGTTGCCTCAGTTGCTTTTCTAGTCTCATTCAAATGAAGTAGTTTTATATCTTCTTTTTTCTTATGCCAGTTGCTGATTTTCATTTCCTTGAAAGTTTCACTTTGGTTCTCTGAAACAAATGGGGGCAATTAGCCTGATCTTAATTTGCAATTTACCTTTAACAACAAATTAAGCTGAACATTTTCCATTTGGATTCAGTGTCCTTGGTTCTACTTGTGTTTAAAAGTTAGTAACTTTTTAATTAGTATTCAAATTAAAATCTCTCCCACTGTTTCTTTTTCTCAACCATACTTTTCCGTTCCATCTTTGCCACCTTGTATTTTTCACTGCTTTGCTCAGTTTCCTGAACTTTGTGGAACTGAACTCAATCTCCACAAAGTCAGGCTTCCCCAGTTGCTGCCTCTAGGGCTTCTCTCCCAGCAGAGGGAAGGCACCATGGTGCTCCAGGGCAGCTCTGCCTCACCAGAGACCGAGCATCATGTTGGCAGTGTTGCTGCTCCCTCAGGACCTGAACCGGCAACTCATCATTGCCTTGTGCCAGAGGCTGTGTAGGTGGATGAAGACAATTTGAGGTAGCTTGACTATCTCTCAGTGACTGTCGACAACGTACAAAGAAGCTGGAGGAAAGGAGATTTTGCTTCCCCCGTTGCCGCTGCATTTTTCCCTGTGTGCACTTTGTGTATAGACCTACACTGTTGTAAAGCTATTCTTTGACACGCAGGATGAGCTCAGGGGAGGTGAATAGAGGTTTTAAACTCTTGCATTTATATCGTGTTACGTGGTGGGACACTCCTGCATGATGGAATTGCAGGTGAGAGAAGTGCATGATTCCCAGGGCTGCAGTAGCTCCTTTCTGGTTCTCCCCATTTCCTTTCTATGGGACTTTGAGACAAGCTGTGTGCAGCTTCCTAGGGCTGAAGTGGACATGAAGGAGTTAACTAATAATGGGGCTCTGCAAAATGTCCACTGTGGTGAATAGAATCCTTTCTTTTTAAATAACAGTTGCTGTACAGTTATTTTGAAGTTTTCGATGCCATTTACTCTTTTCTAGTGCAAGTATCTATGCAGCAGGACATTGTCAATATACAGAAGAAAAATCTCAGTATATGGGCAGCATAAGGTAAAGGCTGGGTTTTGCTTTGATTAGGAAAGCAAATGATTGGTTGGTTTGGAGTCAGCTAAAGCTTTTTTCCTTCTCTTTGTAGGTGGTAATTGTTATTCTTAAATTATTTTGACCTTTAATACAGGGAATGTTTTTTTTTTGGCATGCATTCTAAAAATATGGAATATTTTGGGTGAAAAGGTGTGTTTGATAGTAGAACTCTGACTTTCTATTGGCTTCAGGAGATGCCTTGACCATTAAGCTATTAAGAACTAATCTTTAGTAGACCTAGTGTCATGCATAAAGGAGATGAGAATGGAAAATATGTCTTGGAGAGGAGTTTGATCAGTGATGCTGGAGAGAAGCAGACCAGAGCCTGATGCCTAGACCTAAAGCCAGGTGTTGATGCTGCTGACAGCAACCCCTCTGTAGCAAGTTTGTCATTATGACGGCTAATTCAGGTGAACCCTCCTCACTTCTAGGTGTTGGTGTTCCTGCTGCATGAAGCAAGATAAAAGTGTAGATGTCTTTAAATGATTCAAAGTATAGTCTCTGCAAGTCTCTGGGAACATCCCCACAGGGTGGCAGAAACGTGGGTGCCTGGTAAGCATGACACTGGCCAGCAACAGAGCCAGGAGCTGTGCACCTAGGGCGTACCCAGCCCAGGCTCAGCCTGTGTGCATTGCTGACACTGGTTTTGGGTGAGTAGTGCTCACCACTGGTGGCTGAATCACTGCTTTGCCATCACCAGCTCTGCTGCCTTCCTCCGAGATCTCCGGCAGCACTTTTGCTTTCAAAGCAGACTGAGAGGCAGCGTTGTGCTGGCTTCCCTGAGTCAGTCCAGGGAGGGGATTTTATTTTATTTTATTTTATTTTATTTTATTTTATTTTATTTTATTTATTTTAATTTATTTTAATTTTATTATTTCTTTTTTCACTGATAGAGTTGAAGACTCTTTCTTTGTTTAACCTGACTCTTTGGGAAAGTGAATTCTGACAAGTCGGGTGTAAATCCTCCCTCAGCATGCCAGATCACTGACAGTCCTCGCTGCATTGGTAGCAAATACCTCTTGTCTGCCTTTCCCCTTGGTATGTCTGTTGAGGATGCTGGTACAGTCTTTCTTCTGGCACTGTGTTTTTAATAGAGGTAAATTTTACGGTATAAGCTTGTCAAATTTAATTTCAGGATATTACAGCTAATAACTCCCTGTGTGAATATGCCTTTTTACAGGAACATAAATGGTTTAGACTCTTTTGTGACACAGAGTGAGTGAAGCAAGTGTTTTTAATAAAAAGTGTTTTATCAAGTTATCAGTTTGCTCAGAAAAAAAACCTGTATTTTTTACTTATCTAGTTGGTAAGGAAAGGAGTAAGATATGACCCTGTGCTCTGAGATAATTTGTAAAAATAAAACTAGAAACAGTCCATGGAGATATAATTCTCTATTTTTTTACTAGAAGCTCAGGGTCCTTTGTGACAGTGTCATGTTCTCACTGTCTGAAGTCAAATTCGGTCCCAATACAAATTCATGGTGTGAAGTATTTTAAGTACTATTTTATTTTAAGTACTTTGTGGCAGATTGAAATTCTAAGATAGTCTTTATGATTTGGTGTATCATAACTTTTCAAACTACAAGGTGACCATTTTCCAGAATAGTATGTTTATCCACTGTGCTATTTTTGGTGCAAAGTGTAACACTTCCAGCTTGTCTTTTAAATCCCAAGCTCAACAAAAAAATGTGTTGTTTTGGATTGTTGTTTTTTCATTTTAAAGTGTTTTTTATTCTCTGCTAGTTATACACTTTTGTTTTTCCAGTTAGAGTGTTCACTGAGAAGGAGGGTTAATGGAGGCATATACTGCTGACTAGGGGAGATGGATTGATTTTTGAAAGCAAGTGAAAATGCCTAAAATACCTTAGGTTGGGTTTGTTTTTTTTTTCTTATTTCCTGGTCTTCTTAACCCCAAGAGAGAAGGGAAAGAATGAAATTAAAACCAGCCTTACAAAGAGGTCTTGTGCAGTGGTGATGGGGCTTGTGTTTTGTCTCTTTTCCAGTGATGATAAGGATTGAATTCTGAGATACAGAAAGAGCAAGATTTGTGGCTTTTTCCTCCAAGTTAAAGCATTACTGAGCTTTAGGTATAAAATGGGAAAAAAAGCTGTGAGCTAAAAATTGTGGAAGCTTGTTGCACTGTTAGAAGAAGCTGTTACAGTCATCCTGCCTTCTGAATAATGTGAGACCATGCTTGGTTTCTGTTAAACATCAAAGGGGCATGTTATTAACTCTATTTGTTGCAAAGGCAGTGCTGTTAGTATGCTTATATTTTCCTGCAGGATGCAGGTCCTGCAAAGTATGGCTTTCCCTTTGTACAGCATTGCAGAGTTTGTTGATACTCTTTTCTTCCTCTGAAGTGCCGTGTAGCTACATGAAGGTTCAATAGGACATGCTCAAGGATGTATTGATGTCATAGCTCTGCAGTGAGATGTCTGATTTGACAGTCATCTGCCTGGTTTAATTTCAAATTTGTTTAAAATTTGATTTTCTGCTTCAAGCTGACGGAAGCTAAACTGATACAAACCAATTCCAATTCTAACCTGACAAGAGAGTGACTACATGGAGAGATACATAACGGTATGAGCTTCAACAAGGCCAGGTCCCGCACTTGAGCCACAACAACCCCATGCAG
>VZTM01026132.1:16384-53904 GCA_013400555.1 Jacana jacana | reverse complement strand
TTTAGACTTGACATTAGGAAAGAATTTTTCACAGAAGTAATAGTCAGACATTGGAAAGGGCTGCCCAGGGAGGCGATGGAGTCACCATCCATGAATGTGTTTAAGAGTGGATTGGATGTGGTGTTGAGGGATATGGTGTAGGAGAGAACTTTGTAGAGTAGGGCTGATGGTTGGACTTGGTGATCCCAAGGGTCTTTTCCAACTGAAATGATTCTATGATTCTATGATTGATTTAAGTAACGCATTCTCCAGCTGTAATTGCTGAGAGGTGAAGGGAAAAAAAGCTCTCTTACTGTTTCCTCATATGTTTTCTTGTCAGTGGGCTACCATGGCTCCAGAGGCATGTCCAGGAGCAGATGGAGATGTGAGGTTCATGGGGCAGCTGGGCTGGTGGGGATTCCTTGGTTGCTGGGACTCCATCGGTTGGCTAGGATTTGCAGGATGCTGAGGTTGCTTGGGCAGGTTTGGTTGTTCACCCATCTGCAGTTGTGCAGTTTGGGCTGGCGTTGGCAGGCTTGGTTGGTGCTGTGCTGCTGGTAAAGCTGGGCACAGCCTAGGGATTTGTATGAGCTGGCGCTGGAGCACCACAAAGACTGTGTGTTGGAGAGGTGGTAGGTTCTGCTTTTCTGAATGTTGCTGGACTGCAACTGGCAATGTTGGTTGATGATGTAACCAGCTCCTGTTGAACCATAGGGTAGATGCACAGATGGAGAAAGGCACCCGCTTTATTGTGTTCTCACTGGTACTTAACATGTATGCTGTGGTGGCACACAGAGGCTCTCAGGGATGGGATGGTCCCTGTTATGCTGTTCTGATCATGTTATAATAGCTCTTGAGCAAAGTTTGTTTTTACTGTGATGGTCTGCATCTTTTCAAAGCACAAAAGAACACTATTATATTCTCCAGTAATAGTAAGCATAATCTTTTATTATGTATCCCCTTCTCCAAGTGGGGAGTTAATATAATAGAAGCATAATGGAAGAAATGTGCAAAATGCATGGGATGCTTAAGGGACAAGTGTCTGTAAACCACAATGTGACGCCATTTTGTCCACATAGTGTTGCCTTGGGTATTGTCTTCCTGCTATAGAGCAGGCAAGAAGGAGTTTCTGTTGGTTCCTCCTAACTTATGTCCCCATGAGTTTACTTGGGTTTTTTGCTTTCCAGGTGCCATGACAGAGCACTTTTCAATGCTTGGCATTTGGGTGTTCTTGCAAGAAACACAAGCACTAATGCAGGAGTAATATGGCTCTCTGTACATATACACAGGCAGTAAATATCTATGCCAGTCTGTCAGTGATGGAGATTTTGAAGATTGTGTATACAGAGAAAAGCAGAAGAAAACTGAAATGTCATACCTGGGGTCTCGTCTGACTCTTGTACTGTTTCAAAGGTGTTACCACCTTCCAAAGAAGGTATTGCTTCCTCTAAGGAAGCAAAGGAGACAATGATAATCCATAGGCATATCAGTTTAGCAGATTTCCTTGCCTAAGAGCAGGTGGCAAAGCCAAGCATCATGTTGATCGTGCTCTTACAGTCTGAATGAGTTGTAATATCTATGGTGGCATGTTTTTTTAGAGAAGGTTTTTGACGTCTTTTGTGTGCTGAGCAGCACATGGCACTACAACTTATGGAATTTATGGCAAATCAAATATGTGCACCTTAAAACCACAAGGTCCACTGGGATGTCTTTCAGGTGAGACAAGAGACTGGAAGCCTTGAGGCTTCTGGTCGAAACTTGCTTACGTGGAGGCACTGGTCCAAAGTCACAAATTTTGTGAAGTCTTGAATTTGTTAAGTGAAACTAAGGCAGACAGGCATTCTGGTAAATGTTTTTTTCCTGTGGTTTTTTTTTTTTTTTTTTCCCCCCAACCCAGAACCTCTTGTTCTAACACCTTTAAAAGTTCTGCTGTGTAACTGATTTGAGCTGAAACTACATGTTAAAACCTTTACCATTTCATGAGAGTGAAAGCCTTTGTGCTTCCAGTTCTGTTCTTTGTTGCTGCCATCCACGAGGTTAAAACTTAAAGCCATCTGGTCTTAGAGGAATGGGAAATATTTTTATACTAGCTAAAACACTAAAGCTGGAAAAAAAGCAGATATCATAGTTTCCAAAATCTCTTTTCCTAATGTGATTCTCTTTTCCTAATGTAATGATCAACTTTTCTGTTACGCAGATAACCTTTTCCAAATATTCAACACTTCTGAACTTTCTGATTAGGTACAGGCAAAAAAGTACTTCCTAAAACTGGACATGTTTTGATGGGATTTTTCTTGTTTTCTGTTTTTTCCATTCCATTTAAAGAACTGATAAACCAGGACCGACACTTGAAGGTACTCTCTGTAGTTGATGTGTTTTCATCTTCTGAGCTTGCTTCAAGATGAATCTTCTCTGTCCGAAGACCCAGTGGGTCAGGTTCACTTTGCAGTGCTCCAGTTTTCCATCACTGGGAGCTGGTTGAAATTAACATAGCTCAATAATGCATCACTTTTCTTCCTGCTACCAGGTATATTGAAGCAAATAACTATGTTTAAAAGATGCAGCTATTTTCCATCGTAGCTGAAGCTGATAAAACCAGGGTGTGTTGGACAGGGAGTAGTTATAAAAGGAAATTGTAAGATGTATTTTGCTTACCTCGGTGTTACAAGGTAAAATTTGTCTGAAGTAACATAGTGGTTTGCCTGGGTCTTGCTGACAGTCTTTGAGTTCATGTAACGAATATGGCAGTGAGAGATTTGTCTCGCTGAGTTTACTGGTAAGCCATTATGGTTAGGATTTTTCAAGCATGAGCTTTCTCATCTACAGTTAAACATATAAGGCAATTGTCTCATACCTCACTGTAGTTGACAGAAAGAACAAGTACCTCTTTAGGTCAAAGCATTCCCTTCGAGGATGTCGGCATGGGTGGGATGATTTGCTAAATAGCTCTAGTTTTGGCTGTACAAAACGCAGCCTACGTCTGTGATTCAGGAGAATAATTGCACACAATATATAGCAAAACTACTTAAACTAAGCATGTACATAAATGTTTTGCTGACTGGCAGATTTGCCTGCTGTCTGAACTCATTAGGAGCTTATTTTTACATGAAGCATGAGCAGTCAAAACAGTGTTGCTATCTCTACTTCATTCCTCTGGAAAGATTAAGAAGATTGGAGGAGTTTGAGAAAGAAATCCAGCCCTTTGGCCTAGAGCAGCTGCCAACTCTGGCACGTCAGACTGTGGCACACCAAATAGTATTCCAGGTCTCATCACAGAGAGAGTTTTCACCTACAGCGCTGATCTTTCTCCTTTGCTATTCATGAAAGCAAGATAATCTTCAGAAAGTAGTAATGGCACAGGGCTGTCAAATGCAATGTGTATAACTCTGGGACCAGGATGGGCTGACACCTTGCTAATGCTTCCCTGCATATGCCGTAGGTGCCTGTACAGTGCTGTGACATGCCCCTTCGCTGGCTCCCTGGCCACTGGCTCAGCCAGCTGTGTGCATTCCTTGCCATGGCAAACCCTGTGGGAGGGGGCTCTGGTGTGGGGCTTAGGTGGGTCCTTGAGCTGAAGGGGTCCCCTCCTTGCTGAAGGGGTAGGTGAGAATCTCTCCTTCCCCAGTCAGTGACACCATCCTGTGGATCAGACAAAGCATTCCTGAGAGGTTGCTTAGAGCATTTAGTATACAGACCAGCAAAATTTTTGGAATTTTCACTTTATAAGTTCCCTATGCATGTGGTTGATGTTGCATCACAGAGTAAGGAGAGTATTCACTGTCAAGCTTAACAAAACTGAGCAGTGAACTGCTGTTCTAGTCACAAGGTGGCTGTAATACTCACTGGCATAGCAAACATTGCACCTAGGAGGCAAGCGGTCGAGAATCCAGCCCCCTCTCTTTCTCAAATTATAGTATCTGTAATAAGAGGGAAAAAATACCACTTTGGCTATCATTATATCAGAAAAAAAAATGTCTCATATTAGCATCTGGATCTGTATAAAAATAAACAATCTCTAGATTTCAAGGACAAATCTTCTGCAGTCTGTTTGGAAAGTTGGATCATTTATTTTTAAGTGTTTGGTGGAAATAGCAAATTGGTGATAACATTCCTTCTGATTTTGAAATTTATCTTGGGACAGAATGCAAATGTTTGAACTTTTCTTGGTTATGGTCTCCATTGTTTCTGCAGTTTCTGAGCACGGTTCCCTTTAATTTTGAAGCCCAGTTCATGAGTACCAAGAGCAAAAGGACTAAATGTCATTTAAAAGTAATGTAGCAATACTTGCCAACAGCACAGCTTTAGTAGATTCTGAGAGGAATGTGGGAGCAGTCATAGCCTTAAAAAAACAACAATAGGTTTTAGCAACTGGAGAATCTGCAAAAATATTTGAGAGTTGTGCATGATCCCTTCTTGCTGTGTTGAGTTTTTGCTCTCATGGTTTTGGGGGGTTGGGTTTTGAGAAACCTCATGGGAGACTATCAAGAAAAAAGTTGATAAAAATATTTACTTAAGAGCTGCCTTGAACACCCCCTCCCTCACTAGAGTTATAATGTTCTTTTCTGCTTTTCCTGGCTGTTTTATCTATTTTCATGTAAATTTGTTCGCAGAGTATAGACTTATGTGCCAAAACTGTAATTCACACATCATTTATTATTATAACGGTGTGGTACATTTGTCTTGCTAAAAGTATTATCTGAAGTGACCTCTCAGCAAAAGTGTGCATCAAAGTTAAGGAGGTCATGCTTTTCAAGTGCTGCCATGAGCAGAGGTAAGAAACTGGGAGGGGTTGATATTTCCACTGCAAGAACCTGTCCTGTTCTCAATGCATTAAGAAATCATAGGTTTTCAGTGAAAAGATTTCTCAGACTCAAAATTCAGTATTGGAGGAGGAGGTTTAGTATCTATTTGCACAGAGTTTTAATCACAGAACTGTCATCCATACCTTACCCAGTGAGTGAGCACATGAATCTCCATAGAGGGAACATTCTCGTTCACCCCAGTGAGGAGGAGGAGCAGAGTGGACGGGTAAATTCCTGCATTTGGATCACATTCTGAAAGACTTTTCATTTCCCAGCACTTAATGACTTCATGCCTTTAAAAATAAGGCTCCTGAGGTCTTCCATCATTCGTATCATCACAGTTGGGAGTTGAAAAAAAGCAAGGTATTTTGCTTTTCTTAAAATAAGCCAATTTAGGTCATGTCCAGTGTTAATAGTGCTATGTCAGGTCATGAAAACAAGCTGAAGTTAACAGTGTGCTTTGATAATATTCATAAGTAATTTCAGAAAACAAAATTGTATGACTAAAATTTAAATTGTGATGTGTAAAGCTCTTGGATTCTGAAGCGTTAGGTGTGTGCTTTGCCAGACAGAAATGATGTTCCTTCTTTCCTGGTGTGAAGTTTCAGGGGAAAAGAATCCGAGGTTTTCATGGTGATAAAAATTAGGGTAATGCACTAATTTTTAAGTGATGTTTTCAATTTTATTATCATTGACCTTATTAAAATCTCAGTAAAGGAGAATATTGAAGAAATGCTGAGTAATACATTGTAGGTTAGAATTATAGAATGGTTTGGGATGGAAAGAACCTTTAAAGGTCATCCAGTCCAATGCTCCTTTTATAAGCAGGGACATGTTCAATTTGATTGGGTTGCTCAGAGCCCCATCCAACTTGAATGTGAAAGTTTCCAGGGATGGGACATATACCACCTCTCTGGGTAATCTAGTCCAATGTTTCACCCTCCTCATCGTGAAAAATTTGTTCCTTATATGTGGTCTAAATCTACCCTCTTTTAGTTTAAAAGTGTTATTCCTTGTCCTATCACTACAGGTCCTGCTTAAAATTTGCCCCCATCTTTCTTATAAGACCCCTTTAAATACTGGAAAGCTGCAGTAAGGTCTTCTCAGAGCCCTCTCTTCTCCAGGCCAAACAACCCCACCTGTTTCAGCCTGTCCTCATAGGAGAGGTGCTGCAGCCCTCTGATCATTTGTATAGCCCTCTTCTGGAATCATTCCAACAGGTCCATGCATTTCTAATGTTGGGATCCCCTGAGCTGGACGCAGTACTCACAGTGTGCTCTCACCGGAGTGGAGCAGAGGGGCAGAATCACCTCCCTCGAACTGCTGGCCACCTTTCTTTTGATCCAGGCCAGGATGTGGTTGGCTTTCTGGGCTGCAAGCACGCATTGTCAACTCATGTCCAGCTTTTCATCCACCAGTACACTGAAGTCCTCAGCAGAGCTGCACTCAATCCCTTCATCTCTCAGCCTGTGTTAATACTGGTGGTTACAATAGTTTTTACATAACCGTGAAAAATAAAATGCAATAGTAGTGTAAACCAGCGCAAAGATATTTTGATGGCTTATAATGTCTGTGCTCTGTGAGCATTCTTTAGCTAGAAGTTGATGTTAATGTTCTGCACTAAATAGGAGGAAAAAGCCAGTTGGTTTGGTTCAATAGTAGTTAGCTGAGGTAAAAGCACAGAGTGAAAAAAGCTTGTCTGCATTCACTGACCAGGAAATCGCAACTACCTTTTTTTACTCTGTTGCAACTAAAGTCTAAAGAAAATGGTTATGCAGCTTAAACTTCCCACTCTGCTCCACTTTCACAGAGTCTGTTCATGCTACAAATGCTATGGAACCCCTTTTGCTTCCTTGTGGATGTGAGAGTATCTCTTGTCCTATTGCTTGTCAAGGAGTAATGAGGTCATCTTCTCCATTCTGGCAAGGAGTGGGAGGAATAGCTCTTCCCTTCGAAAGAGTATTTTCTCTGGGCTAAAGGAAAAAGAGTAACTAGGCAGCAACAGCTCCTTGTTATACTTCTCAAAGTAGGAAAATTAATCAGGTAGATCATAGGCTTGCTTATTT
This sequence comes from Jacana jacana, assembly GCA_013400555.1. Taxonomy (NCBI): domain Eukaryota; kingdom Metazoa; phylum Chordata; class Aves; order Charadriiformes; family Jacanidae; genus Jacana; species Jacana jacana. The sequence continues at coordinate 47,057 of VZTM01026132.1, read as the reverse complement.
CATTTCCACTTCAAAAGCTTAGAAAAACGTCAGAAGATGTCTCTCTCTTGTCTCAGGAGAATAGAAGAGGGGCTCAGAGACAGTGGAATCTCCCCACGGGAACTGGGGAGCCGTAGCCATCAGGGATCCCACTGTGTCAGAACAAGTCCTTCATGGGTTTTTTGGTTTGTTTGGTGTGGGTTTTTTTTGTTGGTTTTTTTTTTTTTTTAATGTTCTGGCATCAAAGGAATTGAACAGGCATGAAAATAAGAAAAAAAGCAACACCATACTGAGATGAAAAATCTTGTTTAAAATGTGCCATGAGGAGAGTGCTGCTACTGTGCTCTTGCAGAGCTAAGGACTGCCAAGAGTCAAATTTGTTGCAAGTTGTATACAACAGGATGGTCAAAGGAAAGATATCCTTTGTATTTTGAGAGATTTACTGATTTGGCTGTCTTCGAAAAGCACACATCATCTTGTGCGTAACTGCTTGGATGTGAAGTCCCACTGACTGCAGTGAGGGTTGGCGAGAAGGTGAAAGAAATGCTTACCCGCTGTCTGTAAATAATACTAGTAGTTTCATCTGTCTTTGTTAACTAGAGCATACAACTTCCTAGGTTATTTTAGAGAGGCAACCCCACTCTCTGCTTTATAAGAAAACAGCATCAAATGAAAACAAAAGTATAAATCAACTCTGTAGAAATAGACTTGCCTGACTTGGGATACGTTGAGTCCTCTGTCATTTGACCTTATTCTAGATGAAGTTCAGGTGAAGCTCAATGCCAGTTTTAAGAGTAGTGTGACCCAGTCAGTAGGACTGAGAGTGCCTTGGAAAGACCTGCCTAACATAGGTAAATGTTAATTCATGGTATAGCACTAGTAAGAATGGTAAATGTTAGTTATTTTTTGTCATTCGTTAAAACTTTGCTACTACATGGTATACCCACAAGTTCACTGTTACAGAAATATTTCACATAGCTGGGGCAGGAAAAATAAAACACAAAATGTAATACTACCGTTATGTACAAGTTTGAAGAATTGACCTGATCGGTCAAAGGCAAGAATCCCTTTTTCTTTCTTGTTTGCATTCCCAAGGTCAGTAGGCAGTGCAGCTCTACCATGTCTGCAGAAGCAGAAGGAAAGCAAACGGGATGCTTCTCTCGCCTCTCCCTTGCTTTGCTCTTGTCAATTCAGCTTCACGTCTTCTCTTACTTAGGACTTACTGCAGTGTGTGGATCGCCTTCTTTGAGATACAGAAATACCAGGATTGCAGTTGTATCTGCCCTTCTCCCTCCTGCTCTGCTGTCTTTGGCCATGTCTACCCAGAATGATGGAACCAGGTCCTCTTGGTACTGGGGCTTGATAATTTGTGCAGTCAGGTTATCACCAGTGTCTCTGATGTAGCTGAGGTCCAGACCAACTCTCCGAAACACTGAGTATAGAGTTAACACAGGCCAGGGATTATGTATTTGGATGTGGCCACTTTGGAGAGGGAGGCAGTTTAACAGTGTGGATTGAAGCCATTCCCTGCCAGCTGGGTCACTGCCAGGGCACAAGCCCAGGCACGTGTAGTTTGCGAATATAAATTTTCTGGTTATGGGCTTGTGGTTTTCTTCATCCTGAACTAAAATCACACGATTCCTCAGATTTCAGTTTGAGCCTTGAGTGAAACTACCTATGGTCTTGGTCAACTGTCCTAACCAGCAGCAGATATTGGGAACATTGTGGTGCTGCTGAAGCTTAATTAGATGTCTGAGCTAAGGTAGCTAACCATCATGTGCTCTTCATCTGGCAAAATGCTTTGTAAATACATTAATTTAAACTTTCATTGTATTCACATGGTGAACATGGCTAGCACATGTTGTCTTTCATTACCTACAAGTTAACAGTGCTAACACAGGTAGTAATTGCACTGCTATTGATGGGCATCGCTTGTTTGGCTGCATAAGCTTGATTACATACATGCTTATATATGTGCTCCTAGACTGTAGAAATGTAGATCTTCTTTTGTGTGTGTAGCTGCTGCTGTACTACCAGATCAAAGTCACACCTCAACTCCTGAGCCCAGACCATGCATGGGTCCTGGCTCCACACTGCCCCCTTCCCCGCAAAGAAACCTGGGGGAGATCCCACAGCTTCCCCATCAACACGGTCTGAAGTGGGGTGGGTGCTGTAGTGCGTTGCCTCAATTGTGGGGACAGCCTTACATAAAATATAAGTAAAAATATTTGTGAAACGTAAGCATCTTACATTGTTGATGTATGTGAAGCTGTGCTTGCTCTTCAGGCAAGATTGATGCCTCCTTTGGGGATGGTGGACTCTGTCACCACAAGCACTTATAAACCTTCCGAAAATCTTCAGAGCACAGTGCCGTACAAAGAAAAACGGGCAGGGACTTTCACTTTGAGAGCAGCACTAGCAAAGATGAGGTTGGCAAGATCTTAACCCACTGGAAAATGCTGCACCTTGTAAAAGACCTGTATCCTACACAGTTTGCTTTATGCTCAGGCCCAGTTGCCACCTTTCTATGGAAACTTGTTAAATATGTAGCAAAATTAAACAGGTAATAACTTGTTACAGTGTGCTATGAGTTGCAGTAGTTTTATTTTCTTTTTGTTTTACTCATGTTTGCTAATGTATTAGCAGGGGGCAGTGGGGAATTTTGCAGGCTGGCCAAGCTCACCTGGGGGTGGGTATACAGTAACTCAGCCTGGGTGGGAACTGGGGGGCGTAGGAGAAAGTTACAAGGTCCTCATCCCTTTAATAGTTTTTTTTTTCCTGCTTTTCACCTTGTTAACAAATGAGTATTCTCATTCTGTTAATACTATTTTAATAGTTAACTGTTGTAAATGTATGGTATTTTTCTCTCAAACCGCCATTGCATTGCAGATACAAATATGCACACTAACACACACAGGCATCTGCTTCCAAATTTTATGTTGCTGTCCCTGCTGGCAAAATGTCCCTACAGGTTCTGCAGAGCCCCAGCTGTATCTGTGTGCTGCACTGGTTTCCCTTGGGTTGTTTTAAGTGGGGAAGCAGAGGCCAAGATTTAGAAAACAGGTCTAGATCCAACACAGCACAAAGCCCACAAGATGGCTTAGATTAATGTTTCTTGGCTTGCGGAGTTTGAAAATCTATGGTGGCTGTCAGCAGAGCCAATAAACTCTCCACTCTTGGCTTTAGGTGGTAACACAATGCTGTGGGCCAGGTAAATGTCTGCTCTCTGGAGTTCATCTATACAGAGGATATGCAGCTATACAGATGGTCTCTTTTAGGCAAAGAAAAGTCCGTGAGGAGGTCTGTAGTGTCACTGAGAGTGAAGGAGTGAATTCTGACTGTGCTAACATGAAGACAGATGCTAAGTGGTTTAATAGCCTTATTAATTCAAACTGGAATGAGCAAATCTGATGGTAAGGTCAGTGGGAAGCAAACAGTCTAATTTTTTAAAATTCAAAATGTTGGTCTTAAATTATGAAACAAGATACTCGAGTAAAAGCATGTGGTAATGTTCTGATTAATAATGTGTTTTCTTCAACAGCAGCGTGCTACAAACTGGCCCATCAAGGATTTTGTTGGAAAATTTTTTCACGTGTTTATTTCAAGCATAAGTGTGCAGATTTTTTGCCAGCATAATGTAGACCTAAGCAGCTGTAGGCATACAGATAAAAAGACTATTAAAAGCTTTTTGTGCATCTTGTGTTAGTAACTGCAAAGAAAAAAATAATTTTTTAATTTTATTTTATTTTGGAGCTTGCAAAGGCCATTGGTGACATTGTCCAGATCAGGTCTATATGGCCAGCCCAGGGGCTACCTTATAGAAGCATACAATTGTCTAGGTTGGAAGGGACCTTTGAGATCATCTAGTCCAACCATCAACTTCATTCTGATAAAAAGCAAACAAACAAACAAAAAAACCCCACCAACAAAAACAAAACAAAAAAACCCAACAACCCATTATACATCAAAATAGTTGTCTGCTGAGAGGCTGTGCTATTTGATGACAGACTTGCTTGGGAGAAGGACAGAGTCATTCCTCAGGGCACAGACTGGCCAGTGGGGTACAGCTATTTCCTAGACTTGCCTCGAGGAATTCCCCATGGGTGAGTAAAAAGGGAACACAGCATTTACACGGAGCGATCATCTTTAAAATCATACTGCATCTGAAATACAGCATGTGCTCTAATACAGCAAAGGTATTAAACAGAAGATAGATAACAGTCCTTTTCCCTCCTCCTCCTTCTGATTTATTTTTGTATTCTTCTGTGATGTTAATAGGTGTTTAGTGTCTCATTTGGCTTCCTACAGCAGTTGTTCTCCTGTGTCAGTCCTGGGGGGCTGAAGGGCGGAAGAGGAAGGACTAGAGCAGGAGGACTAGGACAAAGCAGTAGAACTAGCAAAAAAACATTGAAGAAAAATAAGTAAACATGGTTAGAAACTTAACTCTGGTGACAGCTGACGTTCACTGAGTTGCCATCGCCTCTCTCCCCTCAGCTCACTCCTGAAGGAAGGAGTTTGAGCGCCTCTAAGGGAAGGAGAGTGGGTTGAACTGAAGGCTGTGGCTGCGGATCCACCTCTGTCAGCTCTCCCTCTGGAGAGGAGCGTTGGTCCCTTGCAGGAACAGTCTTCTAAAGGGACAGTGACAGTGCGGTGGGATGGATGGTTAGCTCATTCCTAAGCTCAGTAACATTTACCACACATTAGTTCCTATTGCAAACACCTTAAGTCGATTGTGTGAGGTGATGCGGTTGAAACAATTAGCTAGTCTGGAGCCATATCCTGGCTCTCTTCTCCAGTGAGATAAATAAATGGTCAGTGGCTCTTCCCTCTCCTTTCCCCTTCTTTCTGCCCCCTCCTACCCTCTCTCTCCTCTAGGTTTCTGAGAAAGTTTTTATCTGGGTAACCTAAGGTTTTAAAAACTGTTTATCTTGCAGTCTGAAACACTTCTTATCCTCTCACCCATGGTAAAAACAAGTAGGCACATTTTGTAAAGACGTATTTAACAGAAGACATGATGGATGGCTCTTAGAATTACTTCTGTAACTACCAGAAGAATTGAAAATAAATGAGAACTTGAGACGTGGTCATGCTCTAATAGTTGGCATCTTAATCTTTGAGTTTAGAATTTAAAGCTTGGGTACAGGAGTTTACTACTTTCTTTGTTATGCAACTATTTGTATAAAACATCTAATCCAAGTAGAACTTGTTGATTCTCATCAGAAGCGATGGTAGGGAACATTATTAAAAAACCCCTAAAACTTTCTAGGTTGGTAGAAAATCTTTATTGGTTTGCAATACTGTACGATTAACTTGGTCTTCACAGATAGACTTTTCAGATAGCAGAAATTAATGTTTCTATGTGCTTTTAAAGGCTGCATAATTTTTTCTTGTATATTTTTCTGCACATCCGTAAAAGTCTATAAGGGAAAGAAAGAGTGAAATTAATTTCCAGAGAGAAGTGTTTCAGGATACTGGGCATTTTTCCACTGAACATCTCTGTGGAAATCTGGGAAAAGTGTTATTTCAGTTCTGTACAAGAAAATAATGCTCTGACTGTACTTCTCTTTCCCACCATCAATAAACTTGAGAAAATTCTTCTGTAATTATTAACTAGTAGAAAAATGGAGTTTGTTTTGGAAAGGGCAATTTAGGAGATTATTTGCTTTTAAACAGAGTACTCTTGGAAGTGTGAACTGTGGATGGTATTCGTACTATTGTCTTTTGGTTTGCTTTCAGATAAAGAAGGCAGATTTAGCCTTTTTGGAAAAGATGGGGGAGGAGGACAGCATTAACTATATCATCGCAATCTATAGATGCTCTTTGCATTTCTCTATTGTATGCTTCTCTTTGTGGTCTGCCGGAGCCTGAGTGCCTTCTGTATAGGACAGACTGGCAATAACCAAGTCCCTAATGGACTTGAAAGAGCTCTGTCTCTTTTCTTTTTATGTTTTGAGATACTGTTGCGTTGTTTTCTTTTTTTTAGAGAAGATTATAAAAGACGGGGAAGATTAAGACATTATCAATTTATATTGGTTTCTAATACTGTTAGTTACGTAACACCATGGTGCATCGCAACTGAAAGTTCAACACATCAGTGTTTATGATTAATATATTATTGCTTCATCTGGCATTTTATGGTCCATACTGCAGCAACAAAAAACAACAAAACGAAACCCAAACCAACAACAAAATGCATGATCTTACTGCAGATCTGCCATTAATTTTCTGGGAGTTCATGGCTTTAGTAGCAGAACTAATTGGGATGATTTTCAGGGTAAATTTTTGTAGTGCTGGAAACTGTTCTTGTAGAAGTTGGCACCAAATTAGTTGAAAACCAGTAGTAGTGTAATTAAGAATTGCAACTGACTGTTTGTTTCATAATAGCACAGTGTGTGCCCGGTTCCTAGGGGAAAAGACTTTTGCAGCAGCTGAAGAATGCAGCCTGTGATCTCCTTCTTCCCAGGGATGCTCCACCCAGCTCCATCGCTATAAATGGCAATTGGACTTGAGGGAATTAGAGCAAGCAATGAGCTAAGCAAAGGCAGGTTCCTCTGCAGCTGATACATTCACTGCTGGGCACAAAATTAATAACATGTAGAATGACCTTGAGGAACTGCTTTCTGAACATTGCAAGGGCTGCAACTTCATCTGGGAACATGGTCTGGACAGTGTAAGGATGGATTGGTGCAGTGAAGGTGGTGGTGATGCGACAGAGCTCAGTTGGAGCCACTTGTTTTAGAGGACCCTGGTAGAGGCTGTGGTGAATGAGCACTCTGCCTTGCGAAACTTATTGGCAAGTTTGTGACAAAACTCCTTGTTTTATCAAGGGGCTGTGGAGATTACCACTGATAAGCACATTCATCATGTTTCTGCTGCCTTGCTAGCAAAGGTCAGAGCTTGGAGGAAACTTGTGCTCAGCAGCCAGGGAAAATGGTATTTAAGGAAGGAATTCAGCTCATCTCACTGCACGTCTGCAATTTAGCCACAGTGCAGACATGCACCTTTGAGCTGGCTGCCCTACACTCCCTCCCTGCATGGGAGGAAGTGGGGAAAAAGGCATTTCTGGAGTTTCATTCTTATCTCTGTAAACCAAACGAAATTAACTGCTTCCCCAAAAGTTCCTGTTTCTCGTCACTGGTTGGAAGTGGCACTTAGATAGAGATGCCTGCATTTTGAAGGCGATCCCACTGTAGGTCTGGTTTACCCCGTAGCTGATCTGTCAGCATTTGAAACATCCATAATTACTCTGCACTTTTGCCATTGTTGGGTTTAATTACTCTGTCAGATGGTAAGGGTAAAAACTTCACAGAGTCTAAGGGATTCCTCAAAGATTCATTCATTCTGTAATGAATGGTGTATGGATAATAAAAATAGAAGTAATAACACCAGTAAGATACTCTTTAATTCTGTGCTGTGTGAAAAGTCATAGAGGAAAAGTGTGTTTAATGTTTGAATGGAGAAGTGTAAGGGAAGTAGCCTTCTATGGAATAAACATAAAGTTATACATTTAGCAGATGCTTCATTCTTTATTATTTCCCACAGTTTCCATCTGCAAATATTATGGGATATTTGTATCCATCCTTACCAAAACATCTCATGCATGCAGCATATACGATCTATTCAGTCAGGGCCATGTATTTCATCAGTTGTCAGCCTTGTAAATACCGAATGGTTCTGTATGACCTAGAACTGTATTAATAGAAAATACCGCTAAGGCAAATTTCAATTTGCATTGTGTGGAATGTGGAATCATTCTGTGATTCTGTAATAACTAGGGACTCAAATACAACAGCTCAGACAAGGCTGAGAGCAGTTGGGATGGTGTTGACCTAGGTATCTACCACCAGCAGAAACATGCCAGCTCCATCCTGTGGCAGCCCGGTTACCCAGGAGCTGGCCAGGGTCTTCCTAATGGCAGGAGTTCTTCAAAGGAAGAACCATTAGGGTCCTGAGAAAAGCAGAGTGGGAAAAATGACTTTAAAATCATTAGCTAGAATTAAAAAGTGCATTTGAGTTCCTATTCTTAGGTTCTCACTTTCTAAAAGCATGGAGAGCACACCTTCAGGCTTCTCTCTGCAGTGACTGGAGCTTTACATATTCCTTGTGTATTCCTTATGTAAATACATCCACTGAAATGTGCCTATACTTTCACATACCTACTGGAAATAAAGCTTTAAAGCAAATACCAAACACCACTAAATTAACTTGTAAGAATATTGTGAAATGTGAGAGTGTTACAAATGCCTTAAAAATCAATGTCGTCTTTTTAGAAATGTACCCAATTTTCAACGGTCTTGTAGCTGAGGATATTTTGTTCCATTTTTTGAATGGGATGCAGCTGTTGAATTCTTCAGACCTGAGTAAATGCTCTTAAAGAGCTTTATTTATATCAAGGTTTTTTTCTGTCCTCCTCTGGTTCTGAACAAACAGCCACAGCTTCAGCTAATGGAAATTGTCGTACTGCAGCTAAGCTTATAAAATCCTGCATCTTTGCTAGGGTGACTTTTCTGAAGAGCTGGACCCTTATGTGGAACCTATGTGGGTGAGTGTAACTTCCAAAGAAGTTTGGCACGTGGTAGCCCCCCCACCATTGCAACAGCTCCCATAGAGAGATCCCTGGGGATTCGGGGAACAAAGAGTACATCTAAGGTGATCAACTCAAATTCATCCACAGCCCTTTAGAAGAACATTGCAATGATACTTAAGTGTATAATCCCTCTTATTTCAAAATACAGGCTTACAGCTTGAGTTTCCTTGGAATAAACTTTGTGATTATTAACAAGCTGTATCAAATAATCTCCTTCAGGTCATTAAAGAGCATAATGCAGATTAGAAGTCTTTAGGTCCTGTAAACCTCGAAATAAATTCACTCTCTAGACCTCTACGTTACCTGAAGTCTTTGACAGTCAGCTGAAATGCTGGTGTATTTTAATATTAGTAGTTTGATAAAAAAGTTCCAAAGCAATATGCTGTGCTGCTGTGTGTCTGTGGGATGGGGAGCTCTTCCTACAGCAACAGTGTGAGGCCCAGCAGCAAACCTAACCTGGCAACCAATTGTTGATTTTTACATGAACGTTGCGGTGAAAGCTCTTTAACTTCTCATGCCTGCGTGCCTTTTTTTTAACAAGAGCTTTATACCTCCTCTTAAAAACCCCTACTCTCAGTTCCTTCTTTTTTCAATAAGCATTTTTGTCAATCGATAATGAAAAGCAAAGAGGTTTATGCGGATATCTCAGCTGAGTAACTTATATTTTAATTACAGTATGAATAATGTCGATAAGAAGAGGTGAACAGCTGCTGGGGCCACTAGAGATTAAAATAATTGGATTGGGGACGTCTGCTAAATTGCCATTAAAGTTTTTAAATAGGAGCAGAGAATATTTGGCAGTCACCAACAAAAGCATACAGGGGGAAGAGGAGAGAAGAAATAGAAGAGGAGGGTAAGAAGAGGACATTGGAAAGCTTTCATGCTGTTCATTCATCTAAAAATAGGTTTTCAGTCTGCCTCTGAGTTTGTTTATGTTTACGTCCTTCGTTTGGAGACTGTGGATGGAGACGTGTCTGTTGAAATACTTTGGAAGCAGGGCCTGCACTCTTCAAGCTTTTAGTTTCAGGAATGGGACTGGGAGCCTTGCAGACATGGGTGGATGTGTGCAGGGAGCTGCTGTGAGCTTCTCCCTGGCTGTGCTGCTCCCTCTGAGGGCTGGACGAAGTCCTTGCTGCACCCTCTTCTCACCGAATACTCTTGTAAAATCGAGTACATCGTTTTCCAAAACATCATTTGAATCCATAGTTCGGTGTATGTGCTGCTTCCTTGTGGTTCAACCACCAGTAACTTATGGGCTGCCATCTAATGCCTAACGCTGCTTGTCACAGGTGGATTTTAGAACTTCAGTCAGGGGAAAATCCACTGTATGGATTTTATAAAAGCAAAGCGATAAATTGGGGTTTGCAAGATACTGCCATGACCTGAGAATACGTTTGGCTGCTTTCAAGAGTCTCAGAGGAAAAAATAGAGCATCCCCTTGTCCCATTATTCAGAGAATGCAAAAGCACTAGTGTGGCTAAGCAAACCCAGCTTCAGTTCCTCCAGGATTGCGTGCATTTCTCTTTCAACTCTATTCATTTCCTTATGAGGTTTTCCTCTTCTAGAAACAGGGATGATGCTTCGCATTCTCCCTAACTCTATCTCACTGTATGGGCTTTTATTGGTGTCTAACATAACTTGTCAGAGTACGTACATCATTTCTCTTGGAGTTACCAGTATCTGCTCACAGGTAACACTTAAAATCACGAGATTAATAACCTGAATTAAATATATTTAATAGGGTTTTATTTGCTTTCTGCTTTTTAGAGTTTCTGAGGCATAGGCAGTCAGTCTCAGGAGCAGACAGGGTGTTTTGTGGTTACTGGTCCAGACAGCTCAGATATAATTAAAGTACCATTTTGCATATGCAACTTGCTACAACTTCTGTTTTTTTCACAGGTCTTAGGATCACATTGAGTGTAAATCTAATTGAGGTTTTGTGCTTCTCTTTTTTTTATTTATTTATTTTTGAGTGAACTATGTCATCCCACCTTAATGTGTATGACCTTGGATGACTGTGGATGCCGATTTTATCTCTGGGCCTCCCCAGTATAGTTTAAAAGGAATCCAGGAAAGGCTAAAGTAGTCAGCATTGTTCAATTACCTTTTGTGGAAATACAAAAAGGAGATGCGTTTTTATTCAAAATAGCTTTGCCACGTGTCCTGAAAGCTGTTCTTCATGTCCTTTTTAATGAGCCATAAGGGACTTTTAGCAGTGCAGTGCCATCCCTGAAGGTGAAGGAAGGGGACTGTCCCAGGAACCCCTGCTCTTGAGGGAAAAGCACAAGGTGCTTGAATCACAGTGTTTGGGACTGAAAACATCTTAGCTACAAACTTTTTGAACTCTTTCACCAAGCCATCAATTTTATTTTTTTTTTCCACAGAAAACATTTAATTCAAGGGTATTTTTTTTAAGACAAAACCCTGATTTTTTTTCCACTGAAAAAATGAGATTTTAAGTCAATTCTGTTTCTGAAGCTATTTTTGACAGTCCCGTGAGGTTTTTATGGCCAGCATTGGTTATTAGTGTAACAAGAGATCAGCCAGAGGAATTCTCAGCTGCGTGCTAATTTGGTTCTACTAATCCTTCACCCCTCTGGAGTGAGAGTCAAGTTCTTGGAATTTTGCATAATGAAGAAACAAATTAGAAGTCCCATACCACTTCTCTGTGAATGATGGAATTACAATATCAAAATCACTTAACCAGCTTCTCAATGAACATTTAGGCTAAGCTCAGTTTAAACTTTGGAGATCAGTATTTTCGAGTCGTCTGGGCAGAGATTAATTCAAGGTAGAAAACAGAACTAGTTAATTTTCTTTCATTTTTTTCACTGATAAGGGTCTATTTTATATAACTTCTCCATAAACTGTGAATACTTTGTATAATGTTCCACTCTGGGTTGCATATTTTTAAATATAAAGCTGTGCATTACTGAAAAAAGGTGGCTTGAAATGGGGAAAAAAATCCCCAGATGTACTTTTAGCTAATAGAAATCATACAAAATTAAAATCCTATATGTGTAGACAGTGTACACCAAAGCATGCTGATTTGTTGTTGGTGGTGGTGGGTTGTTTTTTTTTTTGCAAAAAATACATAGCCACTGAATAACCTGAAGAACCCTGGTTCAAAGCAGAGCTCAACCAAATATTGAAATATTGCTGGACTTCTTAGTTTCTGAGAAGAAACGCTTTGCTGTCAACCTGTAGTTCCAATAAATAGTTCCAATAGTATTCCACAATTTTTATTATCCGAAGTGAAGGAACTTAAGTTCTGGAGTTCATAAATACAAGCTTGTACAAATATGGGCTAATTAGATTGATAATACAAATACAGGCTGGTTTAGATTCTTCACAGCCACTTTATTTTGCCTTTCTGCAGACCACCAACATTTTTTTTAGATTCTTTGCTTGCAGGGTGGCTGCTGTGCAGAGCCTAAAATGGCAGTTCCTTCATTGCATGGTTTTGAGAGTGTGTGGGTTCATGAAGGAGCATGTCCCCATTGCCAGTTATATAAATAGCAGAGTTTTGCTCATTAAAGGAAACTCAGAAAATAATGGTATAAGGGGTATGTGGACTGAAGACATTTATTTTTGAAGAAAGTTTGTAAGAACTACGAATGTACAGAATAATTATGAGGTAACTAGCAGGACACGGACGTCTGGCTACATCATTTTGACAGAGAGAGAGAAGTCTAAGGTTGGTGCCCTGAGTTTGTGTTGAGATGAGAGTGCAATCAGTGACAGTACTTTTTTGAGGTGGTGGTTCATCTCTCTTTGCAGCTGAGACAGTTCTTTCCCTTGGAAATCTGGCATGAGGATGCCACAGGTTGGCAGTCCTGGGTGCCACTCAGCCGTGAGTAATAGTGTGGAAAGAGACTGGAAACAAAGGTGAGGAGCTGCATGATTTGAGGATTTGATGTCTGATCTGAGAGGCGCTGAATATGCTGAGGCCTGTGCACTGATTTCCCTGAGTTTTGGATAGGGCTCTGAATTGAGGGACATCTGATGTCTGTATTCGTTGCTACCAGGCAAGCACTGGTGTCCGAGGTGTCGAGCTGGGAAGGGCTGCATGTGTTTCTGAACTGCGAACCCCAGCTCTCGTAGGCCAGCGGATGGGGGGGCTGTTCAGCCTTCCTTTATTTAGAGATGCACAAAGCATCTAGGTGAATATATGAAAAACATTAAAAAATTTACATACTCTCCCTTGTCATTGCCATGATCTCTAGCCTGTGGTTTCTCCTCTTCTGTGGGCAGTCTGATGAAGCGCTGTCGTGCCAGCCGAGAAGCAAAGTTGTCGCTCTGAATGATGACTTGGTGAAATGTCACGCAGGGCAGAGCTGCCATCAAAATCACTGGTGATTCACTGTTTGTTTTTCACAGATTTCCTACGTTCCCTGCCTACGCACTGTAGATGACAGCATTGTGTATGGGGACTGTGAACAAGACAGACATTATTTATGAAGCAGTGCCTTTATCAAGGTTGTTGGTTTTGGTTTTTTTTTCCCTCCTCAAGTTCTGTGTTGCTGTTGTCAAAACCACGTTATAAATATAGCTGCCCTGCCTGTTTGAGGAGAATTTTCAAAGGTATTTAAAAAAGCTGCTAACTAACTGCGTGAGAAGGTGAGGCAGAAGCTGCCAAGTGCTCTTTGCTTTGCTCCATGGAGCTGCTGCAGCTGCATCCAGTGCTCTTTCAGCTACTCCTTTGAGGGAGAATTTGGGCAGTTAGAGTCAGTTTTTAGCTTGCACAGCCACGGGGTAGAAGGGAGACAAGCCCCTTCCTTGTCACTCCTTGCGCTGTCTCGGGACAACTCCTTTGGAGTAAGAAGCGGGGACCCTGGTCGCAACTTGTCCCTGTGACTGCACTTTCCCCGGGGCTGGGCTCTCAGCTTGCTTCAAAGAAAAGAAATTAAAAGATCAAGTTTTTCCCCCTAAGATTCATGACTTCTGGCAGCAGAAGATGGCCTAGGAGTTGTAGCAGCTCCAGCTGGTCCCTCTCAGTTCACAGCTTCAGGACAACACAACAATATTATCTTATTTTATGAAATAGTGTAGTCAGATTCAAGTCCTTGATTCAAATCTGGTTTGATCAAGCACTAAAGATCACTGAAGACATGAAGGAACTTAGTTAATGGGTAAGGAAACTGAATGATCTTGGATATAGTGTGGTAGAGGTGTGATAGAGAACATGTGCTGAGTGATGGTGGTCATGGTGACACTGGGTTTTAATTTTTGTGTGCTTTAGCTATGTTTGAAGACAACAGAATGGCTTGGCTCAGTGAGGGGAAAAAACTGGCACTACTGACCACTTACCAGGCTCTGGAGATCCATCAGCAAACTGAGAGCCCTCAAATACTGTTTATTTTCAGATGAGTTTCATGACTTTGCCAGTTTTCTAGAGTTGGACCAAGAGGAATGACACTATGTAATAAGAGGTGGTGTCACGTTTTTAAACCAAACTGCGTAATTAGGGTGATTTGTATGTGAGTGACTTGTCAGGTGACTTGCTTTGAAGTCCATGGTGGCACTTCTATCCTTTTCTGTATGCTCTGTGCATGAAGGCTCTGTAACATAGGCAGTTACAAGCAAAATATGCGGAGGATAAAAGCTTCTTGAAGGCTAATGGCATGACAGATGCAGCTGCATAGGTTCAGTTTGGCAAATAACAGCAAGCATCAGGTTTTATGACCATGACTGTGTTATTGTTGGGTTTTTAAATTGGGGTTAGCTGCGTAGAAGAAAGTAGAGAGCAAGAGCTGTTCATCTTCTGGTTTGGCCTGTGAAGAGCTTGTAACTCTAGCAATTGTTTCTGTTTTTCATAACAGTGGGAACTTTATGGGCTATTTTTCCCTTTCTCTGTCCAAAATAAATGTGCTGTTTAAAAATAAAAAACAGAAGTCATGGACTGTCTAACAGACCCACTGTTTGAACTTGGGATGCCTCAGGTTGGAGGGACAGTTTATAAAAGGTACCTTTTTCCTGAGAATGAAGTTGCAGGACAGTTGTTGTGTTTGTGTGGATCCATTTTACATTTCTTGCATTGGAATGCCACATTTTTAACGAGTCTCCATGTTAATAGAAAATGACGAGTGTCCGTGTGCTCTTTAGTGGTCTTTCCAGGTATGTATCTGATCCATCAATATCTATATATCCACCTATAGCTATATATCTATTTGGAACAGTTTGTATAGTTCCAGTATAGTTGTTTGGTATTTAATTTAAAGGCAAATCAGCAGGTTCATGTGTGCAATCAAGATTTTTTTTTTTATATAAGAATGTTGAAGTGGTGCTTCTCAATAAGCTGAAGTATTGTCCTTTACTGTGCACTGCAAGAAGAGAGCTCTCACTGTTTCAGTACATAGAAAACAAAGGAAAAATAATGACATAGAAAGTAATGATAATACTAGTAAGTGCGAAGCCATGTCTTTATACTCACAAGATTTTCCCTAATTATTGGACTTCTGTATTTTTCTGAGCTTTTCCATTGAATATTGTCATTGCAGGATCCTCAGGAGAGCAATGGATTCATCAAAAGAGCTGCCAGTGTAGGTGGAATTTGATATCCCAGATCTTAAAAAAAAACAAAAACCAAAAACCCAACCACAAAACAAAGCAAGAAACACAATCCCAATAAACCAGAGTAGATTGGCAGAGCACTGCAGCTCATTTAGTGGTACAGATTTCTCCAGGGCTGCCTGACATCAGTGTGTAGAAGAGGGTAGCGTCTGCACATGTGGCTATGGTGTGAGAGTGATGAAACCACAATGGAAGCATAGAGTGATTATGTAGCAAATTAAGTGAAAACTAATCTGTAGAATAATAGAATCATCTAGGTTGGAAGGGACCTTTAAGATCATCGAATCCAACCATCAGCCAGCTTTTTGCATATTTGAAATGTGTGTGTCCCTGCCTCCAAGAGGCCCGTGTATTCTGTGTCACGAACACCTGCAACGCTGCGGGCTCGAGATACGAAGTCATGACTTAAAGAAAACTTCCCTAAGTAAGAAAACAGCTCATACACCATGTTTATCTCAGCTCCAGCAGTGAAAGGGAACGCGCACGAGGGAGCACACACAGTCACTGTATGGAGTGAGTGGGTAGTCAGTGTTGGAGTGGTTCAAATCAGCTCTGAGAGTTGCCATTCACATAAAGAGTTTGCAGGTCATTTTTGAGGGGCGTGACAGTCTCTGCCAAGGTTCAGTATAGTAGTGGGGGGTGCTGGGGATAGCAGGAGTGTCCTGATTAGGCCACTTGCCTGGGATTGGATAAAGCCTGGTTCAAGCTCTTGCTCTAAGCCAGGTGGTACAGACCTTTTCCTGAGTCCCCTGTATCTTAGATGAGTAACTGAGAGCTCTCTCTGTTTCCAAATGTAAATTTGTGGCAATATCTTGCATTTTGTTCCTATCAACTAAATCACACCCACCCCCAACTTTCCCCCTGAAAAGAAGAAAAAACAAACCCTAGAATTGTTTTCCAACCAGAGCTGGTATATGGGTAATCAGAATGGCTGTTTTCCACACAGTCAACAAATCTCATTTTCCTTAGACCCAAACCCCTTTTTGTAATAATATCAGTTATAGAAAATACTGCTTTGAACTGCTCGAAACAATATGAATAGGGGTTTGTATTCAATTAAAGGATATACTATTATTTAAATGTCAGCTCTTGGAGTCATGTTATTAATTATTTTGTTTTACTTAATGATGAGATTTTCATGGTATCCTCAAGACAGATAATATTATCTACGTGTATCTCAAAAGCTCAAAATCCAGGAGATATACTGAAAAATCAAAACTGTATTTTTAGCCTTGTATATAATACTTACACTGATACGATTTTTGCATGCTTGGAAATGACAGTGGTTGCTCTCTCATGCATTCTCTGTTCCAAATAGCAGATAATTTGCTTCCCTCTAAAATGTTATCCTTTTTTGATTGTAATAGAAATAGATGCCACTTGTAATTGTTCAAAGCGTTTTCTGCAGTCACATTAATACTTATTATTGAATGCAGAAATAACTTCTCTGTTGTACTAGCAGAGATCCTTATTGTTTCACTGGGCCATTATGTACTACATCAGGACCAGTAAAGCTAAAAATAGGATTTACATACATATATTTATAATATCTAATTGTATTTGTTTATCCAACTTGTTTAAATGCATTTTGCATATAGTTTTGGCCTTATGTTGTCATATGCTTAACATGAAGCTTATTAGGATTAGGAGAAAGTGCACTATTTCATATTTGAAATCTCATTGGAAATAAGAATCATAGAAAGATCCAGGCTGGAAGGTGGAAGGAACCTCTAGGGTCATCTAGTCCAACCTCCCCAACCCCCAACTAGACCAGGTTGCCCAGGGCCTCATCGAGCCTCACCTTGAATATCTTCAGGGAAGGAGCCTCAACCACCTCCCTGTGCAACCTGTTCCAGTGGTCCACCACCCTCATCGTAAAGAACCTATTCCTAATATCCAATCTAAATCTGCTCTTCTCCAGCTTGAAGCCGTTGCTTCTCATCCTGTCCCTGCAGGCCTTTGTAAACAGACTCTCCCCAGCCTTCCTGTAGGCTCCCTTCAGGTACTGGAAGACTCCTCTTAGGTCTTCCCAGAGCCTCCTCTTCTTCAGGCTCACCAACACCAGCTCCCTCAGCCTGTCCTCGTAGCAAAGGTGCTCTAACCCTCTGATCATTTTTGTGGCCCTCTGGACGAGCTCCATCAGGTCCATGTCCTTCCTATCTTGAGGGCTCCAGACCTGCACACAGTACTCCAGGTGAGGTCTCACCAGGGTAGGGGAAAGTGGCAGAATCACCTCTCTGGATCTGCTGGCAGTGCACCTTTTGATGCAGCCCAGGATGTGATTGGCCTTCTGGGCTGCAAGTGCACACTGCCTGCTCATGTCCAGCTTCTCATGTCCCAAGTCTTGACTTCCCAAGTCCCTTTCGTCAGGGCTGCATTCTAATACCTCATCCCGTATTCTGTATTGAGAGTGAGGATTGCTCCAGCCCAGGTGCAGAACCCTTCCCTGGCTCTTGTTGAACCTCATGAGGTTCACCACCTGGGCCCACCTCTCCAGCGTGTTCAGCTCCCTCTGGATGGCATCCCATTCCTCTGGTGTATCAACAGCATCATACAGCTTAGGGTTTCATCTGCAAACTTGCTGATGGTGGACTCAATCCTTCTATCTATATAGTTGATAAAAATATCCCAGCCAATATTCAAGGGTCCTAGCATGGACCCTTGAGGGACACCACTTGTCACTGCTCTCCATCTGGACCTCAAGTCATTGAGTACCACCCTCTGGATGTGACCAACCCACCAGTTCCTTATCCACTGAGCAGCCCACCCATCAGATCTGTATCCCTCCAATTTGGTGAGCAGGATGTTGTGGGGAACCGTGTGTGATCTACCTGGCCTTATAGAGGTCCAGGTAGATCACATCCATAAGTTGTCCCTTATCTACCAACATAGTCACCCTATCATAGAAGGCCAGTAGGTTAGTCACGCAGGACCTGCCCCTAGGAAAGACATGCTGGCTGTCCGGAATCACCTCCCTGCCTTCCATGTGCCCAAGCATGGTATCTAGAAGGATCTGTTCCATGATCTTCCCAGGCACAGAGGTGAGGCTGACAGGTCGGTAGTTCCCAGGGTCCTCTTTTCTACCCTTTTTAAAAATGGGTGTGATGTTTCCTTTGAATGTAACATGAATGGATGGCACAAATGGATACTGCAAGCTGCAGTATCAAGCAAAGGTTGACCTTGAGATGGAGCTCACGTGACAGGAGGCACAGGAAATCTCAGCAAGGATCGCCATTCTTCCATGTATAGTGGACTGTGGTTCCTTGTTCAGCTTCATAAGCAGTTGAACATTGAGGACTGTTGGGAGCTGGAGCGAGATCATTTTAAGGCAGCTTTGCCACTAAAAATAATGGTCATGGAGGTGTTGTATTTGATTTTGGGTTAGCTACCATTAGCTCTCAGAGCTAATCACGTTGCTTTTCTGCTGAAGCGGGAAACTGTTTTGCCACTTAAGAGAAGCATAGGGCCAGCCTCTTAAAATATATATTATGTGAACTGAGAAAAGGTATAAGAAGCTTTTCTTTTAACCCAGGCTATCCCAGATCTCGTGTGTTGAGATTCATGAAAATGCTGGCTGTTGTGGTATAGCCCATTACTGTTGTCACAGATGGTTTACTGCAGTTCAGCTTGGTACTGCTTGCAGTCCTGGTTATGACAGCTGTATATGTACTTTCAACCTGCAGCAAAATTTAGAGTGTTGCAAAATGACTTAATTCTCTTTTACTGGCAAAAATGCACAGAAAAATGTTTACGTGAAGACCAACAGAACTTCAACTGTAATTTTATAGTTGCATCTAGGCATTTTAAGGTGTTCCATCTCCATTTTGGCACAGCCAAAAAAGTACTTGGCTCCTTCTGGTTCTAATTGTGGTGCTTCTGGATAAATTCCTCCAAAAACATTGACACCTGCTGAAGTAAGAAATTCAGAAAATCTGAGCATGTATTTGGAAGGATTTTAACGGAGCTTTCTAACTTCTGGAGGTTGTTTTTTGGGGATATGTAAAAAGTTCAGTACAGAGTGGGTATGTTAGGATGAATATTTGCTAGGCAATACCTTTGTACATCGTTTGTATTTATTAATGTCAGCAAAGGAATGAAATGCATCTCCATTACACATCAGGTTTTTTAAGTGAATGCTTCTTAAGTATTCAAAACATGAAATTGTATCCTGAGGCATTTGGAAAACTTGGAGAGGTTGATTGTAGAAGAACAGGAAATATTTTCCCCCTTATTTTAGCAATTTTAATACTGCTGTGAAAGCTTATTCTTCCTTCTTCCGTTGCCTGTTTAGCCTTATAATAAAGTCAGAAGGGCTTTTAAAATTTTTTTTGCTTCCCTCACAGTGAATGGAAATCTCCATTGGAATATTCTGAAATGTGTATCTTTACCTGGGCATGGGTTCAAGCTGTCTTACTAGATGAAGTATTTTTGCAGTGAGTGTGAATTGTGAATTCTGTCTCCCCTATGGAGAATACCAACTTTCCAGTGGCCCACAGGGGTTGTCTTGCAGTGCAGATCCGAGTACATGGATTTCCAGCCTTGGGAATGATACAGGATGTTAGCTAGGAGGGAGGAAGTGTCTGTCTTTGGCAATAACATGGCCATATTAATTGCCATTAAATAGTTCTTGTATCTAAGACACTGTTTTGTAAAGTGTGATCTTTTTGACAAAGGTAACAGCTTTTTCTGTACATACATTATTTAATACACAGAAGTACAATATGGCATGAGATAAGGCAACTTGAATGCAAGGCTCTGAACACAGGCTCATCTAGACTGTACTTATTCCTTTCCTAGTGGAGACATTATATTAACTTTGCTGTTGACGTCAAGGGGAACCGGATGTGACCCTAGATAACGACCTTAATGAAGTCAGTCTTTCTTAATGAAGATTAATTGTTGGGGCCCCATACTTTTGTGCATCCGTGGTCAGATATCTTCCTCTGAATGCTTCGCTGTCATGCAGCAAGTCTTGTGCTTTGTATTTAGTCTTTAGATACCATCTCATTAATCTGAAAGACTTGACTTGTGATACTAGGAGTCCCTCGGGAGCAGCTGGGTGATGCCTGCTGTGTTTGGGGATGCCAGAGCATCCTGGGTTGCAGTAGTTTTTAATGCCAGCTGGAAACCAGTTTGCTGCCTGCCACCCTAACTCCTCTGGCTATGGAGAAGCATCTGGAACTAGGGTGACAGAAAGATTTAGGCTGTGGTACACTCGTACTTACCCTTTTTATCCTAAACTTCCGTTAATCTGCAGGTAGTTACCTAGGATGGCATTATTAAAGGACTAGACATTCATTCCTTAGCTGCATGTAATGCTAAAGTGGATATTTAACGTAGTTTATTTCCCCCTTCTTCTTAATCCTCATCCTGTCCAGGAACAGTATTTTGTACATTGATCTCATATGATAGAGTACGTAGCTGTGTACTGGAGTGACTGACTTTCACTTCACAACTGGTTTTGGCTCATACTAACAGCAACAGCAGGGGAGTGAGGAAGAGAGGGATTACCTGCACTGACAGTCAAATTGTGAGAGTTTATGCCTAAGGAGTCTGGAAATCATTTTAGACAGAGTTGAAATAAATGACCAAGGTAACTGAAAGGTTTACAAAGTGAAAATGATATGGGGTTTCATGAAGTTTAAAGAAGCAATTATGCAAACAGATTTTAGACATTGTAATGATCTGTTTGCCATGTTAATTGCTATACAGTCTTTCCGTGTTCAAAAATACTGAATTATTTTACAGTGGAGACACATCTAAATAAAAGGCCATTGCTAAATGTTGCTAGGGTAGGAGAAAAACAAGTAGACATAATTGGTTTTGATCTTAGTGGTTTCAAATGGATTTGAGCAAAAGGCTAATGAAAAGTAGACAGCTAATCTGATAATGGCATTTACCTAAATGAGTACAGACTAAAGTCATTAACAACAATAATAATGCAGTAAGATAAAAATTGCTTTCTCCTTCTTGCATTAAAACTTGTCTTACCTAAAACTGCCACGTGTGGGGGTTCTTATTTCCACCCTGTGCATAGTCTATACTACTCACTAAGGCTTAAAATTCTGCTGAGATTAACACAAGTCGATCATTGCCTGTAGGTTTGCATCGACATTCCGGATTCCTTGCGGTAACTGTCATCTGGTTTCTGTATTGTATGAAGGACAGAAGAAAGAGACCTTGCTAAAGACATCTGAAAGACTGTGTGTAGGAAGCTCAGGAGAAAGAGGTCAGGTGCACAAGAATAGCCTAGACATGCTTAAGAGTAATTTAAGCGCATAGTGTTACTTAAGTCAGGATGTACCACTTAATGTTTATTTTGGAGCCACTGAACATTCAACCTGTTAAAAAAGATACTAAAAAAAATTGAGCAAAACTGCAGCCTGCATCTTATTAAAAATGTGCTTGTGACTGTGAACAAGAAGTATGGGAAAAGTGGACAGATTCTTCAAAGGCACGAGATGCAGTTAATCAGTCATCTCCTTTGCTGAGTCATTTGCTTTGGTATTTTAGTTACTTACCCGGTAAGTGAACTGCTTGGTAAAGTGGAGAAAAGATGTTAGATGTTAGTAGGAGGGCCAGAGAGCAAACACAGCTTAAACTGGAGACTTTTGAGGGAAAAGAAGTGATTGGTTGGTTGAAGAGACCAGAGAAGGCTGTACTCTGGTTTAAGGTTTCATAAAAGTCAGTTATGGAAGTACGCTTGCACTTTGTGTCCTATCAGGCTGATCACTTTATCCCGGAGCAGTATTTCTGTTTGCACTCTTCTCTGTTTGGTTTTGTATTATTTTGATGTGGATTTGTTTTCCATCTTGGTGATGAAGGGGTTGTTTAGTCTGAGGAAGAGGAGGCTGAGGGGAGACCTCATCACTCTCTACAACTGCTTGAAAGGGCACTGTAGAGATATTGGTGCTGGTCTCTTCTCACGAGCAATGAGCGACAGAACAAGAGGGAATGGCTGCAAGCTGCAGCAGGGTAGGTTTAGGCTAGACATTAGGAAAAAATTTTTCACGGAGAGAGTGGTCAGCCAGTGGAATCAGCTGCCCAGGGAGGTGGTGGAGGCACCCTCCCTGACTGTGTTTAAGAGCAGATTAGATGTGGTGTTGAGGGATCTAGTGTAGGGGAGATCTTTGCAGAGTAGGGCTGATGGTTGGACTTGATGATCCCAGGGATCTCTTCCAACCTAAATGATTCTAAATGATTCTAAATGAAGGAGGCGTTTTCAGGTCATATTGTGACCTGTATTCCAACAATCTAAATAATAGAGAAAAAGCTGTGTATGTATGTCTGAACACATATGTGGGGCATGAACTTTGAAAACTCTAACTTGGTGCTTAAAGATCTTCTGCTCCTCTCTGTGGATCTGTCTGATCTTCTGTGTGTTAGGCTGATATTGAAGACAAAGTAGGCTCATGAAACATGCTTCCTCATATCTAGAGAGACACAGAAAATATTCTCCATATCTGTCCTGCCCTTCCCCTCCTTTGATTGCCCTACAGAGTAAAGAATAGCTTTAGGCAGATGGGACTGATGTAATTGCACCAGTAACTGTTCTCCAAGGGAGCGTGACTTTTCTGGACCTCTCCCAAGCCTGGTTGATTTTGCAGTAATTTACAGAGTGTGTGTAAAATTGTACAGTGCTTTAGGAGGAAGATGAGGCTTTTAATGTGCCTTTGGCTCATAGAAGACAGTGATATTTATTTGCCATATAAAACAGGTTTTTTTTTCAAGGAAACATTTCTTGAGCCTCTCATTTCTTTAGCAGATTAGGGCATCCTAGTGGCCCTAACACGTGTTCTTCCAAGAATATTTTAGTTAATTAGTCATGTGTTCCATTAGCATAGTAAAAACCTATGTTAGTGTGACCTAGCAGAGATTTTATCGAACCCGTCCAGTGTAAAAGAGGAATGTCTTCTTTAGTGCACAGCAACTGGACAGAGTGATTCCACGTTCTTCAGCACTGTTTGGCAACGCATTGTGGCATTGGAGGGTGCAGAGCTCGCACCCTGCCATTTTCAGCCTGACATGGCCAACCTACTGAGCATCAGGGACATACTGGGAGCTTGCAGACTGCCAGAATAAAACAACTGGGGTTAATATTAATGCAGGACTGGACCAGTGCTAGCAAACCCCTTCTCTGTGAGTTCAGCTGGTTTGGCTGAGCTAACAGTGCAGTGTTGCAGTGGCACAGCTCACTGCTTGCTTGCAGTTACAGAGCTAGCTCAGAGATAAGGCAGAGGATGTGGAGTTACCTCCAGAGTTAGAGTTGCCCTTGGTAACTTTTATCCAAAAAGGATCAGTAATTCATATGCCCATGCAAAATTCAGTTAAAGAACATTTATTTCCCTTGCGGTAATTGCTAAAAAAAACATGCACCCCTTCATTTTTGTGCTCTACAGGAAGGAGGACATGACCTAAAAATTTTAGTCTTCAATATTCTGTTACCTCAGCATTTTCTGATGGGTATCTTCTGTTGCTTCACATTCCTTTTGCAAAACTAAATTGCTTGGTTTGAAATTTTTTATGGTAGATATATGTGTGATATTTAAGCTGATGAAAATACTACTCTCAGAGAAATAGATATTATAAAATCCCCCAAAACTCTACCATAAAGACCACTTTTCTCTCTCTCTACCATTTGACTGTTGAACATTTTAGTATTTGTTCATGAGGATTGAATTGCATACTTCTATACTTATAAAGTTTCTTTTTCATTATCAGCGCTAGAAAGGAATCAGTTTCTTAGTATACATTGTCTGGTTTTGGATTCTGTTCTGGATCACTTTTATCTATAAATGACAAAGGGTTTTTAAAAAATGTAAATGTTTACTTGCAGTTTTGCAAATAAGGTTTATGTGACTCCTGCTGCTTTAGTTTTGCTTGAATTAAGCTAATGGACTCGGCTTGTATCACTGTGCAAACCTTTAGGTTGAGATTACTAAATCTAGCTAATCAACAGTAAGGCACTAAAAGGGCATGAAGAAATTTGAAGGAACAAATTCCAGTAGTCAGATGCTGGGCTAGTGCAGAAGTTTGCATGTGGCCCATGTATGTATAGATATCATAAAGATATTAAGCCTAGCACACACATTGAGTGTATGGATATGAAGTTGTTCACATTGAGGTAGCAGCTTTGTCTATTGTGGTTGACTAATTACTATGAAAATAGTATAAAAAAAGCTTCCTTGATGAACTCAAACATACTTCATGCGTCATAAAAAATGGTGCTTCATGTGTAGTTCCTTTGATCTATATTGCTAGATGCTGCTGCATATTTGGGATATTATTTTTGTCTCATGTACATTTGAATGCATGCATAGAGTCATATAGGTATGTATATATAGGCAGGTATATGTGTGTGTATACACAAGTGTAGATACAGATACGTGTGCACATAATATAAACATACACATATAAAGGCAAAAGATATGGAAACATCCACAAAGGTGCTGACATACAACAGGATGCATAGGTGCTAAATAAAGTAAAATTTCACTGATTTTCATAATAAGGAGCTACAGCCAAAGTCTTCTAAAGTCAACAGTCAACGGACATCCTTTGGCTGCGGATGTCTTTGCAGAACAGATGAATTCTAAGTCAATGGAGGGAAAATGAGCATGCAGTGAAGGTACAGATGTTGAAATTTAAACTGAAAATGGGCACTTGAAATGAGAGTGCAATTTTGAATTAATCGTACGTTCGCCATGTTGTGATGAAGGGCAGGTTGGTGCATATGGCTTTACAACTCAGTTGACGTACATCAGCTTTTTCCATTATCTACAGCTGCATCAGGTTATACCAACTGACAAGTTTGATATTTATTTTTTAACACAGTTAGAATGAAAAACAAATTCTTCTTTCTTTTCCTGTAGTGCTACAATGCACTCTTTGATGATGCTTTGACGAATTTTGAATTTCTTGCTTGAAGTTAATTGTCAGCCTTTAAGCCTTGTTGGTGTGCTTGCACTTCTCTTTGACGGATGATTCCTTCTCTCACCTGAGCTAAATACAAGCTAAGAGAATAGCTTTTTGTATATGTTATCACAGGTGGGAGGTAGAACAGCTAAAGCCTTTGATTTGCTTTCCAAGCATAATTGGTACCTTACAGAGATGTAGCTTATCTAATGTTGTTTCCTGTATAAATCTTAACATGTACATTGTTATTACGGCTTTTCAAAAGCATGAAACAGCTTTTCCTTTAGTCTATTGTGGTCTAAATACAGTATCATCATCAGGAGGGGAGAGGATGTGTCAGAAAAGAGAAGGGGCTTTGCCTGTGTACTCTCCAGTCTGGTAGAGTGGGATTAGCAAGTTAGAGGGAGATAAGATGTATGTTGTCCATGGACCTGTGGAGGTCTTCATGTCTGACTAGCTGTGTGGGGAAAGGTATGAAGTGATGATCAAGTACCGTCCAAAGAAAGCAAGCTGGGAAAAGCAGACAAGGGTTTTGTTTTTTTTTTTTTTTCCCTCACTTTGTGCTTTTTGTTACTGTGATCCTAATGTTTTTGCAACAATACTTGGTTAAATGGTTTCAGACAGAATTGACTTTTTGTTTTGCATGTCTGTGCTCCTTTTAAGGAATGCTGCTCTTAGGAAAACAAAGATATTTGAAAGGCTAGAGATGTCCAAGAAAATGGCCTTTTAGAAAAGAGGATCTGTGTTGTTTTTCCTAGCAGTAGAAGGGATGGCTCTGTTTGTTAAACCGTGCATACCATATGATGCTTCATATTTTTCCATTTGATTTCCTGTAGGGTGATTTCACTTGGAACAGCATGTCAGGGCGCAGTGTTCGGCTGAAGTCAGTTCCCGTCCAAAGCCTCTCGGAGCTGGAGCGTGCTCGGCTGCAGGAAGTGGCTTTTTATCAGTTGCAGCAGGACTGTGACCTGGGCTGTCAGATTACTATCCCCAAAGGTAAGGGCTTGATAAACCGTCTCTCTGTTTAGATTGCTAAGCCACTGTATTCATATCGCAGCAATAAAAGGGAGAAAACACGAGATTGTTTATTTCACAGAAGTTGTCTTTTATTTCGTTTTTCCTGAAACATAGTAACTATGAAAAAATGACTAGTAAAGTTGTTTGTCTGCTATGTCCAATCCCAGCCACCTGGGGTTTTATCATCTGATCTGATCTGATCTGATCATGGACAGATGTCTACTGGGGAGATAATACAAATCAGACCTACTCATGCTAAGATGTCTTGATACGCAGTTGAGAGAAAAAGGCTTTTCTTACACTTCACGGCATCCAAAAGTACACATTTACGTAGGTCAGATAGATCATGCCATAAAAGTGGCTTTTATCACTCTGTATTGTACTGGCTCTGAAGGAAACCACGTATCACTGGTTCAGACAGACAGTGAAGACGTCTACGTCAAATAAGATGAATACCACCCAAGTTTTCCTAAGGACAGGGGTGCTTATTTCCTAGGAAAAAAAGTTGAACTCCTAAGACACAGGAGACTCATTGAGATGGCAAAACTCAGCTATCAGAATCTATTACACACTACTACAGTTTAAACCCTTTGGGGGCACTCTTCTCAAGTCCACCTCATGGTTCTATCACTCTTGAATGGCATGGAATGTAAGTGTATAGTGAAAGGGTACAGGTGGCCATCCAGTTGATTTGCTACCATCACAGGGCTGCATAAATGGAGAATTTGAATTTTAGCAGCGTGAAATGGGCTTGGTCACTCTGGGCATGCAGGAATACAAGTAGCATAAAACTCTGTCACAACCATTTTTGCCTCAAGTTAAAAGAGGAGTGAAGGCTATTAAACTTTGCACAAGAAAACAAAAAAAAAGGTGACATGTAGAGGTAGAGGTGGGGGAGCTCTCTAGGTTTGAAGAGATTCAGACATAGAAAGATGTGCTCTGCAGCTTCTGCTTCAGAGAATGCTGCATGAAAATACTCAGGAGCAGAGGTTAGTGGGATAATTTATGTATTACAAAATACAGAAAAGGGTTTTAAAGGTTGAGATTCTTTGCAACTCTTTGAGTGTTCTTAAAAACTTGATGATGTTAAGATTGACATTAGAACATGCTTGTGCCTGCTCGGTATTTGCTTCCTGCAGGCATTTGAGTAATTGTATTTACTGGCACAGGTATTGTTGAAAGTAAAAATTCATTGTTCTTGGGTGACAAGTGTTTGTGCCAAACGTGCTTGCCTGAAAGTTGAGTACAGGAGCATCTACCTTATCTGTACAATCACAGTCATGCCACTATTGGTTACTTCTTCATAATGTTGCAGTCCTCCCATGCTCAGAGGCCCGCTTTGTCACAGCAAGTGCATTTACTTAGCACTTTTATGGTACATCTGGCTCCACCTGCACTTGTAGAGGAATGTGTAGAATGTAATGCCTCATGTAATCCCTCTGCTCCTCTGTACTGAAGCTATTATCATTCATGAAGTACATTACTGACATCTCTTAGTTAAATATCCTGTGGTCACAGGAGGGGACCGCCTCCCACAGGAATTTATTTAACCAGCATGACAATTAACAGATGCTATGATTGCACTGCAGTAGGCAACTAGAATGAATTCAGGTTAATCAAGAGTTATTATTTTCATATATATGTCAGAGATGCTTCAGGTTTGTTTCTTGTTCCCTTGTTTTTCTGCCTTATATCTGTCTTTCAGGTTCTATAATCAATATCTTTTTCAGTTATCTTGTCACTCCTCTATCTGCCACCAGAAACTAGACCAAGAATTGTTTTATCTTTTCTCTGGGTTAATGTGGTAAGTTGCAAGAGGCAACTTCCGAGCAGAATATTACAGTTTCTCTACCGGCGCTCTCACTCTGTGGAAGACTTTTAATTTGCTGTCTGACATTCTGAATGACACAAAGTACAGTTCCAGTGCCACTTCTTTACAGTTGCTATTTTGAATACACCGTGTTTTTCTCACTTCAAGGAAGTCAGTCTTCTCTTTATAACAGGAGGAAAAAAACCCTATGATCAAATTCACTTTGGGTGTGCTTACATTGTGGTAGCTTTCCAATTGTGTGTGTCCTTGTATGCAAGCAGTGAGAAGAATGAGCCTTTACAGCATGACTTCATAAAGAAATGGGAACTCAAGACAGGAAGCTTTTTCAAAGTAAACTGGTATCAGAGCAGGAAAGGAGCTAATTTTCTTCTGTTCATAGGCTCCAGGTATTGCCTGAGCAATGGAGGTATTGAATGAGGTTCGATTGGATCACTTCTCTAAATGCCTCATGGTTATAACTGTCCTCTCTTTCACAATCCTGTCCCGCTTCACTAAGCCCATGTTTAGGAGCACTGGCAAGCACTGCAGGGTGTTACCACTAAGACCAAAAGAGGAATTAGGGCTCCAACCCTGATTCTGCTCCTCAAGCTGGCTTTTAAGATACAAAATGAACCTATTGGTAGGGACTTGAGAACCATTTGGCTCTTGGGGGGTTGTAGTTGCAGTTTTCACCTCCCTTTATTCAAGGAGAGACCACGACTGCTCATGTTCTCACCAGCCCCCAGTGGATGCAGTATTGTCTTCCAGGCTTTGCAACTGAGCTGGAGAAGATGTGGAGAGAGAGAATAAGCAGGGAGGGCAGAAATAAAGTTTGATACTAATTCTGAATATTGCTTACGTAGGTGTGCATGTACCAGTGGGACATGCAAACATAAATGGCTAAGCTGCTTATTGTGGTTGCTCAATATGAAAATAAATAAGGGTGAGATTCACAGATAATTAAGAAATAACGGAGCTTATATAAATACAGCCATGAAAAAAGAGAAGGTGAGGGGATGACTGGAAAATAAATACTATCTGCAAACTGTTGGATCTACACGGCATATATTCTGAGGCATCTATAAGCACTGACTTCTGTTGTTGCTGTGAAAATCAAGGAAATACCTATCAGAGAAGTGGGAAGAATATGTAGCTAGTACCAGTTTTCATAGAAGTAGACATGCTGTAGCTGAATTGCTAGAGAAAGCTTGGCCATCCCATTGAAAATCCCCAAAAGTATTATTTGAAATTGGATTAGTAGTGATTTAGCACGTGTTTGAGCTCATCAGACATTAAGCTGACCGAAGACTGTAAGCAGTGGCTCATGCAAAATGGCAGTGCACCTCAGTGAAAATAAAGACCAAATGGGATACTCAGCAAATGTTTAGCAAATATAATTTTGTTTGCTTCTTTCTTCTTTGAGCTACACAATTGTACAGATTGAACTACCGCTGTACTGCTGTCATTAAAGTGGTGTGATAACCACTGATTGCTGAGTCCAGCTATCTTTTTTATTCCTATAGGTTGGGTGGAATTCTGGGCTTTCCATCTGATTTTTGCCCTTACCTGATGTTGGTGTTCATGATAGCTACTGCACCTACTGGTGAAATTTTGTTGATCTTAATAGAGCGGAAACATAAGACCAATATATGTTTTCTCATGCACTTGTTTTCTTGTGCAAAGACAGACACAAAATTGGCCAGTATCTCCAATGACTCAGATGGAAATGATGTCTTTGCTTCCGGTCTTCACAGCAAGTTTTTTGGTTTTTGACTTCTGAGACAATTCATCAGCCTCTCTGTAAAGAAAGGGCCACATGCATATCACTATATATCAACAATGTTTTGTGGTTTATGAATTTTCCTATTTGCTGTTGCTTTGTCTCTTGTGACAGCGCAAGCAGGGCATGTTTTCTTCATAGTGTCAACACAGAATGATGGAAAATGGTTGATGTCTGCACAAGAATAAATCTCTTCTAGTTCCAGAACCTGCTCAGTTATTTCTCACTGGGAATACTGTGCCGTGCTGTAGCCACACATTTGCTGCACAGTAAGCGTCTCAGTTTAGGTAAATTGCATTATTACTCCAATTACAGTCCGGCTGCCGGCATTGTTCATTCTAGGATGCAGAAGCAGCACGTCATGTATGAGTCTGTGCAGCAAAATAGAAAACTCATGTACTTTTATCTCACCAACTGTAATCTCCAAAGCTCTGGGGAAGGGCTGTGGCTAGCAGAAGGCTTAGAGTTGTAAGCATGTAGAAATGTTGTGGAATAGGAATTTCCTGCAAGGAGTTACCATCCTCCTTTCTCTTGCGTCTTCCATAGCCAAATACAGTGGGACTTCTTGGTAAAGGAGAAGCCCTGATGCCTGAAGTTTGGTCTGGGAAAACAATTTAGTAAGCGCTGTTGACTACTCAAAAGTGCAATATGGCATTCTTCCACTGCATTTTTTTTAACAGTTACAGAAAAATCTTGGGGAATTTCTGGACAAGCAGCAGAAAACAGCTGAATTGCTATTCATGTCTGTTTAATCCTGCTTTTATTTTTATAAAGCAGATATGTCACCAGTAGTGCTTGCTACCACACCACTGCCCAAGGCGGCTTTTAGAAGAAAACATTCCACTTACTCCTGCCCAACTCTGTCTGCTATGGCTGGCACAGGATGTCTGTAGGATCCTCTTGGGAAGAGGGAGTGAAGACATTGGTCCCTTGACAAAGACTGGGATCTAAATAGATGAGGGGGAAGAAGTAGATAAGTTTTTCTTTTATACAAAATTGTTTTACCCTATTC
>VZTM01026132.1:0-16370 GCA_013400555.1 Jacana jacana | reverse complement strand
AATTGTTTTACCCTATTCAGAGACTTTGTATTGTAAAAGCAGGCTACATGTTACCACTTGTGCTCATTTATTTTGCTTATTTATTTTGCTGTCAGTTTAAGCTTGCAGAATTGATGAGGCCTCTTGGTATCCTACTGTGTATCCTGAAGTGGATGACACTTTCAAAGTGACATCTTGAAGATGGGGAAGGAGTAGATACTGAAAGGACTCAGAAGGACCAGGAGTCAGAAGGGCTCTTGTGATGAAGTGTGTTATAGGATGAGACAATTGTGAGACACTGAAGTAGAGAAACACTATTTAGAAAAAAATATTCTCTTTTATTCTCCAAAAAAAAAAAAAAGTGGTCAGAAATGAAAATTTATGCTGAATTCTCCTATTAAAGCTTGGAAATATTAATTTAACATAGAGTAGGATTTGAGTCAGCAAGGGGAGCGTATTATCCAAGTTTTGCACAGACCTTCACAGGATCTCGTTGTTTTGCATTTGAAACATTTTTAGTTCTGTCCTCCTAAATTATTTCAGGCCAGAATTTCCAATTTGAGAAAGTTGACATGGGAACTTTTATTCACGTGTGCACTAGATCAGATTTCAGAGGTCTGGGCTCACTCCGTTCAGAAGTTTTACTAGGCAACAACCCTAGAAGTATCTTGTTATTTTTCATATGTGATTCTTGTCTTAAAATTATTAATAATAATGAATCACGGTATTAACCCACGCTTCAGCAGAGTATTATAGGGATGTTATCAGGCCTCATTTTTTTGTAGGAAGACTATTAAATAGCGCCAGAATTCAGGCCCGTTAACTCAAATTGGCTTTGTTCCAATTCCACTTCAAGTTCCGAGATGGATGTGTAAGACTGAATGCGGAGGTTGCTGTGCTCGCCTAGGACTGCTTAACAGATCAGATGCAACAGATTGCAGTACACATGATTGGTTGGGCTAAAGCCAAGATGTTCATCTCTGAGGCATTATCTTACTTTTGTTGGCTTGGGTCACAACCTTAGCATGACGTTGGTGCAGTGTTTTGGTTTTAACATGCACCACATACCAAAGTATGTTTACGCTTTGGTACAAGTATTGTGTACATTTGCTTTGTACCTTTGGGTTTATTTTAATGTTTCTCCTGTAATTTGGAGTGAAAAATTCAAAAGTGAGCTACAGAATTCCTCCTCACTTTCCAGAACTGACAATGAACATTATGAAACACCGCCCAGGTATTTTAGGTATCAAATGGAATAAAAGAGATTAACTGCCTTTACTAAAAAGACTGTTTACTGTGTTGATGCCACCCATAACAAGAATGTATACCTACACCATTTCTAACCATTTACAGCAAATGTGTCACGCACAGTAGTTACGGCAGGTGTTCTATTTTCTGAGGGAATTCATTTTTTTAGGATTTACAAGGATATTTGTGAAGAGAGACATGGACAAATCTATTAGTTATAATGAATATAATTTGGGATTTAGAGATTTAAATGCAGACGCAATCACTTAAGGGAAGATATTACTTACACTGCTTGAATGTGTGGTGGTGTACGTTTTTGTACGGGAGTTTTGTAGCCAGTTCCAGAGGGTGCGTGACACTGAGCGTCTGCTCACACAAAGTGACCATTAATCTCCTGTATGACTTGCTTCAGTAAGGCAAATTCGAAGGATCGGGGCTGGGTAAATGGGTGATTACAGACTGAGCACTGAGACAACCCCGACTCTGAAATGGAAGAAAATATACAGAGTTGGGCTTTCTAAAATTTTATTGTTCCTCGGTGCACTTTGCCCCCAGAACATTCCAGTTAAGCTCTGAATAAAAACGGGAATTCAGAGTTATGTATTCTCCACTTCTTGTTTATTTTGGCAGGGACCGGTTCTTTGGATCTGTTTTTTGCTTACATGACTCGTCATTGTGTTTCATTATCCATTTTCCTTAACACCGAGAGTGACTATGATTTTTATCTGGACTTGCATTTTTGTGAGGGCTCCAAGCTGCCTGTTGTTTTCAATCACTGCCCATGTTATATACTTTATAGGCTCTTCTAACAGCGGAAAGCATCTAAGTAAACTGTAGCCTATACTTTGTGGAGCTATGGGATTGCAGACTGGATGCTTTTGAGTTGGCATCTGTTTATCTTTCAAGTGAAGAGGCTTACTACCACCCCTCTTAATGCCAACCTCTGACAATTCTTCTCATATAAATATTCTCTCTACCATGATCCTGTAAGGCCATGGATTTTCTTTCAATATAGCAGTGTTCGTGGAGACATATATTAAAGATGAGCAAGACTAAGCTAAATTCTGCCCCTTTACACTACTTTAGTAGATCTTAGTAAATCTTGGATCTACTGTATTGGTCTTGCTATATTAGACTTAGTCACAGATGAAAACAGTGTAACTTGCTGACTTAAAGATGGAAGATTCCACCCCCTGAGGATTTTTTTGTTTCCTCCTGGGAAAATCAAAACAATATCTTCCAGTCTGAAAAAAAAGAAAATAAAATTGACTTCATGTTTTAAGCTAGGAGAAGTCCCAGCTGCTGCAGGGTAGAAATTGTTAGATCATGCAGCCTTGAACTCTGCTACACAGGAGTTTGTCAAAGTGAAGGTGACAGGAACAGCAAGATAAGCAAGCCAAGAAAAAAAAATAATTTAAATTTCCTTTCCTCCAAATATAGAAATTTTCAGAAATTTCTTCCTGTGAATTTTTTTTAATTTGACTTTTTGCCATCATTGAGACAAGACCGAGAGGGAAATACATTAAGCTTGCAATATAATGATTTTTCTAATGGTAAAATAGGGAATATAATTTAATATCTTCAAAAGTTAAGAAAGATGTTAGTGATCTGTTCCCTTTTTAAATTTTGATATGAGGCAGTTTTGCAGAAAAGGCTCTGTAACGCTCAGCAAATTGATTTCCAAGATTTTCTTGTATCATGTAGCAGATTTTATGTGTCTGTTTACCATAGGAATACTTCATTCAGCAAATCTATTCAGTCAGTTAGAGATAAGCTAATAGTTTTAGAAACAAATGTTTTTAGTCACTACAAAAATTAAAAAAAAAAAAAAAAGTTTGCCTTTTTAATAATTAGTTTATATTTTGGTAAATAGCTAGGAGCTTTGATCAAGAAGCAGCCTGCATTTTCTTCAGTGTTATGGGAATACGGAAGAGAAGTAGAAAATGCTAGGCTTCTTGGTGAAGTCAAGGGTGCCGTTAGTGTGAACATGATAAAAGTAGTGTATAACGCAACATCACTAAAGAAACATTGGTGTAACTTCTGAGAATCTGCCTTTGTGTAGATATGCTTTGGGAAGGCAGAGGAAGGGAACAGGCCCAGGGATGGACCTTGAAGGAACGTGTTGCTGTGGAGCTCACTGGGCAGGAATGCTGAAAGGCAGGGGTCTTTCAGTGGGACTCATGATGAAGGGACGAGATCTTGCTGAAACTCTAAAGATAAACAGGGAAATATAATGATCCATGTTTGCATATACAAATATCTTGAGACATAGTTACTGGAGATGGAACCATGACCACAGGGCTTTATTACTAGGGTGGTTGCTTATTTGGATACTGACTGTTGCAGGTTTATAGATTCTATAAATCCAGATCTAAAGGCTGCTGCATGTGAAGCAGTCATGCTTCACATTTGATGTGTAGTCTCATGGAGCTTAGAAATTACTTCTGAAACATAAAAAATTGATTGCTAATGTAATTTACAGAATAGTACACTTGAAATATTTATACATACTTATAGTCAATAGCTATACTTGGTATTTTTTCTGTATTAATGTGCCACATGGAAATCCAGTTTTCATTTTAAGTTGTTACGTTCATTGGCTATATTGAAAAGTTCAGGCAAACAGCCTGAGTGAAACCACTCTTAGAAGCAAAATATATGTACAGAGGCTCTAGAACACCACATTTTGCAAAATTAGGTGCATTTGATTCTATTTGTTTTCTAAATCTTTGTGAGAACACTAGTGTAACAGAGAGATTCTTGATTGTGTTCTGCCAAATCTGTCTTTAGTATTTGATGTAGCACAGCCCCTTCGTTTTTCAACACTTGGCTGTCCTATGCTTTGCAAGTAATGCAAGTAAGTATGTAGCGATTCTGTAGTACCTTAAGATTTTCAGACCCAAAGAATAAATACCAATAAATACATCCCGTTTCAGAAGCTTTTGAATCTTTATTAAGAGTACTGACATTGCAGCCTACTAATTTCCATGTTCTGCTTGCTTTTGGCAAAGCTGTGCTTTAATGTGTATTTTGTTCTATTTAAAAACTTCAGGTGAAAATCAAATTTATTTCAGTTGTCTTATATGTATTGCTCCTTTCAAAAGTGCATCAGGGAAGTACTTCTGATAGGATTTTCTTCTTGCCTTAGATAGAAGAGTTAGTCTCTAAAGTTTCTTCAAAGGCATGGTTTCGGTGGAGATCCTGTGGTTGGTGCCAGAGGTCTAAGTTATGTCTCTAAATACTGGTTAGGAAAGATAAGATGACTACAGATAGATTTATTTTATCAGAGCTGTGATACTATATCTGTCTTTGTATTAGGCTTTTACACAGAAAAGGCTGCCTCAAGATTTAATGGAGACCTAATCTCCAGCTGAAGGCTTTTTAAGAAAAGATTAGACAAATGTCTATGTGACTATTTCTGTGCAGGAAGTTGACCTAAGTGTTCTTGACAGAGCTCATTGTGCCTTTTTTTGGTGTGGTTTACATTTTCAACACCTGTTGCTTTTTGTTAATAAAAAAAGGATGTAAGCTAGATGGAGGATGATGCAGAGCACAGATAATTATTACAATGAAACATTATTAAAAGGAGAATTTGTTGGTAATTTTTCAAAGGGATAGCGTTTTGAAGTATTGGGGCCACCAACCTGTCCAGGGAGAGACCTTCTGCACCCTGGTTTCATTTCCGTGCACCAAAAGTTCCTCTCTCATTTCTTCATCAAGGCTCTGAGCAGGAGTGTTGTGGACTGGTTTAATTAGTCCCAGAGAGCAAGTTATGAAGAGTATTTCATCCTCTTGCACAGCTTATTCTTTAAGGTGAGAGGAAAGGCTGGTATGAAGGGTTCATAACAGTAAAGCAGTGGTCAGAGGACAGTGGAGACCTGGATACTCCAAACCACCTCTGGGACTACCAGTGGGTCCCCTGAATTCCAGAGAGTTGGGGGATTTTCCTCTTCGTTTGAAGAGCTCAACCTGTGCTCATGCTGAGAGCAACCTGAGGGAAAGCTCTGAGGGAAATGTAATGAAACTGGGTTGCTGCTTCACCTGCTGGTACAGATGTGCAAGCCAACCTATCAATACAGAAAAACTGCAGTGCCAGCTAAATGCTGGCAATTTAATGTCTGGCCTGCCCCTAGCCCACCCTGTGCTGTGGGGATGAAAGGTAATTCTTCTCCTTCTTATCAACTCAAGAGTCACTTGGACTAGGAATGGTATCAAGCTACTCTCCCCCTCCGTGCTATAAAATGATTTAGGTGACTGATGCCAAGACACATTCAATTTTCCCCTGGTCTTAGAGAACTGCAGGCAGTTTTAGAGCTGTTGTTTGTGTTTTTCCTATCTCAAATGACAGCATCAAGGCTCCTGTTTGTTATTTGTTGTGTTTGAAGTTTTGCAACATGCTTCAGGGTGTCCAGCTTCCACATGGACTCATCCACAGGTCACAGTCCCTTCCACTGGAGTTCACAGTGGAGTTCCAGCCTGTCCAGTACAGCAGCACAGAAGCAGCAGTGATGCCCTGGCCATCTGCCAGCCCAAGCGCATTGCCATTCCTGTTATCAAAACATTCCCAGGCACAGCAGAATAAGATGATAAGCAGGACAGCAAGCAGGGAAAGCAAAAAGCAGCCACTAATGAGGACTGGACTCAAATTTACAATAAGGCAAGCAAGCCTTTTTGTTCAGCAAATTGTGACATGACTCTTTCTGATATAAATAGACCTTGAGAATAAGGTTCAATAGAAATGGTGCATTTTTCACTCTAACAAATTTGATTCTAGTTCAGAACTATACTTTTTCAATGTGTTTTTCTAAAAGACAGGACACTACTGATCAGCTGGTGTAAATTGGTATATCACCTTTGCCTTCAGAGTAGGTGTGCAGCATCAACAATCTATCACTACCTGACAAGAAGGATTGCTATTTTTTTTTTTATATTTGCATCAGAATCACGCAAGGTTATTATAAAGTGTTATTTGAGTAATAAAACAGAGGTTCCTGTAGAGATGCAGCTTTATTTTGAAGCAGGTGAGGTTTCCAGCAGTTTGGCCTTCTAGACTGGTTCCAGAGCATCTTGTGACTACTTCCCAGATAAATAACTGAATTCATGTAGCAGGATAACCAAATTCTTACTGTTCCACGGTAAAGAGACTGTGTATAATGCAGGATTTAAGCTTTCAGTAGCTACATCACTTAAGCATGCACATTTGGACTTGAGTGTTTCTGTGGACTTCCGTAATTCCTCCATGTATCTTTTTAACAACCAGTAATGCCTTAGCCCAAAGGGATTGAAGCCTGTACCGAAGAAGGTGCATTAACCACACGTTAGCAAGAAGTCTGATGGGACGAGGAAGAAGAGAATGAAAAGCACACTTTTGTCTGAAGGTTGCAGGCATTCTCAAGTGGTGGTGTGATCTAGACTATATATTGCAAAGAACATTGCTTCCTGCACAGTTGGCTTTCCCCACACCTCACCTAGTTTCTCACTGTTGCCCTGAGAAGGGTTTGGATCAGGCAGCCATCCTGCCCAGAGGGCTCCAACACTCCACCTCTAATCCCTCCTGCGCACAGCCTGTGGGGAGCTGCAGCCCTTCTGAAGAACAAGCTGTGACTTCTGCTCTACCCTTTTCACGCTTTCTTCTGCAATAAGCACATTCAGTGGGAACTTCCCAGAGAGGGAAACGCTGAAGCTTGTTTGCCGCATCAGAGAAAGCGGCATGTAAGAGGGAGGCTGCCTCCGGGCATGTTTGCGGTATCTGTGACAGGCAGTCCTAACCCAGCTTCATGGGCTGAAGTGAGAACATGTGGTCTGGCTGCCACCTGGAAGGTCATGGCTTCATCTTCTTGTGTGTGTATTGCTGATGAGGGGTGAAAGGGAGAAAGAGGGTGATGGGAAATACCCGTAGGTTAAGCCCTTCCATTTTCATATGGTTTTATGTGCCAAAATCAGTAGCTTCTGTTTCTCTGGTTGAAATTGTTTACCTTCCATTTGTCCTGCAGCTGGCAGTACTTTGGAAGTTACTGTGTGGGGACAGGGCATTTCAACCAGTAGTTAATCTAAGGAAATATTTTCAGATGGACATTTAGAGTCACAGAAGCTTTAAGTGAAACCAGCACCCTTGGGTTGTTTTTTTTTCAGTAGAGCAGCTCCAAGTGTGTATTCAGATGCAAATTTGCTTTGTACAGTGATCCAAGGAAGCAACATCAACCACACAGTCATCAACCACACAGTGCAACTGTCAATGAATGAAGTGCAGTCTCATCTTTGTTGTGCTCTGTCAACAGAGTTTAGCAGTGATTTCCGATGGCAGATTCTCTATTTCTTGCAGTAGTGTGTAGGGAAGAGGCTGTAGCTGGACATTCAGGATACAGGCTGAGTGTGGGAGACTGGCACTCGGGAAATGTGTTCTCTTGACTCAAGTGAAATAACCCATCCTCAGAAGAGGTCAAACTTGATACTTTGTGGTGCCAGGGGTAGTAGGTTTCAAGACAGAATGGATTACACTTTTAGAAAACATACTCTCTTTTTTTTTCCCCTTAAATGCGATTAGATCAAACTACTAATGCTTGTTAAGGGAAAACGGCCATGAATATAGCTATGAAGATGTATTTTCGAAATCTCACGATATCAACTTCTTTATTCATTTCTGTTTTGATAAATGAGCTATGGGCATGATATTCATCTCTCGTGTAACTCCTGTCTTCAGACTGTGTGAAAAGAACCCTTAATTGTAGAACACAACACATTTTCTTCCCTAAATGGGCAAGAAACACAAATCTCTTAAAGCCGAGGAAGTTGCCAGTATATGGGGAGGGGAGTTTTCTTTACCCATTAATGCCATAAGCAACAGAAGATCTCTTTTTAAACCCCACTTAGTTAAATTAGTTTAAAATCTCTTTTTTTACTAACAAGAACTTGCATGTAAGTAACAAGCACATCCATTCTTACAGATAATCCATAAGCCCATGTATAAGGAAAGGAAGTGCTGAAGAATCATACTTAGATTACAGGCTCGCATCAAGCTTATTGACAGGATGTTTTCCATGATCTGAAGCCTAATACTATAATAGTGTCATAAAAATGACCTAGAAAGCTCAGGTGCTGTTGTAATTTTTCCTGCTTATTGTACTAATTATGAAAAACATTTTGCATTAGGCCTTCACAGTATGGTGACTATTAAGTGGCATAAATATGAAACTGGTGACCAAGAGTTCCTGCATGTGCTGCTAACTATCATCTTGAACAAATTGCCTATACCTAAGTTGTGATGCTTTTGCTTATGCTGAACACCTGCAACTACCAAATAGACTTGTTGATTTCCGTGACTTTAAAATGAGGAAAACAGTGCTGGACGTAAAGAGTAGTAACAGGATTCTGTAACAGAATTGTCACAGAATTGTTGGAAAAGACCTCTGAGATCACCGAGTCCAACCATACATAGAAACACAACCCACTCCCTACAATTGCAGTCACTAGAGCATACCCTGAAGTGCCACATCTACATGTTTCTGAAATACCTCCAGGGACGGTGACTTGACCACCTCCCTGGGCAGGCTGTTTCAGTGCCTGACTACTCTTCCAGTAAAGTCATTCTTCGTAATACCCAGTCTGAACCTCTCCTGCTGCAACTTCCGGCCATTTTCTGTGGTCCAGTCGTTATTCCCTTGGGAGAAGAGACCAACACCCACCTCTCTCCACCCTGCTTTCAGGTAGTTGTAGAGGGCAATGAAGTCTCCCCTCAACCTCCTCTTCTCCAAACTAAACATTCCCAGTTCCCCGAGTCTCTCCTCACAGGACTTGTTCTTCAGACCCATCACCAGTTTGGTAGCTCTCCAGCACCTCGATGCCCTTGTAGTGAGGAGTGCAGTTCAGCCTGCACTCTCTCTCTTAGAGTCATATGTAGTCTTGGTAGGTGGTCTGATGCAAAGCAATAGACCAATCCGTCATTAAAAAATACAAAGCTCTTTGTCCTTTTTTTAATTTTTAGATCTGAAGTTTATATATCTTGAGCATGAAAACGGCTTATTACCTAGTTTGCAGAACCATGGTCTCACTTAGACTGAAATTTAAGCCCTGAAATGGGCTATAAAGGGTGTCAGTGATGACACTGCAGGTGAATTTCAACCTCAGCCCAAATTTTCAAAAATAATCATCTCAGAAGTCAAACTCACCAATTCTTGTCCAAAACTGGTGAATCAAACATCAGTCGAAATGCTCTTCTATTCTATAGGCTGTAGTTCACTGAGAGAGTCCTAAAAGGATGACCTAATTTTTCAAATAGCAAAGTCTTTCTGGCAATAACTGAACCTGGAAGTGCTCACCACTTTGGAAAAACAGGTCACGTAGCCATTTAATTTAATGTGCACTCAGGAGTTTGATTCTAGACTCTTGGTCTTTTAAATATTCAACAGGTCAGTCTTAATATATAGATGCCTAGAGACTGATGAATGCATTGCAGTGAAAAAATGCAATGAGCCTATAAATTAGGAAGCATTGAATGAACCAAAGTTCATTTCTGAAAAAAAACAACCCAAAAATGATCCACACAGTTGCCTGGGTGGGTGTTCTTCAGAAAAAACAGAAGGGGTTAACAGAGGAAAAAAATGAAGCTTCCTGTACTTTGACTTTTTTTTTCTTCTGAGTACTTCTTTGGCTGATATTCTTGAGTAGAATCTGTTGGAGAAGCAGTTATGTCGTTAATCTATAGACAGAAGATATTAAGTGATAATTATATACACAAAAACCTGGAAAAAAGCCTGACAGCATTTATCACTTTGTAGTTCAAACCTTTCCAAACTGTGAATTAAAATAGTAGTTCATATTTAATACCACTTTGGGCTGATACAATACAATTTTGCATAGATATTGACTTAGTAATTTTAAAATGTGCAGTAGGTATTGTGCACAGGTAATAATGCTTTTGCCTGTTTCCCAAGAATGCTTTGGAGATTAATTATATTCTCAAAACACACTGCAGATAAGTACTAAGCATTACCATTATGAATTGGTTTCATTAAAGATGTGAAACTGCTACAGTTGCATAAGTCTTTAAGCATGTTATGAATATTTCAGCAGTCTTCATGCCTGATGTAACCTGAATCAATGACCATTTTAAAACACGTCTATTTTTACAGAATATAGATTGTAATTAATCATGTCTTTTGTTGGGGAGGAAGAGAACTGGAACTGATCTCAGACCTCTTGGCAGACCCCTTAAACTCTAGCTTTCCACTGAGATTCATCTCAGTCTTATTTTCATGTGCAACCCTTTCTCTTGCCATGGGGTAAACTGTAAATGTAAGTGTTCATAGCTCCACTGCCTTTGGTGGAACTGCATGCATTTGCCCAAAGCGTCTCTCTTCTTATCACTCTGTGATTTCTCCTTTAGCTCAGGAGTGCACAGAGTGGACTCTTTTCTCTATTTTCTGGTTTATCCATCTCCAGAATTACTTCCTGCTTCTTACATTCCTCTGGACCTGAGCGTCACTTGTATCCAAAATTCAAGGTTTGCAGAGTCAGGCACAAAGGGTGTCTCAGCCCATCACGTACTGAGGAATTGCTTCACTGTTGGAGTTGAAAGAATCACCCATTAAGATCAAGGTTCATGAGAATGTATTGATAGTTTGACCCAGAAGTCACTAACCTGTTTTCTGTGTGGATATGAATGCAGTTTGTTCCTGTGTTCAATATTGAGTAGCATTCATTTTTCATTTTCCTCTCTTTCTGCTGTATTTGATTACGCAGCACTAAAACACTCCAGAAGTTGCCATTCTGTGGTTATAATAGCAAAGCACTATATTTTTACATCCAATTTTAACTTTTGTTCTCATTTTTATGTCTCAGTAGGCTTCAGTGGAATGTCAGAATGTCAATAAATAGGTCTTTAGAGAATAAGGCTCTAAGACTCTAAAGAAACTGAAGTCATCTATCAAAAGGCTACTGTGAAGCAGTAATTTGAATTTATAACATGAAAAATAATTTGAAAATTATTTTACGTATCTGTATAGCCAGAACTCAATGGCAGTAGAAAACCCTATAAAAAACAAGCAGTACTGTCAGGTGTATGTAAGCAGGCTACCAACTATTCACATTTCCAAGAGGTGAAAGAAGAATTTCTGTAATAATCTTATCAACCAGAAGTGTCAGAAGGCATGAAAAGACTGGGCATATTAATCAATCTAAGTACGACTTTGAGTTACGAACTTGTCTTGTGGCTACGAAAATGGAAAATCTAATCATAGGTCAATAATTTACCACCATTATGTTGCTAAACTCTCATCCAGAATGCCTTATCCATTCTAGTCAGCTTTGTTTTAGAGATGAATTCTCTCCGGAGCAGGTGCAGAAAAAGGGGAATTAACATAACCGGCAAATGACAGTCTACCTCAAGAGACAGGAACTGAGTATCGTAGTTATGTGAGTGCTGAGAGCAAATATGCTCTAAATAAACGCAGAGTGCAAGTGGAGTCCATCAAGCCACTGTTACATAAGGTAAAAAGAAAGGTTATTTTTAAACAAAAAGGACATTAACTGGCTGTGAAAAAGTCAGAATTTGTCAAGCTGTCTGTTCTGGGTATGGCTTTCAATAGGAGTTGACAGAAAACTATGGGGAAACTACTTGTGTTCTCCCGTGACTCTTAATTGCAGAGATCAGAGTTAATCAACAAAGGTCTACTTCACTCCTCTGTGGTACATTACCTACTGTAAAAGACCACTTAAGACACTGGCTTGCATTCCAAAAATGTGTTGAGGCAGATTATTTGGTGACCTTGCCATAAGGCAAAACACAGATATGATGTGTTGATTTTTGAGGTTTTGCCATATTACAAAACCAGTACAGCAAAGGTACATGTTCATTAATCTTTAGCTAGAGTAGTGCCTATGTTAGCATTAGTACTAGTCCTGATGTTAGACCCTTTATATTGCTTTGGAATTTAAAACATTCAAAAGGTACAAGTTAAAGCAGGCCTAGCTCTTAATCCCTGGTATTTGTTGAGACCTAATAAATAAAATGCACTTTTGTTGACTTTTGATTATAAAAGATGCTGCTGAAGGAAATAATGATAGCCAACCTTTTGACATAATTGTTTCAAGAATGAACCTGCCTATGCTGTTGCTTAAAATCTTTGGTCCTTAATACCTTAGTGAAAACTGGGATGATATATAAGGTAGCAGAACAATAATTTCTTTGAGACTATAATCCATCTGAACCAATTTGAACCTGCTGTACCAAACTGCAAGCTCCCAGTGTGGGTTCAAATGGGTCATGTGAAGGTGGTCAGCTATCACCCAGCTGGTATGACTGGTACATAGAATTTATCCTGGAGGTTAGTAATCCTCTCCAAATATTGCCTTCAGCTCCACACCTGAATATCACAGTCTCGTGACCATGAATGAGGGCTAACCAGTACCTTTTCAGTTTATGGTACTTTGCTATCAAGAGCATCCAGAAGCAAATCTCCATTGTTAAGTCTTCAAAATTAGTTTTCCATTCTGCCAGGTGAGCTGTGTGACCACACGGGTACAGATGTTCCCAGCAGAATGTTGTGGGATACATTTTGGTTCCCCAGTGCAACCTCAGTATTTGGGTGAACAAAGCAGCACTCTGTCAGGCTGAAGGACTGCGCCAGTCCCTAGACTTTGTGCCATGAAATCCATACCCCTCCTTACACCAAGTGCTCTGGCCATGTCACATCATG
Organism: Jacana jacana; assembly: GCA_013400555.1. Taxonomy (NCBI): domain Eukaryota; kingdom Metazoa; phylum Chordata; class Aves; order Charadriiformes; family Jacanidae; genus Jacana; species Jacana jacana. Next base: position 3,450 of record VZTM01026132.1, on the reverse strand, counting down.
TTCTTAGAGCTTGTGTGGCAGTTTGTTCAGCATTCTTTCTCTTCTCTTCACTAANTCTTCTCTTCTCTTCTCTTCTCTTCTCTTCTCTTCTCTTCTCTTCTCTTCTCTTCTCTTCTCTTCTCTTCTCTTCACTAACTTCCTTTTTTGTTGGTTTGTTTTTTTTTTCTTTTTTCCTCTTACAGATGGACAAAAGAGGAAGAAATCATTAAGAAAGAAACTGGATTCATTAGGGAAGGAGAAGAACAGAGACAAAGGTAAAATAAAATGAGTGCATCTTTACTGATCGGGTCATAGTTTCACATGTAAGATTTCTTTACTCTTAAATGTGTACTTTCTGGAGCCGGAGAATGTTACTGAGGTGATATACTGCCAAGGTATTTCTTTCCAAGTTGAGAAATATATCTTATTTTTCCTATTTGTCATTAGTGTAACCCAAATCTCTACAACTGAAAGCTTATTTCCTGGGCGAAAAGGAGGAGTTAAAGGACTGCATCTTTTCTGCATTGCTTTTTCTCCCCGTTTTCACCATCAGGCACAGAGTGCAGTCTGGATAACATGACCCAGTTGTTTTCATGCATTTGCAGTCTCCTCTTTCAATTTGAAAAGCATGTGAGCCCAGCCCTGCCCAAGCAAGTCAGCTGGTTAGCTATTCTTTTTCTAACCTTAGGAAAATAGCCGTTGTTGAAAATATAGAAATGCTTCAGTGCTACTGATCAGTTGGATTTTAATAGACTCCACGTGACATGGGCTTACAGATATGGTTGCACTTTTTTGTTTGGACACTAATCAGCTTTCTGGGCTGGGTCCTAATCCACTGGACTTGGCCTGTAATTTGCAGCCATTTGAACTAAGTCAAGATGTTGAGACCTCAAAAGTCTCTCTGAAATTGCAATTTTCTGCAGGTAGGTACTTGTGGGCATCCAATTTTGTGTTCCATTCTGGAAAAGTGGTAGAACAGCTCAGCATTAGCATCTCAGTTTCACAGACACACAAATGGACAAATTTATAACAGCAGTGATTTCATTACTCTGGTGTCATCGCTTGTAATCTGGTTTGGCACAAGGATAGAACTTCGGAATTCCATCCAAAAAATGAACATCCTCATTTCAAAGTTACTTTAGATATTTGCCAGCAAGAAAATGTTTTCCTTTTAATTTTTTTCTTTGTTTGGTGACTTCATGTATGGGACCATTATTTCCCTGGTTTAAAAATGGCTACGGAAAATACTTGCATTAATCATTCTAAAACTCTAAGTCCCTTGACATATTTGTTTGGATAAATCCAGTGGCCTCCCATGTTGCATTGTGAGTACCAGATCTTTCATTTATTACAAGAATTACTTGATGTAGGACTGAGCCCAAATGCAGAAAGAGTCTTTAAGGAAGAGATTTAATAGCCACCTTTGGTGATTTTAGAGCCACCTTTTGGGGAAAATCTATTTTGTATTGCTCCTGTCCATGCATTACATTTGGCTGCAGTGTAATTAATAAGTCATTAAGTTGCTTAGTTTTCTTGTTGTTGTTTTTTCCCCCCATAGTCTTCCATGCAGTTAAAAGTGCAAAGCTGCATAGTTCTGTGCAAAACCTTCCCTTCTTCTCAGTGCATTTGCCAGATATTGATCTTCATAGCAGTCTGTGAGGTGCTCTTCTGCATTGGAAATGGACAATCATTTACTGCTTTTTAAAAAAATCTTCTGCCTCTCACAAATTTTTGGTGTACCGAGAGCTTTTATCTTTCCTCCCCGATGGGTAAGATGACTTTAGTGGTCTCCTTTGAAAGTTTCTATTTAGGAACTCTTTTGAAAGTTTAAATACATTTTATCTTTTTAGTCTCACATTTTTTTTGCTGCAGTAGTAGATTTTTGGCAATAAGTTGATTTGATAATTCACCAAAGACCAGATTTTTCTGTGTCACCCAAACCTGGTGGATCTTTGCAGTTGTGCTTCCAGAAATCCTGCAATGCCTCTTTGGTGGAGTGCCTTGAGAAATGATAGCTTTCTTTCATGATTCATACAAATGCTTAACCTGGAGTTGCACTTTATTCTAAATTTGCTGTTGTCAAAGATCTTATAAGCAATATTTTTTCTTACATTGCCTTGTACTCTTTTATGATTTCCTTATAGCCTTGTTTTATTTCAACTGATCTCAGTTTCTGATAATTACATATCTGTACTGGCTGAGCACTTACAGATAATATTTTTGACTGTTATGCTTCTGTTAAGGGATTTTTTGTGTGTGTGTCTACCTTGCATGATAGCATTTGTACACCATTCAGTTAGTAATTTTGGGGATATACTTTCTGGTTTTATTCCAATGGATTTTCTGAGTGCATTTTGCCATTTAGGGCTCAGTAGTTGCCCATAGCAAAGGTCAGCACTTTTGTCCAGTAGAGCACTTTTTGTCAGTGCTTATTCATCCTTGTATATATTTATCTACTTCCTGTTTTTCAGCATTGCTCATATCGTCTGGTTAACTATACCCAAGTGTTTTTAAAAATCACTATGCTGATTCTCTTATTTTTAATTCCCTTTTTTTTTCTTTTTCCTTTTTTGAATTTCAGGCATTTCAAACATGTACCCTCTACTTTTATTCTCTCTTTCCATCTTCCACTGCCTTATTGTCATTTATAGAGATCCCTTTACAAGCTCTTTCCATGTATAAAAAGTTACAGAAGCACCCCCTGAGGGGAAAATTCCCCAGCACTATTCAAACAGCAGAACCTATATTTCCCTCCTTCCTTCAAGATGTACAATGCACAGTGGACCAGGAAATTGGAAGGAGTCTGGTTCTGAACAGGGCTGTGTCAGCAGAGTGAAAAGAAAGCCATGTTGGCTCTTGTTGCCAACAACAAATGTTAAGCAGAAATAGCCCAGATAGCAGCATGTGGCACCCTGCTTCTCGGGTTTTCTGTCTATGGTTGCTTCTGGTGTACTCTTCTCTGCCCTGCTGAGTTACTAAAGATCGTGGCAATCTGGCGAGGTTCCTGCTGACTGGAAAAAGGGGAGTATTACCCTGATATGAAAAAACAGGAGACTCGGGGAACTATAGGCCATCAGTCTCTACTCTATGCCTGGCAAGATCATGGAGCAGATCCTCCTGGAATCTCTGCTAAGGCACATGGAAAACAAGAAGGTGATTTGAGACAGCCAACATGGCTTCACCAAGGGAAAATCATGCCTGACAAATTTGGTGGCCTTTTACGATATTGCCACAGACTTGGTGGACAAAGGCAGAGCAACAGATGTCATCTGTTTGGACTTATGCAAAGCGTTTGACACTGTCCCACATGACAATCTGGTCTCAAAACTGTAAAGTCATAGATTTGACAGATGCACCACTCAGTGGATAAGGAACTGGCTGGATGGCTGCACGCAAAGGGTTGTGATAAGCGGCTCAATGTCCAAGTGGTAGCCGTTAACGAGTGCTGTTCCTCAGAGGTTGGTACTGGGA
>VZTM01026124.1:0-18761 GCA_013400555.1 Jacana jacana | reverse complement strand
TGTAGGACCTCTTGACTTTTTAATTAAAAAAGAAAATTATTAAGATATTTTCTGCAAATAAAAATAGTCTTTTTGCACGTAGAAACATAACCTTCCTGAAGCAAAGTGTTTGTGCTCCTGGCAGTATTTTTTGTTCTGAAGAAGTATGTTATTTTCTTCATTTGTTTGGCAAAAATTAGATTTTCATACTAATGAGGTTAAGCAATATTTTCCATTCCCATCTCTTTCAGCATCGTCTTCACTGAAAAAGTGAGACAAATTTATCCTTATAGGCTTATAATAGTTAAAAAAAATTTAAGGAAGAAATTTATCTGTGACAAAGATGGTTTGAAGTGAACAGTACTTGCCCCCTCAGGCCTGAAGGTAATAACTTTTCCTAGAAGTATATTCAGAAAATAATTATCAGGTACCTGATACAATCTCATAGACCTTCAATCCAGCAGTCAGTAGGTTTATCATTAACCTTCATAGCTGGGTGACCTAGTGCAAGGCGGATAGTGGTAACTACAGGGAGAAGCGAACAATTTCTATTTTTGTGTTTCTTTCTTTAGCACTTGGCTTGCAGAATCTGGGTTCCCTATTGAGTACATTATTAAAAATAATGGTTTGGCTACAGGCTCGTTTTCCATCTTTTTTTGTTTGTTTGTTCTCCTTATGAATGTTTTTTCTTCACTGAATTGTTGTTCACATCTGTTGGGAATGTTCAGTAGAATACGAGATCTTTCACACTAAATTAGACCTATGGCTGCTGTAGATCAGTGTCTTTTCTCTGACAGTGGCAAGATTTAAGGTCTGTATGTGTTTTCTGAAACATAGGTGTATAGAGTCATTTAGGACACCATGCTGTATCCAAGTCATCCTCATGAGGCCAATATAACATAGTCTATCCTGGGACATTTCACCTTGCACTGGAGATGTGTGTATGCTTAGAACCAGGAGACTGAATCAAAACCCAAAACCACAAAAAAAAAGAAAACCTGAAATGTGAGGACAAATAGTTCCCAGTGCTATTATTATGCAATTCATCATCTGCTCATCCAAACACCTTCAAGTCTTCTGAGTTTCAAGCATCAAAGACATACTCTGGCAACAATTTCCACAATTTAATCACAAGCTGGGTAGACATGATGTTTATTGCTTTTGAAAAAATTACTTTTAATGTGTTGAATAGCTATTTTCTGTAAAGTCTGCTTTCTCAATTAATTCTTATTATTTCATGCACTTTTCTCACGTTGACCCGTAATCATTTAATGTAATAATCTTTTAATCTTTCTTTGAAGTAGAGATTTTTTTTCAATACCAATTAATTATTCTTATCAATCTTCACTCAACCTGTCTGGTTTTGCAGTATGTTTTCTCTGATAAGAAATCAGTCTGAAGCAAGAGGTATTAGGGGCTATGTCAGTGACAATATAAAAGACATTTTCTATATTACTTACCATCCCCTTGTTTATGCACCTAAAGAATTTATTTGCTTTCTTTCAGAACAGCTGTACATGGAGCAGAAGTTCTTGGTGAACAGTCCATAACATTTCCGTGCTCCCTTTTCCATGAGACACCTGAGCAGTCCATTTTTTAGCATTATATATCATTGGTGTGGAATGCTGATTATTCCATTGTTAAAGCAAAGTTCATGAATGTAACATTATTTTACATAGTTGTATTTTCTTCAAGTCGCTCTCCAGTTATCAAAAGGGTCATTGACCATTTTTCCAACTTGATTCATCCCTATTTAAGTTCTGCAGTCTTCTCTACTTTTACCTAATGTAATGATGGTTTGAGTTATTTACACTTGTGGTGTTTTTTTTTTTACTTCATTATTCACTTTGGGATGTGTAGATCATTAAAAATGTGTTAAACGGTGATCCTCATACAGAACCTTTAGAAATCTATTTCTTAACTTTTTACTGTGATGAAAACTGACCGTGAATTTACTATTGGTATCTTTTAGTTGATTTTTGGTGCAAGAGAGTACCAAGGGAGAGCAGGTAGTTCAAATAGGAAGTGCTGGGCAGCCTTGTAATGAGATTGTTGCAAAACTTATCTACATGAAATGAAGTGCCTAAACCACCCCTTATCAAAGCATTCAGGAAACTGTCTGTGTTTATACAGATGGTGTTTTCAGAAGAAAACCAAGCAAATATCTACTGATGCATACATTTACATTGTTGTGTATGTTATTACATTCAAAATATAAAAGATTTATACCTAGCAGTGACTTCAAAACTGATTTAGGCTTCTGGATGAATGTTCTGTCAACTGCTCTGAGTTTTAGGCTGCATCTTGCATACCTGCCATTATCTAAGCCAAATAATTCAGTGGTAGCACTGTCTGCAAAAGAGAAACACATTGTATTGCAAAGCTACTGAGGTGACCCCAAGCTGCCAACAATTATCTTCATTCAAGTGAACACTGCAAAATTACTGATGCTTACAAGTTTACTGGTGGCTTTACTGAATCTTTGGCAAATATCTTCATAAGTTATATATATATATATATGTCTCAAGGAGTCACAGAATCATAGAATACCAGGTTGGAAGGTCATCTGGTCCGAACTTTCTTGGCAAAAGCACAGTCTAGACAAGACAGCCAAGAACCCTGTCCAGATTAATCTTAAAAGTGTCAGCATATATTTCAGCATACCCTAGAATCCAGCTGTGCTTCACCTGACATCTATGATAAAGGCCATATTGACTGTGTTGGATGCAGCTTATCTCATCATAACTGAGAAAAAAATAATTGCTTGATTAAAGGTCAAGGGAATGAGCTCTTTCAAAGAATATGAAAGACATTCCACCTAGTAGGGCCACAGCTGCATGTGAATTGGTGAACAGATGTGTGAAAGAAAAGGTATCCGCATTTTAGCTCTGCTGTCATTTAGACATGTAGCTAAGATTCTGGTATTTTATTTATTTTCAATTATTATTGCGTGAGAAAGCTGTTAAATTTGAAATACTGCTCCCAAACTCAGCATTCAATCTATCTCTGATCTAAGCATGATTTATACTTAAGGGGTTGGCTTCTGGGTGCTAAACATCTTCCTATTGATGCAGAACACCCCAGTGCTCTTTTTTTCCATAATAAGAATGAAAGAACTGGAAATCCCTTAAGTTTAGTTCCTGTGTTCTTCCCCTTTGTCAAATGTAGCACTTTGTCTACATTTATACTTTTTACAACATTTCTATGTAACCTATCTTTTTACAATACTTTGAAATAAGACAAACGTGTTTATTGACAATGATGTATTAATTACCAAATAAATCATTGTGATGTGGAGATAAAAACAGAAATCAAAATAGTAATTTCAGCAGCAATGAGCTGTAGAAGTCCATAGACATAAATTGAAAAGAAAGAAATGCCTGGCTAGGCAAACATCTTCAAATGACAGGGCTGCCCCAGGACACAGGTTAAACGGAACAAGTATGTCCACCAAACAGAGATGTGATAACACAGATGTGAGGGGGTTTTCAGATTTCTACCTCTGAAAAATGGCTATAAGAGTAGAATCATAGAATCATCTAGGTTGGAAAGGACCTTTAATATCAATTCCAACCACCAACCTAACACTGCCAAAACCATCATTAAACTATGACCCCAAGCACCTTGTCTACCTGTGTTTTAAATACCTCCAGGGATTGCAATTCCACACAGCCCAGACATTTGTATGCACAATAGTCTTTAAACATGGAGAGGTATTATCGTATATCATAGTCATACTACACTTAGGCAAGTTGAGTCACAAAGAAGTTAAATAAATGCCACTCTGGGTTAAATAGGAAGTCAGTACAGAACTTCAGACAAAGAAGAAATTCCCTGGCTCTTTCAATGAGGTAAACACCAAGTTTTTGCATACCAACTGCTGAACACATCCCAGGTTTGTATACACGACTGGCTAGCAGTTCCCAGACCTCAGGTGTGAGGAGTTGACACTGAGGGTGAGAAAAAAGGGTCTCGAGGTGTTTGCAGGTGTCGTGGTTTAGGCTCAGATGGCAACAAAGAACCAGGTGGCAGCCGCTCACTCTAAAGCCCGTCCACAATCAGGAGGGCAAAATCAGAACAAAAAGGCAAAGCTTGTGGGTTGGGATAAAGGCAGTTTAACACAACAACAAAACAGTAACAAATAGTGCAGGTAAATAAGTATGAAAACACGATTATAATGCCGACCGCTCACTGACTGCACCCGGAACCGTCTCCGACCATGCCCACCCCCCGACTTCCTGTTCCTCTCCCCCTTCCCGGCCAGCTCCCCACTACCCCCTGGGCATGGCTCACAGAGGGTGGAATACCTGTGCCCCGCTAGGAGAATTAACCCTGTCCCTCCTGGAACCAGGACAGCAGGGCAGCTGCATACTTGGTCCTTGCAATGGCCCAGAAGTTGTAAACATGCTCAGATCCTTCCAAGCACCAGAAGCTTTGATGCTCATCAGTCCAGGCCACGTGTATGCATTTACTCCGCTTATACTGCTTATGCTGAAACCGTTAAGCTTTAAAGAACCAGCATGACACAGCAGCTAACAGGTAGGCACACTGCTGGCACTCATCCTGTCCTAGGACAGGATAGAATAGGACAATGAGCACTTGTTTCTTTGAAGGAATAACCTTTTTACATTGAAATCTATATCAAATGATGATATGTTACAAGCTTTTGACCTTCTGAAGGATTGTTCCACTTTTCCCTGACTTCAGCCAGAAATACCTCAAACTAAAAATATTTAAATTTGCCCCATTAAGATAGTGTCACTGTATTTCCTATCTCTTCCAGAAGATTTAATTCTGTGAATACCTCACTGCCAAAAAACTATAAAGCTTCTCCATACAATAAAGTGAACACTTCATAATCAGCAATCTTTTAATGTCCACTTCCATCATGGCACCTTCTTCGAGCACTGAAACATATTGAAAATGCACCCAATCTGAACTTCAGAAAAGAAGTTAATCTACTAGAAGTGCATCTGTTAGAAAGAATTATGAGATGCAAAGTTTTGATCAAGGTATGTATATGAATTTAAAATTTACCTCATTATGAAGCTTTAGTTTGAATTTTCTTCCAATTAAAATGTTAGCTACACCTTACTAAATAACACATTTTATCCCTGTTTACATAAAAGACTATCCTGCTTACAGGGAACCAGTTGTTCATTTAATTTTGGCATTACAGATTATTTTATCCTGGGACCATGCAGATACGAGTACAAGGTCAGATCAAGTCTAAAACTCTAGCTGCTGTGCTTAATTCTGCCTTGACTTGTTGACAGCATCCACTGATACAGATCTTTCACAAACCTGACCCTTGTTTTCTGCCACTGTTGGGACATTTCTATTCTAAGAGAACTCTCAGAACCTAAACCAAAGGTCACAGATGCTGAGAGCACTGAATCCCATTCTCATAATTAAAAACATTTGATAAACTCTTTGGCTTACATGCCTGTGTTTTTATTTGAGAACTCATTAACTATTATACACATTAAAAGACAATTTTTGAACTGCAGGGGAACTGCCTCACTATGTAGATGTCTGGGAATCAGCTGTAAAATGAAAGAAAATAATGAATAATTGTTCTCCAGCAATGAGATTCCTATAGCCAAGGCTCTGGCAATGACAGAAGAACTCACCAAAGCCATAAAGTTAACAATTGCTTAGTATGTTCCATCTTGCAGGGATAATTAAGGTTTTTGAGTTTTCCACATCTGGAAAACAGGCAACAACTATTTGTTCATCTTTGGCAATTTCTTTTGTGATGTTCAAAAAGTATTCCTAGAGATTAGAAATAACATCAAATGAAAAGAACTGTCACTTTTTTGAGGATCAAAAGTATTATATTCCTTTCAACCAAATTATGAGGGCACTGTGAGAGCTGCATGGTATCTTGCACTTCTGATCAGGCCTCAGGTTCATATTCTAAATCAGAGCTAACAGTTTTTGGACACGTCAGTTCATTTTTATGCTGTCCTTTTTTGAGGAGTCAGTTCAGCCCTTAAGTCTCAGTACAGAGTTAAGGTGGTTTAAATAGCTGAGACCTGTTGACACAGGACAGGTGGCAAATTGACAGTTCCAAACTGATCAGTCATCTGCAAGCAGCTTTTTTTCCTTTGGTTTAAATTAACTATTAAACTAATGATAGATGCTGTATAATAGCTTTGCTGTGTGGAGTGTTCCAAGCATAGACTTGGGAATATTTTGTTCTTATTATTAACATTTCAGTAAGATCATAAATAGAAGTTGCTACCTGTCTTAGTGGTCCTGTGGTACATAAAAACATTTACTTGGCAACTTCTGTTTATTTGAAAACATACACAAAAGACTTATGTCCATGTGGCTAGAGAATTTGATATTAAATAGTAGTGGAGAGGTTCAGAATTAAATTGCTTCATGTTTCTAAATTCTTTTTCAATTGCTTTGCCAAATCCAAACCACTGAGACAGTCAGACTGAGTGCATGGAACATAGTGATGGAGATTCTAAAGGAGACATAAATTATCCTAAGTCAATATCCTGCCTCTGGTATTGCATATCAAAGACTTAATGTGATCTTTAAAGATCTCTTGACCTTGAGATTGAATTATTCATGAATTTTGTAAGACTTCAGTGTTCACTTTTGAACATTTCATCATTTTAATTTAGCTGAGATACAATTTTTATTGGACTAAAAAAGTGCAGAAAATGTAACCAGAAACATATTTGAAACATTCTGATAGGCTCCTGGTACTGACCCTTCATGAACATTTGTACAAGCAATATTATTCTGATGTGAAATTTTTCTGGAAAAGTTAATTTGGGGCCAGTAGCTGAAATTTATTTTCTGATTAACTAAGTCCTCTTAGGCAGAAAATAATGTACTTTCTCCTTTTTCAGTTCAATTTGTCCATAAAAAGCTGACCTTTCTTTGAAGCAGATCATAGTATTCAGCAGTGAGACAAGAATTCCAAGTTGAGATGTTGACGTTATCTCTTGGTGGCCATGTCAGGACTGCTTCTTGGCAGGTGCTCTTGACTTGAACACATCTTGTGGGCAGGTTCTTTCTTCATTCTGTGGTTCCTCAGCTGTGCGTTGTCTATGCTGCTGATAAGTAATGAAAAAATTCCTTCTGTGAGTACAAAAAAAAAAAACCAAACAAGGCCCACTGAAATGTCCTCCTGAACCCCTGAAATATAAACACTGAGGAAACTTCTAGGATCTGGCCTCCATCAGTAAGAATCATGTACTGTAAAGTTATGCCATGTTGACTAGAAGCCTAGGGTACTTTGCCAAGCATGAGGGATGTGAGAAAAATAGAAGCCAGACTGTTAAAAAGCCCATATTGGAAGTATATATGTCTTTAGGATGGCAATATTTGAATAGTATTTTGTCATCAATAATCCTGTATAAATTCTGCTGCTGCTAACAAGGATCAAAGCCTGCTTTGAGTACAGCTTTATAGCTTTGGTGTGAAAAAATGTTTGTGACAGTGCAGAGAGATGGCAAATCTGGACACTGTTAAATCTCACTAATATATGTTGTAGGTCTATAGAATTTCACCCAGAAGTATTTACTACACTATTAGTAGAGCAATGAATGACACAATGGTTTCACAAATCGTTATGAAATGTGTGCAAAATTGTTAGAAGAATTTCAGGAATCCATTTCATTTTTATGTCAAAGACATAAAGAAGGTAAAAATCAATATAAATTTGAATTATTATGCAGGGGGAACATTTATTGATTTCTGTGTTTGAGCCAACTACAGAATATTCACTTGAATTTGGTTTGGCAGGAAAAGCCGCAAAAACAGTTCATCAGCTCAAATTCTTTTTTCTACTGTATTATTCTCACCATTGATCATTTCCAATAAGTTTCAGTTTTTCATACTGAAGACTGAATTTTAACCTTGGTCTAGGTTTTGTTAAAACTTCAGTGTTTATCTTATCCAGTCAGGACAAAATTTTCTAAGTTAATTCAGGAGGTGTATGAACAACTAGAGATTGATTATTTTAGGAATTCTAGGAAACCAGGAGTATAAACCTTGATTTCTGGGAAATGCCTACATAAAATTTTCACTGTAGTTTCAACTCTTTCCAGGAGTCTTGTTCCATGCAGGACTGTACTGTTGTATCTCAGGGCGTTTCAGTTCCTCCATCTATCGGGTATTTGCTTTCAACAGCAAATCATTATCCCGTAGTAGTTACATGTTTTTATTTCTGGGTCATGACTTTATCGTGTATAATTTTGTATTCTTCCACTAAAATGCTTCTCTGTAATCAGCCAAACACTGCATTTCCAGAACTGCAATTTTTGTTCATTGAGAACAACCAGGAATTTAGGGAGGACGTGAAATGTAAATGTAAGCAATCTTTAGAGTAGTTACAAGAGCATGAACTGGAGTAGTCAGGAAGATCAATGAGTATGAAGAGTTTATTAATGAAAAAAGGCTCCTGGGAGAACTAGAAGTTGAGACATTAGAAAAGAACGTTTTGGGGAGAAATCTGAAGGAATAATTACTGGTAAAAATAGACAACAAGGGATGAAAGTTTGAGAGAATAAAAGTATAGGACAGGCATAATTTTGATGGGTAGTGCAAACAGGTAAGAAAATCTGCAAGATTACTATTAGCTGAGCAAAGATTCATTTGTCGGTTTGATGCGTGGAATTATCTCATATTCTTTAAACGTAGCCTGCTTCTCTGGGATAAGTTTAAAGAAAAAACTGAAACTGACAGTTATTGTGAAGAAGTGAAAAAGAATACCTTTCAGTTATACCCGTCTATGAAGCAACTTTGAAACTGATGGCATTTACCATTTCCCAAGAGCAAAGGAGGTACTAGGTCTGCTGTAGTTTATATGTGACAATTTAAAAATGACATTACAGCAAAATTTAAACACAAAAGCCACTCTTTCTGGAGAAGTAAAAAATTCATTTCTCAATGAGAATTGTGGATCATGTTTGGATAACAGGGTCATCAGCTTTTTTCAGTACACAGCATATATACTGAAGCTTGAGCAAATTCTCCAGTAAGACCAGGAAAATCACATGGTACAATGAAACTCAAAGCTAATTACTGTGCTGTGTAATATCCAGCACCCAAGTCATTTCTGTATTCTCCTACTCTTTCTTTCCTCAGCAATCCACATTCATCACCGCTCTTTTCCATTTGTGCGGTCTCTCTCCTCCCTCTTTTCTTTCACTCTAGTCTTCTGTCCTGTGATATAGACTGGTGATGGAGATTTATGTGAATTAAATTCTTGAATAACTTTTACCATAGCTGATGTTTGTTCTCTCACTCTTTGCTTTTGGCAGTTGTATAGAAATTACTATTCTGAAGGGCTTTTGAAAAGTTCAACTTCTGTGTGAGGGTTTAAAGTCCCTTAACTTGCCAATGGAAGAAAAATTATTTTCAGTCATACAAACCAGTCCAACTGAATAAACTCTACAAAGGTGAAAACATGTATTTGATATACATATATGCATTTCAAGTACAATTTGCTTTCTATAGCATATTTTAAAAGAAAAAAGAACCATGATTTAGATTTTGTAACAAAATGAACTAATTAGCATTATCTTCCATCTTCATTTTCTTGTTCTGTTTCCTTCACCAAAGAACTAATAAGATACAATAAGAGAGTTCAGCAGTCAGGTATGTATTGTGTGTATAAATATGTTTGTGTGCATGCCTGAACCCATACTTGCCTGGTCACACAAAGACTGCAGCTGTGATCACTGCTGCTACAGAAATTGGCACACCTGAAATGCTTCAATTGTATTTTAGGTGCCTTTAATAATAAAATGAAGGAGGAAAAGTGCAGGAGAATAAGAGAAGCAGAAGCAAGGAAAAGAAATAATCCTGTTGGCATTAAAAAAAAATAATCTTGAAAGGCAGATAAGCTCCAAAGACTAGAACTGTTCATACAGAAAATACAGCATAAAGAAGTGCCTATGACCAATGTGCTATCTCTTTGCTCTGTACTCATAGACCATCCATTAATGGTGATGCTCAGCTCCAGGCTCATTGCCATGGCTAGGATCCAATTTCAAGATCCATTAGCATTCCTTACCTCTTGAAGCTTCTTTAGATCAGCCACTGTTCGTGATACGGAAATTACACATTAATTTGCTCAATAGAATTTAAAATGAGACACACCAAGATTGCCGTTGGCAACAGACATGAACTGATCGATGCTAACTGTTCCCTAATTTCATTTATTGTTCAGTGTTGTTCCACTTTGTCTTGCAATCCATGGTATTCATAACTAAAAATAACAGAAAATCACAATCTCTCAGGCATTTATAATATAAACAAAGCTCTAGGGTGTAATGGATCTACAAGCTAATTTAGAGGTTAACTTGTTGAAAAACAGCTTTTAGGAAGACATTCATGGTTGATGTTTAAGTAACTAAGGTGATGTGGACAAATGACTGTCACTGTTTCACATCTGTTTAGCAGATATGACTGAATGAGTGGTTGACCCATGTACTCAAAGGACTACTGTGGGTTAATATTTATTTAGTGTTGGCACTCAATACTCCAACTCTTGGTGTGAGCAGTTTAGCTTTAATGAACTATCTCTGTGAGTAGTTTAGATAAAAAGAGGTTTGTAATGTTATGTCCCAGGAAGATACCAAGGTATTGTGATGGTATGTGAGAACAACACTCATCCTTAGACTTGGTAGCCTCCTAACATCCTCTTCTGCTCAAATTATTTACCAGTCTATAGTGGTAAAAACATCAAAACAAACCCCTACAAAAAAGCTGACGCTTCATGCACCTGTATTCCCTGTTGCCTTGAAATTCCCCTGTGTCATTGTCTGTGGCATTTGGTGGCCATCTTTCATGAAGAAAAAGTCTTTATGCAAGTAGCTATTGGCATTTAAAAAGTCATTTGGTGTGCCACCTGCCAGCTGCAAAGTACATCTGGGGCTAAGGGCTTCAAATTTCATGTCCTTCTCTTCTTCCTGACAATAGCAGTGTTACCACTAATTAAAGATAATTCTACAAATCTCCTCAGGCAGCCGTGGCCAGTTGGTAAGGTTTAATGGTCTGTGCTCTTACCCCTTTTTTTTGCCCTGCTCTGTTTAAACATCCTGTGCTCTGCATCCTCCATGCCAGTGATGCCCAAGGTGCAATGCACAGAGGCACAAGATCTGACATGCTGCCAGCAAGGCCCAGAAGAGGAGCTGTCAAGCCTGCTTCTAAAAATAAAGGGTGATGGGATGTAGGATCATGGATGATTTTATGTAGAAAAAGACAGCTCATTCTCCTTCTCAGTGAATTGTGGACAGCTATTAAGTGGCAGTATATTCGCCTTTAATTAGCAGGAAGAATATGTTTAGAAAGTGTAGGAAGGAAGAGAACATAAGAAAAAAAAAAAGGTGTAAGTTTTTCTCAATAGCATTTTCCCTAGAAAATCCCCCAAAAGAACATGGTGCTAATTTAAATATCTAGTACACTCTGGCTGGTGCCCCCTGTGAATGAAAGGAAGTTGCTTTTAGAAATCTTTGTTCAATGGAGATGTTTTCATATTTTGCGTTTTAAAACTGTGTGTCCATGTTCATAATAAAACCACCTTATTTTTGTTGGGTTTTTTTTAATGCCTAAGATCATTTTGGAAAGCATCCCTGCTGAGTCCCTTGCAGGCTGCCTACTCCTCTCATGTATAAAGTTCATACCTTTTGTAAAAGCAGTTTCAAATTCTGACAGACTGGCCTCCAAGCTGGCACTCTGAACACTGGTGACCAACATGGGACTTAGCACTTTCCCAGCCGTCTGTGCAGAGCTGCTTTGAGTAGCCTCTTCTGGGACACACTAGTTGTGTTTCCAGCCATCCTGTTGGAGTGCCACCTTTCAGGATGCCTAGGGACCACGCGGCTGCTCCACACCAGGAGGACTTTGCTCAAAATAAAAATGACAACAATGCACTCTTTCCCACCTGGAGCTGTGCATAGCAGTGATCATGCCATTTCCTGCTCAGGCAAGCTCTGTTAGGACTTTTTAATAAAATTAAACATTTAAAACATTCAAACTGGATATGATTTGTCTTTTGACCATCTGGAAACACAACCTGTCCAGATTAGATGCACATATCCAGAGCATTCTTACTCCTGCCATTGGCTCTGTGCCTCCTTGCTGATCCCTATGAGATTTACCATACACATGGGCTGTTGCTTTCAGTCATATTTTTTTAACCCACCCCCTTCCTTTCTGCAAAGCTCAATGACTGAACCTTACAGACTGTGCCGTTTGGTCTTATTCTTGACACACTGTAACTGCTGCCCAGTCTCCTGTTCCTGCTTTTAAAATATTGCTGCTTTAGCTGCCTTGACCTGCATATATGTGCCTTTAGCATTTCTCCTACCGTTATTTATAAAGTATTATTACAATTCGTGCACTGCTGTTGCAGTTATGCTTTACGATGGAACTAATCCCGTCAATGCAAAGCTGCAACTAGTGGGGTGAACTGGCTTTCAATGTAGAAATCTGTCTGGATTGTACATGCCTGTTAAAGAGTAATTTGTCCCTTCTGTGGGCACCAAAGTCTCATAGGTTTTACCTAAATATTAATTTTCACAAAAGCTAAGAGTCATTGCTTTACTCTCTGAAACCACCAGAACATTGTCAAATTTGGTTGAAACTGTCCTCTAAAATGTAAAATTGACATGGGACTCACACTAGCCTTCTCAGGTTAAGGTTTTCCCTTGAGCTTAACTATAACCTGGTCCAGTTTAGTAGTCAGACATATGCCAGTTCTGTATTATATGCACCAAAAAAAACCCACCCAATTGTTTTGTTTTACAGAATGTAATAAATCATTCATCTGGAGGCCGGAAGAAGAACAGAAACAGGAATCCAACCTTAGATATCTGCCTTCTTGCCTTTGAGGTGAAAAGGAAAGGGAGTTCTCATTGGTCAGTCTCTTCAACAACTTAAAAATTGACACTCAGCTCCCCTGTGTTGTATGCTTTACTCATTTTAAAGTTTAATTTCTTTGCTAATATTGCTCCTTCTAGGAACCTTTCATTCTTATCTACTGTTCAAAAAAACTTCATACTAGAAACACTGCATTTGGCATAGAGTACCTATGAACCTTTCTTCTTTAGATTTCACAATATTTTATTTAGGTTGTCTTTGAAACTTACCTCCAAATGCATTCTGTCATGCAGTTTTGTAGCAATAACAAGCACTTTACCTGACACTCTATATCCTTCAAATGTCCTTGAATTTCTATTCCTCCTTAAAAGCTTGTAATTTAGTAGAAGCTACCACAATAAACTAATAATAATCTGTGGGTTTTTTTTCCACACAGAATGTAGCAGCATCAGGAGCTAAGTGCAGACAGTCATACACATTTAATCTGAAACTGGCAGAAAAGGACCTGGGGGTGTTGGTCGACTGTCAGCTGAACATGAGCCAGCAGTGTGCCCAGGTGGCCAATAAGACCAACAGCATTCTGGCCTGTATCCAGAACACTGGCGAGTAGAGTAGGATTTGGGAGGTGATCAGCCCCCTCTACTCAACACTGGTGAGGCCCCACCTCAGGTACTGTGTTGAGCTTTGGGCCCCTTACCACAAAAAAGACATTGAGGTGCTGGAGAGGGTCCAGAGAAAGGCAACAAAGTTGGTGAGGGATCTGTAGAATAAGCCTTNTGAGGGATCTGTAGAATAAGCCTTATTGAGGAGATGCTAAAGGAACTGGGTTTGTTCAGCCTAGAGAAGAGAAGGCTGAGGGGAGACCTTATTGCTCTCTATAACTACCTGAAAGGGGGTTGTAGAGAGACGGGAGTTGGTCTCTTCTCACAAGTCACAGGTGACAGGACAAGAGGAAATGGCCTCAAGTTGCATCAGGGGAAGTTCAGATTGGATATCAGGAAAAATCTTTACACTGGAAGGATTATTAAGCATTGGAATGGGCTGCCCAGGGAAGTGGTTGAGGCACCATCCCTAGAGGTATTAATAGTTTAGTGATGAGTTGGTGGGGTTTTTTTGTCAGTTAGGTTGATGGTTGGACTAGATGATCTTAAAGATCCCTTCCAACCTAGAAAATTCTATGATTCTGTGATTCACTAGACCATATTTCTAGATGGTGTGTGCTTCTTCTACAGATATTGCAGTATGTACTATGTTTCTGATGTTCCCATTAAAGATTTGCTGGGATCTGGCAGTAACTACATAAAAAACAAACTGCTGGAAGGGTCTCCAAGAGACTGTCCATCCCTCAAGACGAGATTAACTATACATGTTTTCATGGCTGTGTAGCACATTCCTAAAGACTTCAGTGGTAGAGAGTCTCAAAGCAAAGTATTCAACACACTGTTTGCCTTAACTCCCGTAGTTTAGATTTTATCTTCATTCTTTCTTGCCACAATTTATTCTATGGATATAGAACACACCTTCTCACCTTTCTACAATAACCTTTCATAATTGTAAGTTTTTACACTGCCCTCCCTAACTCTTCCAAAGGGAAAGAAATTTCAGCTCTTTCAATCATTCCTCATATATCACGTTTTCTAAACCTCTAGTCATTTGTACTGCTTTCCTTTAAACTGCCTACTTCTCACTATGCTGTACCCACACCTGAGCACCAGTCCTCAGCTCAGGTCTTCTCCTCTGCCAAATGGAGCAGGAAGAGTCCACTCACATGTCTTGGCAGGTATTTGCTGATTACCTTCTTCACAATAATGCTATACCTGGTTTGTGGTTCAATGCAGCTCTCTATCACCCCTCGCCTGTAGATTCCCTCCCCTGTAGGGACTGATGCTCCTCACCTTTCTCTTCATCTGATAGTTTTTTTACTTAAGTACTGCTCCTTTCACTTCTCTGTAGTGAATTGTACCCCTTTTTTTTTTTCTAAAAGACAGTCATGACTCTTTTCAATTCTAATGCTGTTTTCTAATCAACATATAGTCCTTCCCACCTACGTAGCACCTGTAAATTCCTAATAATCATCCTTTTTATTCTATTAACCAGCTTGTTAGTGAAAACATTGAACAAAACTGAATCAAGAACAACCCCCTGTATTCAAAACAGTCTGCTATTTTTGTACCAAATTGTACCAAATTAGTAGTAATTACTTCCTGGGCGTGGTGATCGAGCCTGTTGTTCACCCTCTCTTTGGCAGAGTCTGTCTGGAGCAGTATGGATCAGCAAGTTTCCCAGGGCTGGGCAACAAAAGTCAAGGGTGACCCATCACTGGCTGTGTCCTCACCCATGGATCACAGTCCCATGGGGCTGATAAACAATCAGAACATTAACAGCCCCCAACATGGCAAATGATGAACCAGGGCCAGGGCCCAGCCAGGACCTCTATAGCCAAGAGCAAAAGGAGATGGAGGCAAAGATGAGGCTGGAGACTGGCACCACTGCAGCACTGCTGGGGCAGGGACTGCTGGCCCTTGGGAGACTGAAATGACATCCTGAGCAGTGGGGGGCAGTTTCCCAGGTTGGCTGTGGTCATCTTGACCTATTGGTACATGCAGGGCCAATATGCATGTAAGATTGTCCTATGAGAATGTCAAAGGTTTTGCCAGAGCTGTGCTGTTTGATATTTGCTGTGATTTTGTTGCTTTCCCAAGACCAGTTATTGAAGTTGGTTTGTTTGGTTTTTTTCACTATGACTATTGGCAGCAGGTGTTTTCTTACAAGTGATCATTTTCCTTCTGAAAACAATATAGGAACTTTATCCTGCTCTGAAGTGAAGAAGGGATCTCATGTTACTTTTTATGCTTCTTTCTTTTCAGACACCCAGTCCTCTTTTTTTCTTGGTTTTTTTTTTTTTCTTGATACAATGACATTATCATTTGAATATTAAATGCCTATAAGAAGACAGTTATAGACTTCATACTCATTAGCTAGCTTCTGTCAGAGAAAATGACCACAGCTTACACTTCAGGTGAAAGGGAAACTGAAGGTGGACTCCTTTCTAAATTATCTGATGCATTTGAGTTAGTTACTATGGCAATCCCACCCATGTGATATTTAGTTTTGACTCACAGCTGCTGAAGTCTCTGGCATTGTTCCGGAATATTTTTTTAAACTATAATAAAATGCTCAGACTATAAGCATCCTGCTTGAGGCATAAGCAGCAGCTTGAAAAGGAAAAGGTGCCTGCTGCTTAAGCAATATATTTTACTTTTAGAGAGCTTTTTTAAGGGAAATGAACCAAATGGCATCTGCCTCATCTTACAATTTTCAACTTAGATTGCACAAAGTCCGTTTAAAAAAATTCTAAGTTGCTGCAGTAAAAGTGTATTTGTTCTTTCTTAGATTACAGACTTTGAGGGTCTTTGCTCAAATGCCTTTCCATACAAAATAAATTGAGCAAACCTATGTTTGAGCAGAGTGTCATTCTGTTCTATGTGTGGAGCTCCTAAGGTGATGGGAATTCTGTACCAAAATAGACTCAGAACAATCCTACCACCTGCAGTCTGCAGAGTCCAGAAAGCTCTTTCTGCTATTTTTCAAAGCTCCCTCAGACTTCTGTTTTAAAACCCTTGCTCAAAAAAATCTCCTCCTTTGATCTAGTTTGTACAGGTACGTTGTCTACTCCTCTAGCCTCTACTTGAATATGAGAAAATGTTCTCTCTTCCCGCCCCCTATTTTTAATCATCCATAATTCTACCTTTGTTTTAATTTCATCCTTTTGTTCTCCATGTCATTGCCTTAGGGCATCCTGAACCTGAAATAGTCTAATTCAAAACATAAGTTGCATTCTTGTGGGAACAGCAGACCAAGAACTCCTTATCCAGCTGGTGATAACATTGTATTCTTAGAACATAAGAACAATTGTTGTGACATTGTGCAGAGAAAGATATCTAACATGTCTGTAATAATCACTTTAATCTTATTTGGAACCACTAATATAACTTATGCATCACCATATGGATACAGTGTGATGTATCACAAGAAAGTCATAACATTGTTTGTTATCTTTGCTATGCACTAGTAATCAGGATATTTTTTATCCTAAATTACTTTCACTCTCCAGCTCTACTTCTGGTGTAATACCTACTAAAAATACAGATTTTTTTGAGACATTATATTACTTTAATTTACTGAAGCTAACTATTGTATTGCTACATGTTAGAGTAGAAACTTAACTGAGTTCCTAGCATAACTGTTTATTTTACTTGACTGAAGATAACTGGTTATAATTTGTTGCTTAATAGGTCTTTTTTAAAATACACTTAATGTGCACATTGCAAATTTGATTATGTAATCAGCAGCCTACTCATGTTCTGATGGTTTATTGATAGCTTAAAGCATTTTAAAAAATATGATTATTTTTTTCTTGTTTTTTATATCCACTAAGGAATTTTTAAGATGTCAGTGAAAAAAAAGGGATCAGCAATAAGAAATTAACTTTCTCTAAAAATTCTGTTTAGAAGCTTGGTAAAGTGAACTCACTGACGAGCTAAAATGCTTTGAGAGTCTAACTTCCTTGATGAAATTACCTTCATGAGTAATTTCGATTTCAATACCTTTCAATACAGATTAAAAAATACTAAATGTTGGCATCTCCTGAAAATTACCAAGTGCTTGGTCAGGATGCCAATACCTAGCCCTCTTATTTGCTGTTCGCTTCTACTACAAAAGTGGTAACTACGTGTACTGAAAGAACCTGCCTGTTCTCCTCTCTAATAAATACTGCTCCTTTTTTGGATTATACTTTATCTCTCATTTCCATCATTTGTTTATGGTCAAATATTTTGCCTTTGATGTAGTTCTGCCTCAGCTGTTCACTTAAGTGGGTTTAAGAAGCCTAATAACATCAGAATTTTGCACACTGTTTACAGTAATCTGAAAGCTAAAGTGAAATCCTACTCTAATTTGTACATTAGTTTCAAATGCCTCACAAAGCATTTTTTCTTAAATATTTGTCCAAGTTTCTTACCCAGTCAATTGAAAGAGGTTGGTAAATCTAAAGCTTCCAGTAGGAAAATTTAATGTCTAATTTAGATGCTTAAACCTGGTCATTTAGGTTCCATTGCTGAAGGTCTTTAAAAGTAATTCTTTCCATTAATAAATCAAACAAATGGTTTAGGAAGTGCTTAAGACACAAGAAGTTTACTCACAATTTAGGAACGTTAAACAGGTGCATTTGATTCATTCAAGGAGGGTTTTTTTCCACTTTTCAATGACTCTGCCACGCGACTTTCTCAGGCACAGAGCAAACTTGAACTTTAGGAGCAATATTTGCTACTATCTTCTATTTAATTTGTAATCTTATGTTCTTTTGTCCTTACATTTCAATACTGTTTTGCATATACTATACAACTTAAGAGATTCTTTTCAATATCGTTTTTCCAGTTTTTCCTTTGCATCACTTTTCAGTTGAAGACACTCTCGACCACAAAACAAATTTGGTTCCTTTGTTTCATAGGGATGTCTTCCTGAACAGTTCTGAAACACCTGTTTTTTAACATTGGTCCTCAACTTTTTTTCTTAAAAGGAGTAAGGAGTTACAATTTTAAGATGCTTCAGACTCTTTGTTCCCCTCAAACTTCTCTTGGCCTGATTTCTCTTTAAAACCATTATCCATTATTTACCCCATCTATCACTTAACTCCTTCCATATCTGCTTACTTACACTCCTCTGTGGCTCTTAGTAAGGACTTGACTCATGATCTGTTCCATACACTTTGCAGAAATAGTAGGTTTTTAAAAAGGAGTAAATTTTAGCATACCCATGATTAGATCACAATTAGAGAGCGGTGAGATTGCATTTTAAAAATAAAAAAAAAAAAAGATAGCAGAAATGTAATATTACCTACGACGTTGTTATTTTAGAAAACACTTTTC
>VZTM01026105.1:3007-55662 GCA_013400555.1 Jacana jacana | reverse complement strand
GTTTTTTTTTTTTTTTTTTTTTTCTTAACTGTCAGTGATTTATTTTTTCTTTTTTTCCAGAGCCATGTCTCACATTTTTGGGCTGTATCCCCAGGATAGAAATACGTACCTTTTCTTTCATATCTCATGTGCAATTTGTTGGCCTTGACAATTCCTTTCATTCTGAAAAATATTGCTTTAGAGAAATCGGTTTTAAAACCGAGCAGACTATTTTTGTCTGTAGCCATTCCAGAGAAATACCAGTTGCCAACTTGTCTTGAATTGCTGCAACAGTAATCAGCCCCTCTAGGTAATGGCTTCTGACACACTTTTGTACAAAATACTGCTGAAAAATCATGATCTGGCTCTTCTTCTTAGGCAAACAAAGGAAAATGCTGGGGGAGAGGAAAGATGAAAGCATTTACTTCCTCTCCTTTGGAATAAGGGCAGTGAGAAGAGGAGATATCAACATGGGATACTGAACTTGCTGAGGATGAGCAAAGGGACGCTGTTGTTGTGTCTCTCCAAAGGAGCTGTCACCTTAAGTTAGGATGCTGTGCTATGGCAGACTGCCACCCCCCCATGGGGATACTTTGATTTGACCAGACCAGAAGTGGTTCAACTTCCCAGGCACACCAGCCTGGATAATGTCAAGGAGGAGGGAAAAAAGCAAAGAAGTTTGCTTGTCAGTGTTAAGAGAATAAATATAAAATCAGCTAAACCTTTCCCATCTGCTGTGCCAGTAACTTGAAAACTGACCTCATGGCTTTTAACTTTTTTTTTTATTAATATTATCACTCAGGCTTTTGACTGAAAAAGTTTTGAAATGTTTCCTTCAAAATTCAGCTTGATGCATTTCAGTTTGATTTAGCTGAAATACAGTCTACTCTTCTTCCTTCTTACCAGAAGGCATCTGAGGGATATGGAGCATATGTACCAGTAATAACTGGAGGAGAACATGGGTGTCCCTGGGGAGAAGGTGTGACTACTGACCCTACGCAGCATGGATGACAAAGTGCTGTGGAACATGTGGAGCTTTGGGAGCGATACTTCCTCTCCTATTTGTTTCCAAAGGCCAAAGTTTCTTGACAGAGTGTCTTGCAGTTTGGAGTTGAAAGTGCTTTGCCTCTGTACCTCAATGCCTGGCACAAGGAGGTCCTTCAGCTTCATTTTATGTCTAGTACCATTCCGGGTATAAGTTCAAATCAAATAAAGCTATAGTTAATACACTGTAATGACTACTGTGTCTGGTCTGAACAAGATGACCTCTTCCTCTGAATGTGTCTCAAAAGAAAAAAGGCCTTTTTTCCTTTTAAAGAATTGAAAAAAAAAAATAAAATAAAAAAATCCAGTGTTCAGGCAACTTTAGAGAAAACCTTTGAATTGGCTTAAACCTGTTATGTATTAGACAGAGGAGGGTTCCCCTAGAAAGGTACTGAAAACCAAAATACTGTCTCTGCCTAGCTGATGAGGAGCAGTTGGCCAGAACAGATGCTGCCTTGGGTGACAGGGTGCGAGGTGCAGCAGAAGTACTTGCACGAGAAGGAGAGTGGATAGAAATGGTGTTTTGTCTTTCTGAGGGGCAGGTCCTCCTGAGCAACTGAAAAGCTGTAGCTAGACAACGAGACTAGTAGCAAGACAAGGGGCTTCAACTTGCTTGCTTGTTGTACCTGTGAGGTGGGAGACAGCACTGTGCCCTAATGACTCCCACCTTATAAACACAGGAGTCTTCAACTTTTCATGATGGCTGCTTGAGCGTAAGTGCTGCAAATGCAAATAGTTCACTCAGAGTGAAAACTGTCTGCTGGAGAAGAGATCAATTGGGAGCATGAAGTGATTTTTGACAGTGCTGGGTGACACTTCATTTGACTATATCTATGGGATTTTCACCTATATTTAATAGCTCACGATTTTGAAATGAACTTGTAATTCAAAGGTTTTCTATGTTTAAAACTTTTGTGCAGAATTAGGTAAATCAGGCTTCAGGGGGAATGCATGGAAGAAAATCTATAGAGTCAGGAAACAAAGCTGTTAAAATAATTGAACCTATTTAGGAGCTTGCTTAGTTACAATAGATCAAACTAATACGGTTCATTATGTCCCATCCCCTGAAATTGATTCTGCAAAGACAAACCAGTGCATTCCTTGTGCTTGGACAAATCTCAGGCTTGACCCTAACATAAAATTCAGCTGTTAAAGGTGTACTTGGATCTAGCGCTGCAAGAAAGGGAATGTTTTGTCAGTTGTGTTCGGGGCCTCTTTTGTGGTACTCTGCTATACATGGGATGGAAAAGGCCATCTCTGAGGTTTATACAGGAAATATGAAATTAGTTCATTTATTTTCCTAGATTCTGTAACTTTTCTTTTTGTACTTACAACACAGTTGTAAGTCTCTTTTTTTTGTCTTTGCAGGCTTCTATGTGATTCTTTAGTATGCTTTTTTTTTTTTCTTGTAACCTGCTCCTTACTGCTAATCTCTTGGCCTGAAATGCTGTAAGAAATGCAGTTTGTTACTGTTAACTAAGCAGTGCTTGATTGTTATCTCTACCACTAATGTTCAGCTATCAGATGTCCATGGATGTATAAAATAATGTATTTAAAACTGAGTACAGTTAATAAGTCACTTCAAGGGATATTAGGGAATGGGTGAGAAATACCATATGCAGCAAGAATATGCTTTTTCTTACCTGGTTACAAAGAAATATTCCACAAAAGTGGATTTTGCAGCAGATACAATAGCACTTATGTAAAACTAGATAATGAGAATGAAGTTTTCTATTCTATCAGGCACCTCTAAATACAGAAAGCTAGGACTTATTCTAAAACTTCTTATAAATACACTTTCTAAAAATATGCTGTCACATGTAGTGTAAGATACGCTAGTACAAGTATGTCATAAATGCAGCTGAATTTTAAATATCCTCTTGTTTTTATGCCTGCAAACATCTCAAAGTACAAAAAAGAAAATCTAGAGGTCAAACTAAATGAAATAGTGATACAATCATTTAGCTTGGCATAAAAATTCTTCATTTGCAGTAGTAATTGCTTAAAGATGTAAAAGAAGAGATCATCTTGAATACTTGCTGGAAGTAGAAAATCAATGTATAGATAGAAATATGTGGATTACTTTGATCCGTGACAGGTCTGTGTTTGATATTGCAGCTAAATTTTATAATTGTCCTGGAAAATGATGATATTTCTCTTTACTGTAAGGCTGTCTAGGATAATTAGTTGAGGGTGGTGAAGGTTACACCACAGGATGAGACATTCATTGGTACTAGAGTCTGGGTAAATAGAAAGTCAGACTGCAAACAGCAGCACTTTTAGGTTTTATACAACACAATGCCAGGTGCAGCTTGATTTCATAAAACAATAACCCCTGGCTGATGGAGTGTAATATGGCACATCTTCAAGAATAAATGAGACAAAATATTCCAATTACAGACTAATCTTACTTCTTTCTATCCTGAGCCAAGTATTTGCCTCAATTGTTCAGCAACAAATTACCCCAGCAGCAGAGAACTACCACAGAGGATAACAAAGCGGTGTCTGCTCAGAGAGATTAACTGGTGATCGGATTCTCATATTGAGAGTTCTTGAAGGAAAAAAGCAAACTAATTCACAGCAGATGAGACACTGATGTCTTGTTCTTTGTCTTCAGAGGAGCCTTCTGTGCTGTGTTCACCAGGATTTTTTTGGAAGCTGCTTTTTGAAGATTTGTGCGTGCCTTCTGCACAACACATGGTGCCATAAAAAAAAAATCAAACCTACAGGAACAGTTTTATGGGGGGTGGGAAGATCTTAGAAGTGTTGAGCAGTGACAATTAATGCATGTATTCAGCACCTCTGAGAGATTTAATTGATTTGACATTAACTCTTTCATATATGCATGCCATAAGAATGTATTCCTTTTTCTATTCTTTTGGATTGTGGTTTTAAGACTGAGGCTGAATTTACCCTGAATGCACAACTGAGGCAGAGGGAGACAACCAATGGAGACGCTAGTTTCAGTCACACTGAATATAAATCTATCTATTATAATGTTGAAGATTGTTTTAGTGAATGATATTAATGTATGTACTGCAGTTGGACTTAGTCCTTTTTACTCTGAACTTCAATATTACCCCTGTCCACCCACTATATGCATTTTTATGGAGCTACTCTAATGATAGTCTTTCTGTATAGCCTTCAGTCACAGCTGTGGAGCCCCTGCAGTCATCTGTGGCATCCACTGGGGATTGGATGGATATCCTCATTTTCTTACAGCTGATTGAGTAAACGTTGTTGATCCACACAGACCTTTTACAGAGTTTAAAATGCTTCACTGTTGGGTACCATTGCACCAAAGAGCAATTAGTTTGTGAATGTTTTTTACAACTTGAAAATCTACCGTTACCATGGTGGAAACAGCTACTTGGCATGATGCATATATTTTAGACTATGAAGATCAGCTGTGCAAAACTATGGTGTTGGAACATCTATACGCAGATCACAGAATCACAGAATATCAGGGATTGGAAGGGACTGGAAGGGACCTTGAAAGATCCCCCTGCTGGAGCAGGAACACCTAGAGCAGGTCACGCAGGAACACATCCAGGCGAGTTTTGAATGTCTCCAGAGAAGGAGACTCCACAACCTCCCTGGGCAGCCCCTTCCAGTGTTCCCTCACTCTCACTGTGAAGAAGTTTTTCCTCATATTTAGGTGGAACCTTCTCTGTTCCAGCTTGCACCCATTGCCCCTTGTTCTATCAGACAGATGACAGAACAAATTTGGCCAAAATTTTCAGTGAGTGTTTAACAGTTGTTCAGAGAAATTCAGGGTTTAACCTAGTGTGGTACTTTAGCATAACACTTCACCTGTGTCTTTTCCGTTATTAAACACCCAGATCTAGGTTAACTGAGCTGCTTATCAAGCACAGGTTGCTAAAGAGAGCTCCTGAAGTCAGCTATTTCCTTGCTCTTTTGGAAATAATCTTGTGAGGGAGACCAAGCGGTACTTCAGACTCGGCAAACTTCTGTGGTCTGGAGCTCTTCCTGGGACTGCCCAGCCAGCTACTGCTGCTGATCATTTATCTGCTCCCTCAGCTTAAAACACACAGCTTTTGTTGAGCTGGTTTCAGCCTGCATTGAGCAGCCTGCTCTCATTTGCTTTAGGTAACGCTCGCTGAGTGCCTGAGGTAAAAGCCACAGCAGCCTCACGGAAAGGTGTGGAAAACGCTTAAAGAAAGAGATTTTTTCACAATATTAAAAGAAGCCCAGAGTTATGGGACTCTGATGGGCTGTGGCAGTTCACTAGGCTTAGGTGTTGGTTGTTGAATAAGGTGAATGTAACAAGTGAGAAGGTTTAATGAGGGCAACTTCTGTTTAAGAGGGTGCATCGTGGTTTAGCTTCAGGCGGTGACAACGGACCGTGTGGCAGCTGCTCGCCTGAGCCCCTCCACAGCTGGGGCGGGAAAATCGGAAAGAAAAGGCCTAACTCATGGGTTGGGACAAAGGCAGCTGAGCAGAACAGTAACACAGATAAAGGAGGATAAAAACACTACGGTGACACTGACCCCTCACCGACTGCACCCCACTCCGTTCCCCCACCGAGTGCCACCACCCACTACCTGTTCCCCTCCCCTTCTGGGTCAGCTCCTGGCTGCCCCCTGGGCTGGGCCCACCTGGGATGGGAGACCTTTGCCCCCACTGGGCCAGTGGAGAGTTAACCCTACCCCTCCCGCAGGCAGGACGCAGTGGGATTATTGTTTTTCAGCTGCTGGGGTCATTGATAGCTCTTGAGAGCAGAGGTGAGAAAGCACAAGTGAGACACAGATTGGAGGGCGTGGGTTAAAATCAAACCCGTGGAGAACTGGTGTAAAGATGTACCTTCCTCAGGAGGGTAAAGCAGGTGAATGAGTTGCCTCCAGCTGGAAATACTGATGAAAAATACTGAATTACTTCAAACCAGCAAGCTGAGGAATGACTTTGCTGTTACTTTCCCTATACTTTGTGAGTCATTGAGTGCGCTTACGGTGCCGTTTGGGCTCCAGCAGAGATGTGTGCCAAGGCCTGTTAGGTCCATTGCCTCACGCATAGGTTATCTGTAATGCTGCAAACTTGATTATCCAGGTGTTTGCCAATGTTTTGGATTCTCCAAATGCCCCTCTATCCTTGAGATATCTGCAGTCAGCCAACTGCTATAGACTAGGCCAACCGATGCTGTTTGGCAAAGAGGAAAGCAGTCTTGTTACAGATGGTTTGATTTAACATACCTGCTCAAAAAAGTGCATGACTGTTCATTGAGTTAGTGAGATATTAAGGCTGGCATTTCAACAGGTTGTGATTTGGGTTTGGAATTATGGTGCGGTAAATTCTGTTGGTTGGTTTTTTTTCTGGAGCAATTTCAAGTGAAACTGAGCCTTTTTGTAAGTTTAATTGTTTCAAAACTCCATGTACTCACTTTACAAACTGTTCTAACAGTCCACATTCATGTGAATGCCTATCTCTTATATTAACAATATGTAAAAGACTCCTGCTTGCTTTCTCCCTTCATTTAAACAAAAACTTGGGGGAGAAATCACGTCTTTTACATGCTTTCTGACAGGAAATTGCTTCAAATTTGAGATTTTCCCTTAGTCTTCCAGAGTACAGGTGCTCCTTTGTGGAGTACCTGTAGTATGTAACTATTCTTGGGAAGGTATTATTGTAACAGGTTCATGTAATTCCTTGTGCATTGTATAGGAAAACAGCCCTTAATTCCATAATACTGACAAGATATGACCAGAGCTGGATATGGGCAGATCTAGCACTCGGAAACCTGGTTAATACAATGTTCTGTGTCACCATGTGGCTGTGAAGGACTCACTCCTGACTCATGGCCTTTTCTGTAACCCCACTGTGCTCACCTAGTAGAAATTTAGAAAGAGTCTTCAAATCTTTGGCCAGGTGCCACACTGTGAGAGCCAGGTGCTAAGTCCAGGAGATTGCCCTGACCAGAGCTAGAAAAGCTCTGCGACACTTCTTTGTTTCCTAATGGTAAGGCTTCAAACCCCCTTTTCCTAGCCTGCTGGAATTCTACAGAAAAAGGGGACAGGCCAGGTATGCAACTCATTACTTTTCTTCCTTACTGGGCTAAACAGTTTTTAGGTATAATGAGTGGGTTTGGTTTTTTTATAAGGTACGTATTTCCTTAATCATAAAGTTGTCCTAAAGCAACAGAGGTGTGCTGGATTATAGCATGTAAAAGAATGTGCTGGTTCTGAAATTCCTGTTGGAGGCCTTAAAAATGCATTACTCATTCACAGCAAAGAAGCAGCCTTTCTGCTAATGCTCTGAAATGTGTGCCAGGTCTTCAGGGCATGCTACGTAACATGGCCCTAAGAAGAAATGTCCTACTTTCCAAGATGAAGAAGTTAAGACAATGAATTACAGAATTAGATGATGAGGAAATAATGAAGGAGACATAAGAACTAATTGTGGAGAGAGATGTCACGAAAGCATTTCTGAACTTGTACACTAGAGCAATAGAAGCAGTGCTAAACTAAATTGAACATTAAATGTATTAACCATCTTCTTTCCTTATGTAACATATCTAAATAATTAAGATGTGCTCTTTATATAACTAGAAGAACATACTCCCATAAGCAAAATTTAAGGAAAGGCTTAGAAAAAAATATTTTCTGCCCCTTTAGCTGTACAAATGACAGCTGAAAAGTTGCTTTATTTATTCTATCATTGTTTAGGCTATTATTCTATCATTGTATATTTGAGTGAAATGTTTGTTGGAAAAGTCCTAATGAAATTCATGAGAGTTTCTTTGCTTCTTCTAGGCTTAAGTTGGGCTGTGGTCTTGTTAGTTTTGGGGTAATGCTGCACTCACCATGTGCACTGGAAGTTCTCATTTCAAAGGCAGAAATCAGATCTTTGTGCTGTTTTTGAATGTTTTTAAACCTGTCTTGTCTTTTGCAATGAACTGAGGGGCAGGTTGGAAATTAGTTCTGCCCAGGTTACATCTGAAAATAAGTCAGGTAGCCTCAGTGCAGCAAATGAGATTAATTGACATGCAGGTGTGTGCAATCACATCCTTCAGGAAATTGAGTGCAGCTGGTAAGATACTAGGTTTCAGTTCTCTGTGGGCCATTGTGAAGAAAAGATGCAGTATCTGTGGTATGTTGTGTCTTGTTTTTTTGGCTTTTTTTTTTTAAATCAACAAAACAACACAACTTTGTGTTAAAATGACCTTGTCGTATTGTGGTCTTTGTGTTTGAAAGCATCAGGAGATATTAAGGGGTTTCTTTTAAGATTACATCTTGGTTTTATATGCTAGAAGCGTTGGACAATTAGAAGCAGCAAACTTCCCTGTACCTCCAGTACCAACCAGAGGCACTGTTGAGCTCGTTTGCAAGGCAGCATTCAGAGCCTAGCAAAGCATCACTGTGGGGAAGAGAATATGACTTCTTGCTAGTGGCTGCAATTGGGAATAACTTGGACAAATAATCAAAAGAGCTTTATTTTGCTAAGACTTTTTCTGTTCTCAGAGTTTTAATTTTGTTCTTTGAACTTCTTCATTAGCAATGTTAAAAGTGAAATAATGTTCTTAAGACATTTTTCAATTGCAGAAGTCGCTGCCTTCTGTTTCCAGGTATGCAATGTGATGTTTCAAAGTGCTTTTCTCCCTTCAGTGCCAAATACCTCTTCATTTTATTTGGCACACAGTAAATATTTATTTTTGTTTTCCTAGAGATAAAGGATTTGCATGCATGTTTTTTTAATTGTTTTGAAACTGTATTTGTTTTGATAATTGGATGCACTTATCCTGTTTTGTTGCTGCTATTTTATTTTTTTTAATAGGTTGCTGTTGTTCCTTAGTAAGCTCTGTCCTTTAAAGGCTTGTTTACTGAAATTAGATTATTAGTCTAAAATATACTATATATTACATGCTTGCAACATAAGCTGTGCGGAAGGAAAACCTCAAAATTATTCCACCTGCACAACTAAGTTCTTGCCAAAATAGGGTATGTGTTGGGGGTTATTTGTTCCTTTTTTAAACCTATTCCAACACCTGGTGTTTACTCAGGAAGCCATCAAGGACTCATGTTGTTCTCAAATTGCTGTTCTTCTCTAATCTTCTTTCTGTTGCTCTTCGGATGAGTGTGATAGACTGCATTGCATGCCTAGGAAGCTTTATTTCTTGCTAAATAGAATCCCAGGTTGACATCTCTCAGGGAATCCCATATGCCAAGACACCTGATCAAGTCTTTAATGCCTACCAGGTATGTGCCAGGCTCGGAACATCCTCTTTCAAACTTTCTCTCCTGTCACTATAGAACTATATGTTCTTATGTCTTCTTTTCAAGTAATAAATAAATAATGCCATCCAGACTATGCTACCAGCAGATGTTCAGTATAGTTCTGGAGATGCTTTTAGTTCCAAAGTAGATTCATAGTTCTTTAGCTACTGCAGAACAAAGAAAAAGACACTGAAAATTGTTGCAGGTTTCAGTTCTCGGAAGGCAACTCCAAATAGCTAAGTTTTGCACGATCATGGTTTGAGTTGGAAGGGGTCTTAAAAATTATCTAGTTCTAACCCCCCTGCCCTGGACAGGGACACCTCCCACCAGACCAGGTTGCTCAAAGCCCCATCCAGCCTGGCCTGGAACACCTCCCCAGGGATGGGGCAGCCATAGCTTCTCTGAGCAACCTGTTCCATTGTCTCAGCATCCTTGCTGTAAAGAATTTCTTCCTAGTATCTTATCTAAATCTCCCCTTTTTCAGTTTAAAGCCATTAGGTCTCGTCCTGTTTCTCCAGTCCCTGATAAAGTGTCCCTCCCTGTCTCTCCTGTGGCCCCTTTAGGTGCTGAAAGGCTGCAACAAGGTCTCCCCAAAGCCTTCTCTTCTCCAACAAGAACAACCCAAGCTCTCTGAACAACCCAAGCTCTCTCAGCCTGTCCTCACGTGAGAGGTGCTCCAGCCCTCTCATAATCTTTGTGGCTCTTCTCTGGACTTCTCCATGTCCTTGATATGTTGGGGAGCCCAGAGTTTGAGGCAATATTCCAGGGAGGTTCTCACAGCAGCAGAGTAGATTGTTAGGAAGACACAGGTGAAAGGGGAGTTAAATTCTGAAATCATAGACTGACTTTCGTGTAATGAGTGGACTTCACCCTCAGTTGTCACTCTAGAAGATGACTTCTAGTCACTAATATGCAGGATGTTTCTCTATTATGGCATACTTCTATTTGTTTAGCTCCTCTTTGATGAACTGAAGAGCATTGTTAACTTACTGTTCTTCAGTGCTGGTATCCTCTGACGGAGATAGTGTGGTTTGTGTTTCCCACTAATAAAGGAGGAAAGGGACTGACTGACCAGGATTGCAGTCTTTAGATCATGGTTTATGAAGGTTGGGACTCTACGTGGACTCTGAGCCAAGCCCTTCTCTGTATTAGATAGTGAACAATTATTGCACTGATTTAGTAGAGGACAGACATTTTGGTTCTCATTCTACTAGTGCCTATAGGCCTCTGGTGGGACCAAGATCCCTTTGGCAGAGCCCACACAAAGAGTAAGTGGTTGCTATGGCCCTGAAGAGCTTCTGCTCCAGTGAATTTACATCTGATGTTTTGAAGTGTGGTAAACATCTTCAAAAACATTCTTAGATAACTTCTGTCAGATTTACACAGATTTCTAGTAGTGAACTTTTTAATAATTATATAGGTTACGTTATTATTCCAATGATGTGGTTTTACTTTGTTTGGTTAGTCTCATGCATGTTTTTCTTTTATGGGACTGCTGCTTTCTATTTCGGGTGCAGTGTGGAGGTATGCACTGTCCTTTGTCCTTTTCTAAAGAGAAATACTACCTCCTTTCCCATAAGTTAGTGGGAAGACTATTTGTTGGGATTCATTTCATTAGTTTTCAAAGGAGAAAAATTAGTTGTTTTGTTTGGTTTTTTTTTTCCTGTCTAAATTTAAAGAGTTTACTGAGCATTTAGCACCAATTCTGCTCCTAATTCTGATTGAATTGTTTCCTAAGGTTGTGAATTAGTAGTATGATCTCAAATGATATATTGGACATATGTCCATGTATGTGCACAAACACTTCCAAGTTATTATGGAATACTTTGTCAGCAGATATCAGTCACTAGCTGTACATATAAAATAAAGGGATAACAAACACTTAAAGGCATTCTAATACACCCTTCTTTCTGCCATATCAGAGAGCGATCACTGCAAATGGGATTATGCAGCAATATAACAAATGTCTTTCAGTTTCTATCCTCCAGCTGTAATCAAATAGGAGAAAGTAGGAAAAACATTCTCTCATGCATATTTTTTTCCCACTTATTCTTTTTTTTTCTTGTGATCGATGTTTCACTTTTATAATGCCTTTTTTTTTTTTTTTTTCTTAAGCAAAGAATGAAAAACCTGTATGCTTTCTTGAAATGTTGTTGAATATGATGGAATCCGGTATTCTGTTACGTCAGTGTTTTTTGCAGTTCTGCATTAGGGAAGTAAGCTTACATCTATGAGAGAACTCTTGTTTTGACACCATCTAAACTTATCCGTGCATTTTACATTGAACCACTTATAAGTATTAAATAAGTAAATTCCAGTGGCCAGATTTATGCAGGGTCTGAACTCTCTTTGGGAATCATCTACACTTAGTGCAGCTGTCTTTGTCCTGATTGTTGGTACAGAAGTTTAGATAAATTAATTTGGGTAGAAAGCCACAAAACAATTTAGGGTTGTGGTTGTTGGTTTGGTTGGGTTTTTTTCCCTTTTATTCATTCATTTTACAGTCCTACTGCTTTGCTTTCATACATAAATGTCTTGTTTGGGAAAGGTTTCCCAGGCCATTTACGTCAGGCAATGACAGCAGAAGAGGTTCTGCGTGAGAAACTGGTTCTGCGTTGCATTCAGTACCCAAGGGCTGGTGGGTTCTGCGTTGTATTCAGTACCCAAGGGCTGGTCGTAACCCGTAAAACACTGTAGTTGCCCACTCCTTTGGTGTCAGACTGGATTCCACTTCACAGTCATGATAAGCTCAGCAAAACACTGGAGCATGTTCCAGAAAGGCTTTCATCTCCAAAATGGCTGTCATGGAGCCACAGGAGAGCAACACTGTGAAGGCGCTTGCATTGCTCAGTATGTAGCCTTTGAATGGGGAGCTTCATTTCCCAGACTGTCAATTCAAGCTTTTTACACCAGCACTAAATTTTAAATGAAAGTCTCCTCTCAACAACGTATGGCAGATACGCACCATTGTTCAGCCTGGTGTTACTACGAATCCAGGGTGCACGACAGATGGGTCGTTTGTTCAGAGGAGAGAGTGAAGGGTGGCCTCTGAGAGAGTCCCCAGCTTGGGATGTGGGGAAGGGAAGAGGAGGAACCTCCCTGCTGTCTTTTCTCAACATACATGTGGCCTGAGGTGAACCTCTGATGGAGGGGGGACAAGGAAAGGCTGAAAGATTCACTATCAGTTTCCATTTTTCTGCCTTTTTAAGTCAAGAAGATGGTACACAAACTGAATACCTGCTCAATTCTATTCCAGTGCTGCTGCTTTATCAGTTGCTGTGCCAAAGCACGAAAATTCCTGCAACGGCGTTACCATTTTGCTAATGGTTCATGCCCTAGTGGATACCCTCCATTGCCCTAAAATATGCAATCATTTAATTGTCATTGCAATCCTATTATATTGCCATTATGGAACGTCTGGTGGGGAAAGCTATGAACATGTTATTAGTGCTGAAAGGGACAATTTACTGAATCTCGCTAAATGCCATCACTTCTCCAAAATGAATCAAAATTACTTTATTATGCATGTCTTTAATATTCTGCTTGGATAATGATTGGGAGCCATTGATCATTTTCTGAGTTGAGATTCTAGAATTTTTACTTTGTTGCAACAGCAGGAATGCTAAAAACTTCTTGCTCCTTCCTCCATTCCCCCTTTTCCTTAAAAAAAAAAAAGGCAGCTCTTGTTGAACTGGAGTCGTGCATATGGATCTTGAAAACTTTTGTGTTGAGTGCCCTGAGTAGTCAGGTTCCTGTTTGTAAGTTCTGTACAAGCAAATCTTATCTCAACTTCCTCCTGGCACTCTCTCACCAAATTTTAATATTTTTTTCTTTTTGCCTCCTCTTCCTTGCTTTATTTTCTGCATTAGCTCTGTTGCAAACTCTTCAGAGTGTAGAATACATCTCAATTGAGTGTTTAAAATAACATTGTATTATGCTCTGTTAACCTCACTTGAGGTTATACAATTACTACCAAAGTACAAATAATTAACTTCCCATGTGTGACTCTTGCACTCGAGGAGGACTGGTTGCATTTGATGCACAAGCAGCCTTTCTCACACTGGGAGAATGTGCTTATCAAGTGAGCTTAAAATTATAGACTATTCCCAGAGATGGTTTGGGGGATTGGTGAAGTCGAACTTCTTATTGATTCTAGAAATTGCATTTCCTTCCATGGATGGCAAGTAAGGCTGAATGGATTACTTCCTCATCTTTGAAATTACTATGCAAAGGGCTATGGGGAATCCCAAAGAAAATGTCTTTGTGGAACTCTATGGAGAACAACAGGGCCTTCTTCAATTCATTACAAATGCTGGAGAAAAAGCTATTTTAACCATCAAGAAAGATGGTATTATAGAAGTCCTTTAATATCTTCATAGTGCAATGTCATTGTAAATGCACATAAAACAAACTGAGGAGTATTACATGCAAATTATGATTAATAATTTGAACTTGGGGGGCATTAAAAGTCTTAAGGTGTAATAATTGAGAAATGTATCAGGATTAAGAATGCAGATGTATGCCTATGCTGCAAATGTGTCTCCAAGCAAAGCAAAAATAGGTTCTTGTGACTTTTTCCTCTTTTTAATGCAAGTGGTATATTTATCTATTTCATATGGATTTTGCAAATATATTTTTTTTTCCTAGCTTTTTTTCATGGTAATTTCAAATTTGTAGTTCTGGGCCAGCTGACACAACACAAATAGACTTATTACAATACAACTTAGTTTGGAAAAGGGGTTTTGAAAAGCAATTTTGAATTGGCTCGTGGCAATTCTCTTGTACATAAACTCATTTTAACTGCATAAAAACTACTATATTGCACCTAGAAAATGCAGTGAATGCGCATTTAGATGTTATGAATAACTGCAGTTAAGTAGAAATGAAACTGAAATAAATCTGAATTTTATTTGCACTTTCCCTTCATTTTAATGCCACTCAAGCTGCTGCTACCTTTTTTTTTTTTCCCCTCAGAGTAACATAGCTGTTAAGGATAAAGAGTGTGTATGTGTTTATATGTGAAATGCTGAAGTGCTGTTGGCCTACATGTAATGTGGTTTATAGCCACAGAGGCTATGCAATGAAATTTTGACTGCTGGACATTATTTTCAAGTTTGTTCCTGTCATGGAAATGCATTGCAACTAATACACGATATGGCACAGAAACCCCAGTAACCACTTCAAAATTCAAGATTTCTCCGAATGCTAAATGATACTTATGTCTTGGCAATCAAGATGTTGTTAAAAGATAACTGTGATGAGGATGCACCCAAGGACTTGTTTCTGCAGACACTAAATGTTTTCTTGTATTGTGCTTGCAGCGTGCCAGAACCCTTGGCTGCCTGCTGTGACAATAAACGGTCCATGCAGTGAAACCGTGTAAATGACCATAATCCCTCTGGAGGACCACAAGTAACTGGAGAAAAATTTCAAAAGCACTTGAAAGATTTAGTCAGCTTTATCTCATTTTTGAACATGACCCACCTGCTTAGGAATCTCAGTCCACAGAAAGTTAATGTGTTTTGTCTGCCAATACAGTCAACGGCTTCTGAAAATTCTACCATCAAAATTGTGGGTTACTGAAGGTTTCCTCCATTTATCAGGCTGTAATGGCTTTTACTGTTTTCCCTGCTGTTCTTTTTTCTGTGTTGCCAACTCATTCATACCTAAACTTTTTGGACCCTTTCTCTTCTGTCAACTCTCAACTTTTGTCATATTACCACCATTCGCGGTTACCATCAAAGTGTAATTGGAAATTCTAAAAAAGGTAGTATGAGCCTGTGTATTGCCTGCCTGGCTTCTGCCAGCGACTAACAAACAACCACTGTGTCCTGAACACAGTGATGTGCTGGAAAAAACAGTCCAAATTCTGAACACAAATATACTTAGTAAAGCCATCATGCAACTGAGCAGTTTGTTTGATCGTGCTCCTCTTCCACAGTGCTAACGTGCACCCGAGGAAGCGTGACATGGCCCAGGTTGTCCTTCCCTTGTACAGTTCTGGCCATGATGACCATGCCTGGCTAATCCCTGTCTGGTGCCTGGGATCACCCTGTGGAGATTGCCTGCTACTCCCCCAGGCTGGATGTCATCTGCTCAGCCCTGGTGGTGGGCAGGCCTGTGTGAGGATTGCCTCTGATCTGAGAAAATAGCTTGAGTCTCTGCACTGAGTAGTAAAACTCAGTGCCTTTGGGCATGTTAGAAGTCTTGGGACCCAAAAGAGGTGCTTGTTATCCCTGCTGTGGTAGCTGGGCTGGTTTTGCTGCACTGCTGAGTGTGCTGGGAGGCCAGGCTGTCACAGCCATGAAGGGGATGTAGTCTTGCTGCCTTTGCTTCAGGGCTCAGAGCTCCATCAACAGGCACAGCAGTTTGTGCACCGATTCCTGGGCTCTGCTTCTTTCAGATCTTACTGAGCTTCTGGGTGCCTGCTGCTGCTGGCTGAGGCTAAGCAGATAAACAGGGGTAGCTCTGGCAGCTTCTAATGAACTCTGCCAGCTGTCCTCCGTTGCAGGGTGGCTGCAGCCTCTGCTCCAGCTGCCCTCTCTGATTATGGAGGGTCATGCACCCTAGGCAGCCATTGCTTGGAGACTGGCTGGGCCTCAGTCTGCTGGGTGAGTGATTGCCTTTACATCCATGGTTTCTTGGGAAGGAGGAGGGGAGTGGATAGGGACCAATGTGCCCGAATGCTGGGGTGTGGTACCAAAGCTGTGGGCCTCCTACGGCTGCTGCAGCAACACTCATCTCATAGGAGTATGGGTATAATATACTAAAGAGAAAATTGATCTCACTTGATTTGACATAGCAGAAAAAAAGAAAATATTGGTGTTCTGTGTACCCTTACCCCTGCTATGAAAAGGAAAGCATAATCATATTCACACCATATTTTCCTAGAAAAACAAATACCAACCTAATGATAAGTCTGAGGAACAGTTTGTGTAGCCAAACACTTGTTTAGTGTTTAGTGGTTGTGATTAAAAACAGAGTCAACAGTGAAATGAAGCTCGTTTAGATACTATCATATTTTGCCACCAAATTTTTATGGGGTTTTTTTGATCTCACTGTGTTTCTTACTCATGCTAGTGAGTGTCCGCAGAAACTACACCAAGATGAGGTTGAGCATTCTCCCAGCAATACCGTATCATCCTTGCTCGCCACAGGCTTGGTAGGGAGCTTGCCCAGCCTTGAGGCCTGCTTGCCCGGCTGGTTGCCTGGAGCTCCATTCTTCCTTGGCTGAGGGGTAACAGCCACCCTTCTAATGGCCAGATTGGTTTCATGTTTGATTATTTCTGTGTGGGATAACAGTGGGGTTTATATAAATAGTAGTAACAAGGAGTTATTCTGTACAGCCTGAGACGTTTCCGAGTAAGGTGGTGGGGCGGTGCAGAGGGATGTAGGTCTGGTGTGGTGGCTATGGCTGTGGCTTGCAAGGCTGTGGCCTTGCAAGATGCAGTGTAGAAGGGGCACAGGCATGGGATGATAAAAGACAAGGGCACTGGAAACTCAAGGGCTATAAATAGTTGAAGAAATGCAAACCTAGATCTGGACAAAGCTCATCTACGTGTAAGAAACAGAGGAAAGAGGAAGTACCTAACCAAGGTAAAACACCCTGTCTGTGTAGCATGCAGTTGCAGACTGAAGAGGAAAGAGCAAGGTTTAATAGTGTGTTAGAAAGCATAAAAAAATAGCTCCATTTGAATCCAGAAAGGCGAAAGTAGAAGAGGAAGAAGAACCCTCTTCAACGTTACACTCTTTCCAGTGGGGAAGTTGGGACGCTGATGATTTTGAATGAGGAAGACTGCTGCCTTCAACCTTAGCATCTACATGGGTGGTAGAAGGGCAAGATTAACACTTGACAAAGGCTAGATTTTAGTGTTGTGTGCATAACAGTTGCAAGTGTATTATTATCGTGACTATGGTTCTGTAGTAGTATTTTATGTTTTTCTTTTAAATATTTTAATTTTTCAAGTCTGGACTAATGATGATTCTTTGATTAGACTGTTAATATTACAGTACTAGCAAATCACTGGCCAGACATACAAGGTGTGGGGTTTTTTGCCCATAACAGGATTTCAAGCATAACTTGTGATCTCTCTTGAGTTTACAATGGCGCAAATAATGAAAAAAAACCCAAAACCAAACCAAAAAGCATTGAGCAGTCTTCTGCTGGCATGGAGATCAGCTAGATTCAGGAGTTATCCCACAGTGTTCCTCTTCCTTTTCTTTCTTAACTTTTAACTTGTTTTAGCATGTCCACCCCCCTCTTTCCCTTCTTGAATTAATTATCTAAATGACTGAGAATTAGTATAGCCTGGAAAATTTTTAATTCATGCCCTAATTAATGAACATAATGTAATGTACACCTGTGGTGATAATAACTTTATTAGCATTGAAACTATAGACATCAAAGCATTGTATCAGGCAAAACCATCTATTTCTAACTTAATGGATTCACAATTAAAGTGTGTTTTGCTGGAGTGAAATCACACCCTAACTGGAGTTCTGCATGGTGACAGAAATCCTTCCATCCTAAATTGAAGATTAATACCATGGTAGGGTTTTCTGTTCAGTGTGGTATTAGCTTGCAATACAAGTTTAACATCAGGGACTGTTTTATGGATTCACTCTTTTAACACCTGTCAACTGTCTTAAGAGGTAAATACATTAACATTATTTTTGCTTTATAAATAAGCTTGGAACAGTGTTCTTAACTTAATGTGAACAGTTTCAATAAAGAAAAAATGCTGCCGGTTTCAGAGCAATAATTCTTTTCCTCTGTGGATAAACCGAGGCTGAAGGCAAAGTAGTTCATCCCTATCTAGCATTGTAACTACATTGACTGTTGCCTTTTAAAACTGAAAACCTTCCTATTAGACTACAAGCAGCGCTGAGGTTTCTTTTCTGCAGCTTCATTTGTTTCTTTTCCAAATTCCTCTCATGTTATTCCTTTTTTATAATAATTTGTTGAAGAATTTTGGATTTGTTTTTGTTTCCTCATTTCTCTTAAGTTTGTTGGGAAGTTCTTACAAAAAAAAAAATTTGTTGGAGATTTATTTTAGAAAGTCTGGATGTGCTTACTTTGGCAAAATTCTCTGTCATTTCATTGCTCTTTCTAAGAACCATGAAGAAAACTGGTCTCGTTCAATATTGCCTGTTCAAGCAGTGTCTTGTAGGCATGACAACAAGAATATGTTGTTGGGGAGTTGCATGCAGCTGGTTTTGGAACTCATCCATCTCTTGAGACAGGGGTGAAGGAGTAAGGGAGAGGTAACAATAAATTTGTTGTAAGACAAATAGAAGATGAACATTCCCATAAGAAGGATAGCAGCCAATCAGGAAAAAAAAAAAAAAAGAAATTCCCAGTATGTAGCCTTGTTTTTCATATTCTCTGGATCATGGCCATATTTCTTTTCTGTCTGAAAAGATGAAGGGACCAGTAATGGAGTTTTCCTACTCTCCAACCCTTTTTTTTTCCCTTTTTTCCCCCATGGATTCTTAGATTTATTTTTGTCTTGGAAAAGCTGTGGTTTCCTGGTGCAGTAGGGTTAGCTTTTATAGTTATAAAATTTAGGAGAGAGTGATATCCTTTCCATGCAACTTTCAGAGTGCCTTCTAAAACCGTTATTGCTGTAATCTTTCAAATTCAGTAAGAATCCTTGACCTTTGCTTGCTCTATTATTTTAGAGATGTTGCATCATTTTGATTCCCCTGTACTACGGCATCATCACGGCAAAATATCTTTCCTTATGGGTATGGTACAGCTACATCGGAGAAACAAGTCTTCCACTCATCACAGTCAAGGCTATAGAGGAATACAGAGAATCTGACTGTACTCATGTAGAGAAGTGACTACCACATTGCAGAACAGGTACAGTTGAAATGGACAGAAGATACCTAGAATGGAAATGAAGTCTATTCCTAATGTGTAGTGATTAGTTATGGCAGGGTGGAGAGATTGGAACTAGATGATTGTTAAGGTCCCTTCAAACCTAAACCATTCTATGATTCTATGCTTTGTTAAAAAAAAGTGAAAAACAATCTGAAGGTAATGCTATTATGTGTTCTCACATTTGTGCTGTCAGAAGTGCCCAGCAGAACACATTAATGTTTTTAATTTGTAAATCCATCAAAGTACTAATGTGTAACATTTCCAGTTACCTTGCAAGGATGAAGGGATATAGTCTCATAGGAATACATTTTAGTCTCTGAGGAAGAAAATTCTAAAATGCACACATAAAAGCCATTGTAAGTCCAATTAATGTATGAAAGTCCCAGCAGTGGAGTTCCTTGAAGAAAATTAAGAAAAATGTTGGGGGGAGTATTCAGAGTTTACAGTTTTACACTGATCAACAGCTCTGTGTTCATTAACTAGCACATCCCTTCTAATTTGTGATCTCATTTGTACTGTGTCAACAGCTTTTAGCAGTGCCTCTCCACATTCTGTTTACTTTAAAACATGGTTTCTGTAATCAAAAAGAAAACTGCAGCAACACCAGCATTTCAAAACCTGTATTCATCCCAGTGCCTAAAAGTTTCACCCCTGTTTGGTTCAGTTTGGCTGGTTGCTCATGCAAGTTGGTGAGGTTTCGTGTGTAAGTCTTTCACATCTGAGTATAACTGGTTGGTATTGTCAGTGAATCACTACAGGCTTTGTGACATCTTAAAAGCATTCAGGAATTGACCTTTTTTTCCTTTATGCTGTATTATCAAAGTAATCTTTTCTTTCACATTTTGTGATGTGATAAAAACATTACTGCTGTGATTTATACAGGCAGATTTGGCAGTCTCTCCCTATTTACTTTAACTGGAAAGTATATATCAAATTTGTGCCTGTCCCAATAAATATGTTATCTGAAGGAGTAGATAGTCTGTTAGTGGATCAGACATAGATTAAGGTGTTGCTGTTGTAAATGTGTGTGCTAAGTATGATTTACAGTTTAAACTGTTTTCCCCTGTTTAATTTAATTTCCTGTTTTTCATTTTAGTTACGTTTTGTAATTCACAACT
Organism: Jacana jacana; assembly: GCA_013400555.1. Classification (NCBI taxonomy): domain Eukaryota; kingdom Metazoa; phylum Chordata; class Aves; order Charadriiformes; family Jacanidae; genus Jacana; species Jacana jacana. The sequence goes on along the minus strand of VZTM01026105.1, from coordinate 35,407 downwards.
TGTGTAGTTGTTGTTATGTACTTTAACACAAAAGAAGATTACACAATGCCAGAAACTATTTTTCATACAACTCTGCAATTTTTCTTTTTCTGGTACAAAATATTTTTCCATTCATTGCCTTTTTTTGTTGTTTTTGTTTTCAGTCAACTGTTATTTTAAAAGGTTTTAGAGCATTCTGATATGCCTTGTGATTTTGGGAACCTGAATCATCCCGAGTCCGTTTATGATAGGCACTTAGGCTTACTTGAGACACTGCTCTCCTTTCCCTCCTGAACTCTGCTTTGGTTACATCAGAAGCTTAAGTCCTGTGAAATTGTGGCCTGCCTTGTCAGTTGGGCCCCCTGTTCCTCAACAAATTGAAGAAGTATAATTTGTCTGCCTGAGTATTAGGTTTGCTCTCTTCCTATTAGTGCTTGTCCCGCTGCTGGGTTCATCTGTAACAAGTCAGTTCATTTATTACAGAAAATCATAGGTATACAGAAGCAGAAATCATGGAGAGAAATTAATATTCTCCATTCCATAAAAGAGGAATGGCCTTAAATTACGAAGATTTATAAAGAACTTTTGTTATAACCATTGCCTTTGCTAAGCTGTCAGTTACTTTGACTAAGAGAAAAAACAATAGAGGTGTTGGTTCTGGAAGAGGGAGTGAGTGGTGTAAAAGCACCTTTGCCTGTTTGATGTTTTTTAAGTTTGCAGGACTTAATATAAACCTTGCTAAGGCAGCTTCTGACTTGGTGCTATAGTGAAGGAAGAGGAACCATTTACACTGTTTCCCCCCATTGTGTGAGGCATTCTCTAGAGATGGTTTGCAGTCATTTATCTGCTGTGGGATCTTTCAGAATTTTCTAATCTTTCTTTCTTTTTTTAACTGCTATTTTTCAAAAAGCATTTGATTGTGTAGTTAGCTGAAATATTAGACAGAAAAGCTTGAGACATTAGTAACCTTCAAAAGAGAATTAAAATCAGGCGGGAGGGACTGGAAGCAGCTGTGTGTGTGATGTAGCAGTTCACAAAGCTCTGCAGCTATCAAAATAGCTCCTGATACACTTGGTGAAAAATTTTGCTTAGTCTTCATTAAAGCCATCTACTATAATGCTCCTTATTCTTTTCTGCCACGCTATCAATAAAAAGGAAAGGAGGGAAAGGAGCACAGTCATAGTGTGCATCTTTGTAGACTTTTACAGTTCCTGATGAAAAGACAAGCTTTTACAGTTGTAGAGTAAATGAGAAGCTGAGCTGTTTCCTCAAAGCACAGCCTCTGCTTAATGGCATTTTTCACTACAAGACTGTTATTGAAATTTGTGTGGGTGATGTCAATTTGATAGGCTCAGCACTTTTAGGGGACATTGACAGAAACTAAATTGGAAAAATGCAACAAATGTTAGGCTTTAGCAGAGTATCGACTTAATATAGATTGAACAGGGGAGAAAAATATTGCGTGGTGTGCAACTTGAACTTCACATTGTCTCATTAAAGACTCTGCAATGGATAACACTGTCTGCCTGTTTTGCCCTCAGCTGTAGACCTAGCAGATCATTCATGTAAGGAGTGATAATATACCGCTGCATGGCACTTCTCTAGAACCGCCACAAGGTATTTTGAAAATCTGCTTTTATTACTTACAAAAATCTACACTCCATTTATTTCTGTATAACTGTTTTTTTGCTCCCTCCCCACTTTCCTTTCCCTGGCCCCACATCTATTTCTTATTCGTTTGACCCGAATATCTTTCTTAGATAGAGCAGTCAATCATGTATCCCGTGAAACCCTGAAGTCCCCAAACCTGTGATGTAACTGGATGCATTTGCCTTTTTCCCCTTTTTAATGGTGTACCTAAGAAAAATTAGTTAGAAGAAATATCAGTTTCTATCAGTGGGAAAGTTTGGCCTGCTGTCTGGATTAAATTACTTAACTGAAAAACGAGTCAATCAACTTAGATTTTCACAAGTAAAAACAGTAAGTCTCTCAATAGAAGCACAACATTCACTTTAAGCTTTCAACCTTTACATGTTTTACATTATTGACAATGAGTTTCTGGTTTAGAAATATATAGGCTGTGGCTTGAGAGAACATTACTTCTGCCACCAATTTCATCTGATGTTAGCCAAACCACTTGTTAACCTAATAAGAAGGAAGATGGGTTTGCCAACCTGAGATGTGGCCGCCGATGAAACAGCAGAACCTGCAGCACATTCCGCTTGGCTGCCCTGAGTGCAGGTGGTAAAGAAGTTACTGAGGACCAAGTAGTTAGTGGTTAGGTTGTGTTGTTGGTGTTTTTTGGGGGTTTGTTTGTTTTGTTTTTCTTCCCAAAACAAACTGAATACTATAATCCTATTGTTTACTCCCCAGAGAATAAGATAGATGGCATTTGTCAACTGTGCAAAGAGTAAGGTTTTGGTACGACATAGTATGTATTTGTAGACTGTGACCCACAATGGATCCTGACTGTGACCGTATAATATTGATAGTTAGTGCTTTCCATTTCCTAAATAATAATTCTACAGAACTCAATCTTTACATTCAGCACGTGCCAAAAGTTTTTTTTTGTTTTTTTTTTTTAATTAAAAAAACCCAAAACAAACCCTGCTTATAATATGAGTTTGTGCAGTAGCCTCTGGAATACTGAGTTTTTGCACCCTCAGTGTGAGCAAAGCTGTCTCCTCTTAGAAAGTGTATAGGTTTGACCCTTTATGACTAAATTCTAATATGAATATTAAATTCCACAAAACCCAGAGCAAAGAATATTATTAATATTTCTCCAGTTTGTATTTGTTTCGTGATTGTAACACAAGTGCTGAATGTGATTTTCCTGTCTTGAAACAAACACAGCAATAAGTCTATCTGGTCTGCCAAGAAAAGATGCAACATCCAGACAGTTCTTTGTGCTGTCAAATGAAATGAGGTTATTTTGACTAGTGTTTAGGATATACAACATATGGCATGCTTCAGAATTTTGCTTGTGAAGGATCATATTGGATTCACATATCTGATGATAGAATTCTAACTGCATCCTACAAAATACTGAAATGGTAACTCAGCATGTTCTTTGAATGGTGTCAGACCCATGAAAAGTTACTGTTGACTTTGTTCCAGCGCTTCCCCTCTTTTGTTAAAGCTAACTCCTTAGCTTTTGACTAATCACAGTTGTCTCCAAGGATAACAAAAATACATGTTAGATTTTCTCCTTTTTTAGGAAGCCAATTGTTATGTGAGGTGGTTTTGTGTTTTGCCTTTCTACCCCCTGCAACAGCCATTGACTGTGGTTTCAGTCTTCTGACAGTAACTAACCTTCAACTTGAAACCCCATCCAGGATAACAGTACTCAGAATCTGCAGCTCAAGTGCTCATTATGTTTTGGGAAAATAGCCTGTTTTGGACTCATTGCAGGGGAAGCTTCCCAGTTACTGGTGAAGCCTTTGATTCCCAATCAGACTGGTATTTTAAGGGGTCAGGAGAGCATCACTGTCTCAGTGCTGTAGCTCTATTGATACCATCTAATCATTAAACTTTCAGTACTCATCTGAAGCCACTGCTCTTGGATTTGGGCTATAAAGAGATCATTGCTGTCTTATGCCTTCCATATTGTGATGCCTTATTAAGATTCATATTTTCTAGACCCAGCAAGGCAAACAAAAATGCCATACATTCATTGTTTCTCCATTTCGTGATTTTCAAGCTAATGTTATGTTGATCAGGCTGTCTTTTTGGGGATGTGAACATAATAATTTGTTCAAAGATTGTCTATGAAGCATGGTTTCATGGTTTAGTAAACTTCAGGCTGTGCTGAATCCTTTCCTCCCCCTGTACCTGCACACTTCTACATCTCCCTTGAGCTGGTATCACCAATTATTCAGCAAGCTTGTTCAGATTTCCAGTGTAGCTAAGAACAAATTGTTTCATAGGATTAATTTTCAGATGGGTTTGGAAATTGAGCTGATTCCCTGCTTATTTTCTCTAACCTCATGAAAACACACAAAACCCAGCATCAGCTGAACCAGTATGTATATTTTGTTGTTGGACTTTTACAAGCAGATTAATCACTTGATTTAGGTTGCCTTTTTGGGGTACTCGGTATTAAACATGGGAACACTTCACCTGTGCTCTGGTGTTAAGGATTACAAACAGTAAGGGCTTTGTTTAATGTCACCTGTGTGACCCAATACACATATTGTGATCCTGCCCATCTCTTTACTTGTTGTCTTGCACAAATTTAATATTGCTGCTCCAGTATTTTCTTGCAGTCTCATTTTCTGGTAACTTTTGATTTTTATAGGCTGAAAAGTACCTCAGGGATTATTTTTTTTATATATATAAAGAGCTATTTTTATAACCAGTACAATTTCTTCCCTTTTTTTAGTGCTTGCTTTTTCAAAAAGAATAGCAAATCTATTGTATCTGAGAGCTGATATGCCTATTTTGCTCATAAAGTTTAGCTGCTATTTCCTTAGGAATATCCTGATGATACATATGGTGTGTATGAACAAGGTGCCCTTTCTGTATTTCCTTTTATTCCTTTCTTCCTAAAGGCATGTTCCTAAAATTTTAATGTAAAAACATTTTTTTGTTTTAAATCTGTCTTATTCTCATATGATCCATAACTCTGTTTTATTCAATCATTAAATCATAAGGTGCCACCTTGTTATTTCTGTCATTTCCTTGCTGATCCACAAATGCGTGTCCTGAAAGCGAACTTCAATTTTAAAGTCTTCTAAAAATATTCCTTCCTTGGATCTGTTGCTACAGATTGTGTCTGACATGAACTGCTGCTGTTACTCATTTGCTCCCTTTCGAAGTGATTGCAGGAACAGAACCTCTCAGCTGTGTGCTCTCTGGAGGTACACACAATGCAGACACAGCACTCACTGAGCGGGCCAGGGCTGGACAAATTCCAGCCTGCAGGTGCAGAAGGACTGATTTCTGAATAGACCCTTAGAGGGGAAATAAACGACACCTTTGTAACCCCACTGCTATTTTTCTGGAGTAATATTAAGTTTCCCACCCTAAATCATATGGCATTTGGGCAGGTTAAAGGTATTCTAAGGGAAAATAGAAATTTTTACCCATGCTACACGTTTCTGAAGCGTGTTCTCCAAAGAAATGAAACACATAGCAGTATAATGATTTTTCAGAAGCTATTTCAAAAATAATCCCAGGCAATATGAATCTCCAACTTCAAAATATAGTACTGGAATTTTGAGGGGGAAGCGATGCAATTTCCAATGGGATATGTGCATTTAGGCCTATGCTGCACTGTGAGGAGTCTGTAACTTCAGTTGGCTCACCTGAATTATCTAATTCTGGCTAAACTGGCAAGGAGCATGAGGCAGTCTGGGTTGGTAATTGTCTCTGCAGCCCAGCCCACGGAAAGCCTGAGGGTGAGATAGAGATGGCATCCCAAGTTAACACAGGCTGTGCTGTGCTTGCTGTTACTTTAAGTTAGGTTATGTGATGTAGTTTACATGAATAATTGTTTGGGTTATTTTTTCATGGTAGAGATCGTTTCTAGTGTGGTCTCCACTTATGTAATGCTGTCAGCTGCTTCTAAACTATTGCCAAAATATTTTGTAAAATAATTAATGTGAGACATATAGAAAAGAATCTGAACAAAGGAAAATTCAGTGAATCAGGCAATATATTACTGACAACTTTATCTCACAGAATCACAGAATATCAGGGATTGGAAGGAACCTTGAAAGCTCATCTAGTCCAGTCTCTCTGCTGGAGCAGGAACACCTGGATCAGGTCACACAGGAACGCGTCCAGGCGAGCTTTGAATGTCTCCAGAGAAGGAGACTCCACAACCTCCCTGGGCAGCCCCTGCCAGTGTTCAGTCACCCTCACTGTGAAGAATTTTTTCCTCATATTTAACTGGAATCTCCTCTGTTCCAGTTTGCACCCATTGCCCCTTGTCCTGTCATTGGATGTCACCCATTGAATATGAGTGTTGGTGACAAAGCAGACTGGGTGTAATGCGTTGTTGTCAGGTAATTCGTATGTCTTTAACCTGTGTCTTTCACTTTTGAAGCTATATGGCTATTGTTTCTTAAGAGTTACGGAAGAAACAAAAGATTCTTATAGTGGTGACAACTCTGACTCAGGCTGTAAAGGCGAGGTCATTCCAAAAAATAATCAAGATGTCTTTACTTCTTTAAATTCATGATGCCAGTCCTTTGTACGTAAAGCCTGGAAGCTCGATGATAATGCATAAAATTAATGGTTATCTGTGACAGTATATTTTAAGAAACTTTCTATGCTTAGTGACCTCTAGAATATAAATTATTTGTAGACTGTTCTTGTTTCTGCTAAAATAAGATTTGCATGATTGTTTAACGTATCTTTACTCTTTTGTAGCTATCAAGCAGCAAATACCTTATTTCTCTTCTGCCTCTGATGGCTCCCTTTAGGTTTTATATTATTTATTTAAAAACAAATCTGATAAGGGCTAATGGCTGCATTAGACTTGAAGAACTGCTTTTCTTGATTTGTCCTTTAGAGGCTCTGGAGAAGGGTCTCAGGATTATCTTTTTGTGATAAACGCTGCCATAGATGATCCCCTAATTTCTCAATCAATTTACTTGTAAAGTGAATGTAGACAGTTTTGGCATTTCCTGGACCAAATGCAAATCTGAGGTTTTATGGATTGCCAAAAGAAACACACAGAGAACTGAAGGGAGCAAATGAACAGAATCAGTGAGGAGAGGCTTTGTGAGACCTGACAGGGGAGAAGCAGCCTTGACAATGAGGAGGCAAAGCCCCAATTCAGTTGAGGCCTTTCATGTATAAACATGGTAAATCAATTTTAAGCTGATGTTCATTATGTCTGTGTGTCATCAGTGAAATGTCTCCTCACCCCACTCGCTTCCCTTCCAAGTCAAGTTTCTTCATTTACTGGCTATATTATTTCTTTATACATTTTATACTTACCTATGTATACATACTTATCCCTGTATACATGTATACACACATAAAAAAGGATAATTATATATAATATAGAAATTCAATATATATACTCACATATTTTTAAGAAATAATCTTTTTGGCCTCCTTTTAGTAAGCTAAGCAAAACAAATGTGTATGCCCAATATTTATTGCTGGGAATAATGACCTACATTATTTTCTTGTTAGAGTTCAGATAGCTTCATTATTATACAGTTTCCTCATAGCAACTCTGAGGAATTTTTTTTGTATAATATGTACTTATTTCTCAAAAGCGTCATTATCTGTGTAGTAATTACAGTATGCATACTGCTTTTAGATAGCAAGAGAAATAAAGCTATTTTAAAAAGTAGACATAAGTAAAAAACCCCACCAAAATAACTTCACCAATTCATCACTTCATTCATGAGCTTTCTAACTCACAAGTTCTCTGATTCATAAAATGTTAACTCATAACTTGGGCACTTATGAGGAAACTAGTCTGCTAACCAACAGCAAGAAATGCTCATCCCTGCTCCATCACAGTGCAGGTGTCCCCCGCATCACCCTGGGAGGCAGGGGAGCCTCAGCAGTCCAGTTGCTGTTAGATCAGCTTCAAAATATTTTGGGGTAAACTTATGTATTTGCATCTTACAGCTTGGAAGTTTTGTCTGTACCATTTCCATGAGTTTGTGGATTCTGAGGAAATCCACTTCATGCAGATCATCCTCGCACATCCTCATCAGTATGTGTGGATGCTGCCTGGAGGGGACAGCAAGCTGCTGGTGACAGTCCTGCCTATGTGTGGCCCTCAGTTTGACTGATGCAAGCATCCATGAGGCCTTAGCATGAGCTGTGTGTTAGCCAAAACCTGAGGAGGAGCTGAATGAAGAGTCACCATTTGCCCTTTCTTAATCTTGTTTCAAAATTAGCGTTCAAGTTACTGTATGTGGTTATAAGGTATCTAAGGGTTTTTCTGTAAGTCAAAGAAGTTATATTGTACAATTTTAGACTATTTAGAAACACTGACGTTCTTCTGTAAGTAACTATCTGATGAAGCAAATGTACCATTTGATATTGTATGGGTTTGTAACTTATTGAAGAACGTACCCTGTATGCATTAGGAAGAACAAGACTGTGCCAACAGATCTAATTAAGAGGAGAGCTGGTTTATACTGTGACATTAGAGGCTAGAAATAGGACTGCAGCATATGGTAATTAATGTGTTGATGGCTTTTCCTAAACAAATTTGGGTCTGTGGTGAACTTTGAATATAGTCCAACCTTGTTGTTTGTCAGAACTTTAAATATACACCTGTGGCACCATGGCATTCAGCTGAGATGTGACAGTGTAAAAAATATTGACTCTACTTATATTAATGCTGTACTGAAATGTACTTTGCACAAGAACTGTTTGAAATTAGTTCAGTTTGCTACCCCACTGTAACATATGACATTTTTCTAATTAGGGCAATGTTTAATTTACTGTCTCATGGCTTTCTGAATAAATATAAATTGTCATACTAAAGTGACAGGTGTAAAACCCTGGGTAGCTGTGTTAGAGAGGTTAATTTGCTCTTAATCAAATCAGTTCTGCTTCACTTTCTCATGGGGAGTGAGAGATAATAGGCCTGTTTAACTGGAGATTAGGCAGCCTTTTTCCTGGAATTCCCAAAGGGTTCACCTGAGACTTATTGTGGCGTATTCTCTATAAAGATATTTGAATACATGAACATTTAAAGATGTGTTACATCTACTCACAAGGGTATTTCATTGCCCGCTTTGGTTTAGCAGCACTGAAAAGGGACCTAAGGCTGTGGGGATGTGATCTTGTGGAGAGCTACAGTACACCACTCAAGAAGGGACCCATCCCTGCTCAGTGAGAGACTGTTCTTGGGTTTGGAGGTGGGGTGGGAAAAGGAACAAATATTTTCCTTATTGAGCTGGAAAGGAAGAAAAGGTTCTCAGCCCATTGTTACATTTTTCAGTGTGAAAGATGTCAATATGCACTGTTCTGAGAGCTGATAAAGGAGAAAAACAGAAGAAGAGTAAGAAACATAAATGAAGGTACCTGCCAATTTGTCGGGAGTGAGCAATGTAGGGATCCACCCAGGGAATGTGTAAGCATAAATAAGTTTGGTTCGTGGGATCAATAGGTGGAGGCTTTGTGCCGGAAGGCCTATTGCTGCAGCGCTTAGAAGGATTTGATGAGAAGGGGCAGTCCCTGGTGAGACAACATGAGCATCCTGCCATGAGGGGTGCAGGAGGAGAGCTGTAGAATGCGAAAAACAAGCAAACTTGGAAGGAAAGAACAGGCTGTGGAAATGGCGTGCTAAGAGCAACCCAGAGCGTACAGGAATATCTGAGGTTATGGATGAGAGTGATGGAAGTTTTGCATCTCTGCTACATCTGGGATAAGAGGTTGGCACAGAATTCAGGGACAACCTGGCAACTTATTTTCATCATTTTCAGTGTAAATAACTTCTTTACTTACAAAACGGAAGTGATATAAAGCAGCCTTTAGCCTACTGTAAAGTTGTGACACTTGCGTATACGTGTGTTTTTAAGCAGTCTCATTTTGTCTATTTTTTAGCAGTATGAGAAAATGAAATGACCATCCCTGCACAGGAATCTCTACATAGAGGAGAAGCCAGAAGCACCAACCTTGACAACTCCTTGTGCCTGGCAAGTACAGCAGATGAGGCTGTAACTGGTTATGCTACTGGTCATGCACAGCAGCAAGGGATGAGGAGAGGTCTGTTCTTCACTCTGCCTCAACATCAGGGAAAACTCCCATAAATAACACTAACTTCAGTGGGACATAAAGGTAAACGTGTGACAGGTTTGGGTCTGGAATTGCTACTTTGGGCAAGTAAGTTACATCTTGACCAAATCTGTACATAGCTGAAAACCAGGAAAAGGCGATATGCTACATGCAGTGTTGTAAGTAATTTTCTCACTAAGTGACTACACCTGAAGAAAAGCCACCTTCTCTAATAATTTAGGAGATAGGAAATTAACTTTTTTTTTTTTTTTTTTTAAAAAGCCCCTGGACATAGATGAATGCTGCAGTAATTTCAGTCTTATTTTCATTTGTTTGCCTTTTATTCCTGGGTTATAACATGCAAAGGCAGACTTCCACCTGTGACTTATTTTCTGTTTATTTGAATGAGTTTGGTATCAGCCAAATACTCAGAGAAATGGACCTTTTTTATTTTTTTACATAACAGATATTGCATGTAAAACAAGCAAATCCTCTGACATGTTTAGAGTCCTATATTCTGGATGTGCTGGGCAAAATAAGAGGGATAGATACTATCGCTCTTCTATTATTTATGGACTATAAAGTCTTTACAGTGGCATTGACAAAGGGTTTATAGTCAGTACACAAGCTGGTTATACCATAAATTGTAATGTTATATGATAAACTGGAAGTTTATAGCAGTAGTAGATATCAAGGAAAAAAATGAATTTTGGTTTGAAATGATCTATCATGGGATGGAGTTGCTACACGTTTAAATATTCAGCCATTTTTGTCTTCATTTATTTTGAAGTTACTGATAATTCATGTGCTACAGAACAAGGATTTATAGGTTTATTTAGAGACTGCTGTGGGGGAAGGTAGGAATAGACCCTTTAAACTCAAGAACAACACATTCTGATGCGGTAGCTGAGAAACACTGATGCAATTAAATTGATTCAAGTCTTTGGTTTCCAGCTCTAGAGATGGCAAACGGAGCTGTTGCTAAATATTTGGTCTGTTGCTACAGGGCTCCCAACAATGCAATAAAATAGTTGGATTACTATTTCTAGGAATGTAAATGGAAACTACTTACAGCAAAAATGTCTTAAACATAATTTAATTGCTTTGAGTTTACATAAAGACTAAAAGCAGTAAAATGTCAACAAATGTTAATTCCTCTTCCTTTGTGAGTTTCATTCCTTCCTTTAGCTAATGATCCTGTAAACAAAAGCCAAAATATCTTAGTGTTTACTTACAACACTTAATTTCATTTAAAAATATCTCCTTGTAATTTTCCCTATTGTAAGGAATTACTATGTATTAAATTCTTATGCTTTAGTTAAATTCATAATTTCTCACAGTTTTTTTCTCCCTTCAAAGCATTTTTGGTGTCAATATTTTGGTGTACATTACAGATTGAATGACTCTACAAACTTAACTTGCAGGTAGATTTAGGGGTTTTGCAACCTTTTAGAATGAATGTGAAATATGAATTGTCAAGCTCTGAAAACTCTTCTGCCATCTTAATTCGTAATATGCTCAAGTCTCAGGTAAATCCAGGGTTTTGGGAGTTTTTTTCCAGGGCTTTCATTGCTTAAGAGTAGACAAAAAAAAAAAATAGAACAAAAAAAAATCCGTTAATATAAATGAGTATTGATAATTTTTTTAATTGGTGGTTACTAGAGTGTTGATAAGCCTAAATTTACCAAATGAAGCAGACAAAAAGAAATGCTCTGTGTTTGGCAATAGGGAAACTCAACAGAGCTGGTTCTGGTCTAAGGATAGAATCCAAACAGACAAAACAGGATGACAGGGGACTGAAGAAGACAACAGGCTGAGGTCAGTGCCATGGAGCAGCTGGGCTCCAGGGCTCAGGGCCAACCCCAGTCCCTCATGGCCTTAATCTCTCTATGCCCTGACCCAGACGATGGGAGCTGGCAATGCAGGCTTCCGCTCCTCTCCTTTCATGAAGGATGTTCGCACCGTGGTGGCTTCAATGCTTCCAAACCAGTCCCCGAGCCCCCACAGCCCACCTCCGGTAGTTTTAAATGTCACCCAGTGCCAACTTCAGCTTGAGATGGTTAGGGACAGTTAGTGGTGGCTCCTAACTTCATCAAAGTTTTCATTGCTGTCTCTCATTTTCTACAGAAGAGCAAGTCTTTCTCTCTGCCGTGAATATCTTCTGAGGGTCCCCATTCCTCTTTGTAGCTGACACATCCTTCAGAGATGAGAGTATATATGTTATTAAGGGAGAGAGGCTTTAAAACCTCTTCAACAGTCAGCAGAACGGCATGAGAAATTATGTTCGGGGAGCAAAATATGAGCAATATTTCAGTCTCTCCCTATTGCCAGGGGCCCAGGTAATGTCTGAGCGTATGCACAGCGCGTATATGGCTTGCTTCCAAGCTCTGCTTCAGTGTGACTAGATAATGAATATGTATGAAAGGGGAAATGGGGGGGTGGATTGTGTTTTGTTTTGTGTTCAAAAGAAATATTTTTTTGTTTCTGGGAAAAAAAAAAAATCTGCTGCTTTCCCTTGAAGTACAAGTCTTGCATTGTGTATGTTGTTAAAGCACAATGCTAAGGATGAAAAGATGTATCTCCCCAAGCCATTTCTTGAGTTGTTTTTCATGCAACATAACAGTTTTCAATTGAACCATGTAGCAGTCAAGTGGTCTTGTTTGCTTTAGTTATGCCAGAGGAATTCTTTGAAGAAATTAAAAAAAACCCAACAAACATTTTGGGGTTAGACTCTCTGCTTGTTTCAGCCTTCTGTGATCTTTGACACTGCTGCTAAGGCAGTAAAAAATGGGGATTGGTAGAATTTCCCCATTTGCAATGGTGGAAACAAACATGTATCCTAAGCCCTGTTTGGTTTTTGACATCTGCTTCCTCTCTGTCACCGATATTTTGAATATGAAACAGTTCCAAAGGAATTTCAAATAGCAGAGCTTTATGTGTGCTTTGGCCACTGTTCCACCCCATAAACCCAAATAAAGTTGACATTAGCATCTACAAGATAGGTTCTTTCAAGATGGGTGTGTATTTCAGTCTTTATGGTTGCCACCACAAATCAGCACTGAATATTCACACGGGGACAAATCCATCACGTAGCCAGAGTACTTATAGTTAATTGTAGGCAGCTGCTCTTCCCCTAGATAGTCACAATGACTGATATATCAAGAGACTTTCTGTGGCCCTGTTCAAGCTTTATGCTGAACTTTCCTCAAGCTCCAGCAAGCTGTAATGAGCTTTGATTGCTCTGAGACGCCTCTCCTGTCCCTCTTCCCATGGCTCAGGAGCCCTGTTTAAGGTCAGGTCAACCTGAGACATGATTTGTTCCCTCCTGTCATCTGCTGAGTGCTAGCCTGCCACCTGGCCCTGCCACATCACCCTTGCTCAGCTACTGCAAGACTATGGCCAGTGGTGCAGGGTCCACCTTTTGGAGCAGACCCACTCCTGGTAACTTTGCAGTCGGTGTTCCCAGCAGAGTAGGATTTGAGCAGCAGAAGAATTGTATGGCTTTTGTGTAGCTTCCCATATTTGACTTCTCCCATGTTTATTGTGATGGGTATTGTAGGTTTCAAATGTCTTTACAGGGTATTCTATTTTTGGGGTCTTTTTCTACTCAAGTTGCTACCTTCTTTGTCTAAGAAGCTGCATAATTTATCTGCAGCTTAAAATTGCTCCCTTTGTACTGCACAAAGAATGACATTTTCAGTTTACCAAAAAAAAAACCCAAATCAAAACAAAAAACCAACACGGGACAGGGAGGAGCCAGGGATATGTTTATGTGCCAATGGCTTCTGTTTGTGCCTGGCAGGTAAAGTGACTGAACAGTTAAGTTACCATTGTGCTCCTATATGAGGTCACCATTGATTTCTATGGAATACTTTAAAGTTGTTCCTACCTCATAGCGCCCATAACAAATAGGCATTGGACCACATATATTTTTGAGGATTTAAGGGCTATTCATGATGCATTCAAGCATGAATATGATATGCACCATTTTAATATGAGCGATTCTTTGGGTGGTAATTGTTCCATTTTAATTTCCCGAGCAGAGTGCACTCTTGTAAGAACAATACCTGCATGAAACTATCACTATCTAGAGTGAACAACTAAAAACCTATTTAACCTTTCAGTGCTGTGCTAGGCATTGACTTGTAGTTGTCAGTGAATCTGATCTGTGAAATTTCTATCTGAATTCTGTGGGCCTATGCTCTCCCTTGCTGGTGGAAGAAGCTCATTTAAATTGGTGTAAGGAATGATGTAATTACGGGTCTTTAAAAGACAAAAAAAAAAAAGGTGCTTAGCTTGTGATTCTGAGTGCAACCTTGGTCTGCTTTCTGCTCTCCAAGTAGAGTTTCTACGGGGACATGGGATGGCAGTGCGGAGGTAGCACTTACTCTGTCACTCCAGCCAGGCACGCTGCTTAAAGATCTTGAAGGATATGGATATTTTGGCTGTGGAAAAGTATTGCCTATTATGCAGAGTAAGATAACCCAAATCTTTGGTATCTTCCCAGTATATGCTTGCTGAAAAGCCAGTTTCAAGTACAGGTATTTTTAGCCTCTAGACAATGCTTTGGTATCTGGTAGTTTGCTCAAGCAATCACACACAAATTTTCTAGATAGCTGAAGGTACCTCCAAGCCTGGACTATTAAAACTGGCTGGTGTCTTGTTCTAGTCATGAATATTTTTCCTAATAAATGTAGTAGCGTTCAACTAAAATAGTTTCTTTTTTGGGAGTACAAAAATGTGAGCCTGTATGAAATCTCAAAGTGAGCTGGAGAGATACTGTCTTGTGCTCTTATTGTTTGTGAGGCTTGTCTAGAGTATGGTCTCTTTGGAAAGAAGAGAAAAGGTTAATGGATTTGAGCAGCAGAAGAATTGTATGGCTCTTGTGTAGCTTCCCATATTTGACTTCTCCCATGTTTATTGTGATGGGTATTGTAGGTTTCAAATGTCTTTACAGGGTATTCTATTTTTGTTTTTTTTCTACTCAAGTTGCTACCTTCATTGTCTAAGAAGCTGCATAATGTATCTGCTTCTGCTTGTGCAGGCCTTGAGCTCATGCATGAGTTCTACTTCTCTGGAGTGCATCATCCCACAACATGTTGCACTGACCCCTTTCAGTTGTACATAGCAAGAAGCATGAGCCTCTGCAACTGCACGGAGGGCACTGTAGAGATATTCTCCTGCTTCCTGTTCCTCACGTTCTAAGAGCTGTCTTGACATGCTACTTGAGCTTTTAACTATGCAGTTATACTGGTAAAGAGAAATATGGATTGTGATTTGCATTTCAGCTGTTCATATTTTGTTTACAAAATATCTTTTGATTCAAGTCTAGACCTGTACACCCGTAGAATATTAGCAGAATTTAGCACTGAAAAGAAAACATCTCTATCTTGCATTTTAAAACTAGAGTAAATGTTTGCTAAAGAAATGTGTGTGTTATACCTTAAATGCATGCACTTCCTTGTAAGTCTTCCAGTAGCAATTGTGGCTTGCGTAGCTCAAAGCTAGTTTTGCAACAAAGTCCTCCAACTATGGTATTTAAAAAAAGTGCTTACAGGCAGAAATTAATCCTGGCTGTGGGAGGTCCTGCATACAATTTAAGCTTTCCATTAACAGCTCAAGTGATCCTCCCAAGTTGGAGGTAATGTCACACCAACAGAGGAGTAGCACAGCAAGAACAGTTTAATCACTACAAAAAGGGCAAAAGCCTGAGAAGCTGATTGGTTTGGATCACTGCAAGAGCAGTGTGGCAAACCCAGCATACAGACTTTAGGGACTGTAGGAACCTTGTTCACGTTAAGCATCCAAAACTGATTTCAAGACATTTATTTAAACATTTTCTTTTCAAAAAGTTTTGGGTGATTTTTTTCTTTCCTTTCCCCCCGGCTGTTTATTCTCTGTCCCTCCTTCCCTCCTGAAATGCCAAATGAATCCTTGCAATACAAGGCAAGATGGAAAGACGCTTGCTCTTCAGCACTATGGTATACACAGAGAAATGTATTTGTAGGGAAGAAACTTTCTACCAGGTTTGTCAACACACAGCTCCTGCTCAGATTCTGTGTAAGTGAATAAATGATTCATCTAAATGAATCACAATGGGCTCATAGTATGGATAAGGTGGTTCTGAGTATAGATATAGATGGCTTCTGACCTTTTGTCTATGTAATGTGATATCGAAGAGATCCAGCTTAATCTTTAAGTATGAATGACAGCACAGTGGGAAGCTCTGTACCTGACTAGCAGAGTAGGAAAGCTAGCACGCCAGAGAGGCTGGGTGGTGTCTGGACCTAAAGGCAGCTCCCTGAATCACGGGACTGAATTCTAGGTAGTTCTGCATTATTTATCCCACACGGTTGATTGACCATCTTGGTTTTGTGGTATATTCTTAATGTTCGTGCATTACTTCTCTAAACAATTGGACTGTTGAGGAATACCTGCAACACAGACATGTGATGGTCAGCCTGTTGTAGTAATACTGAGTCCTATTTGATATCTGACCCACAATTATCTTTCTAGCATGTTTGGTAAGATGTAGCTGAAAGCCTGGGATTACAGATATGTGTGGATACTGTGGATCTAAATGAGCTGAAGCTTTTAACCGGTATAACACAAATGTCTAGTGTTTACTTAAAAAGTCTGCATTTGCATCTTATGCAACCTCAACTAAAAGCCCTGCAGTATTCATGTTTTCAGATTTTTACTTAGAGAGGAATATTCCTCTTCATCTATGCTAACCCGCTGCCTGAGGCAGAAAGTAGGTTTTGATTCTGTCTGTGTTTTCCTCATTAGTAGAGGAAGCATGATCCAAGTCCTCTCGAGCTAATACCTTAATACCTGTCTGGCCTTAAACATTGATGAACACATCCTCAGTCTGTGAAGCAAGTGGGTAGCTAAGCAAGCACGAGGAAAATAACCAGGGTCCCATTTGCCCCTCAAGTGAGGGTGGGAGCAGTGCCAAGGTCTATGTGTGATGCTGGTTGTCCCAGTGCTGGAGGAAAGCACGTGGGCAGCCCTGGATGCTGAAGAGGGTTTCCATGGCCATATTGCAACAATGGACTTTCAGCTCTAGGAAAAACAGGATTTTACAATTCTGTTGCCATTTATCTGAGTGTTAGTCTCTCAAACTTAAGTCTTTTAACCACATGAAATGCATCTAAAAGAGAAATTGCAAAGGCAGATGGAAACCTGTGATTTGGGGGGTAAGGATCAGCTAGAGGAGACCCAGGGAACAAACAGTTGTGCAAGTTTATTCCTAGTTAGTACTAGTGAAACCACATGTGAGAGAATTGCTAGAAAGGGCTAAATAGCAGGATGCTGTTCAAGCAGAAGTCACAAAGAGCTTCCAACACATGCCAATCAGGCTTCAGTATTCAGGCAGCTTTTTTGTCTCAGTATCTTCAGTAGGGGGTGTACAATTTAGAAATCCCGCCCAAAAGCTTGCACCTTGTGGATTTGGTCTCATACAATAGCTTTTTTAGCACGTTGGGATTTTCCAGCCTGTCTCAGCACTTAGATGTGGTAAGATGTGCATTGTTTGGGTACTTTCCAACCATCACTCTCTTTCTGCCTTTTCCAATAGTACAAGAAAATGGATACATCATTTTATTTGACTGCTCTGTGTTACACTTTATAGCCTGATGAATGCAGAACAGGCTATAGGTAAGCTAAAATAAAAGAAGAGTGAAAATATCTCCACAATAAGTAAGCAAGTTTAGCTAATTATCTATTTTGTAATTATTCATTACTCAGCATGTCTGCATCATTTTTGTGCCCAAATTACCCAGAGATTAAAGTAAGTCTTACATATAAATAGATAATATTTCCTCTATTCAGCTGTGCAACTCCCTGTAAGGCACTGGAACACGTATGTGCATATTTTACAATACCACTGAGCCCACATTTTTCATTCTTTTTAAGTCTCAGTAGGTTTATGTGGCTGTGACCGTTGGGTCTTTGATCAGCCTCGCTGTTTGAAATCTCAGAGTGGCTAATAGCTCCCTGTTAGCGAGGGGGAGGAGATGAGCAGTGAAGCTTACAATCACAGTCAGTCACTTGGTGAACTCCTGAACCAAAGTGTTTTGGAGTGGTTTTTAAAGCAGGACTCTGAATTCAGAGTTTGAAGTTTGCACTAATATCGATGCGTCAGCATGGAGATGACAAGTCTTTGTGAGTGGGTTAATGAAAGGAACTGGAGAAGTGCACAGGACATAAGCCTGCAGAGTTGCTCAGGGCCATCAGGAAGTATCCCACACTGACATGCTGGTCTCTGTAAGGAAGGTCCTTATTAGAAATCTTGTGCAATTGAGGACTGGAAGAGCCTTCTGTAGCTCTCTCTAACCGACAGGCTAGCACATTGTCTTCTCAAAGCCAAGGTTAGAGACTGCATTCTAGATGAACAGAGAAGAGTAGGGGGAAAGTAGTAACAAAAGGGGAAAAGGGACAATAAATTAATGCTTATTTCAAGTAAAAGCATAGGTAATGGGGGGAAAAAAAAAAGAAGACAGAACTTACAGAACTGAAAGTATTACAAAAGTTGTCTCCCAGTATTAGCCATCAGGTTAATAGAGGCATAACGTCCGCTGCTGAAATGTTAGAAATCAATAGTTGTGACCTATTTAGGAGGAATTTCATCGTTATAAAGGTAAACAACTTGTAAAAAGTCATGCTTCTAAGAGATACTGAGGTAAAATAATCTTGAATGGTTATGGATCAACTAACTTCTGATCAAATGCGGTACTACCTACAGTTTGTTTGACAACCACTGAATTCCAACAATACTTAAAGTGGAAGAACTATGGTTAGTTTGTCAAATTTCAATTTGAGACAGAGAGGCTGGAGGTTGAATGCTGCAGGTAGTAAAACACGTCTGGAATTTTCAACTACCACATGCCCCAACTTTAAAACTATCCTATTCAATATGGGAAAAACTTGTATTAGTTTTCCTAATTACAGGCAACGGAACTGACAGCAGAACTGGATGTTAGTTCTCATTTAGGTATACAGTGTAATTCTGAGGTATATTTGATGCAAGTAATCAATGTATACTTCCGTGAGACTAAATAAAAAGTTGTACGCTGAGCAAGAGAGAGCTTGGTCCGTGCTTTCTGGCTGGGGTGCTTGCATATCTGACAAGAATAGCGTTAAAAAGAGTTGAGAATCAGGGGAATATGATTACGATGGGACTTTAACTGAAATGGTTGCTGTAGTCCACCCCATTTAAAGGGGAGTGCAAAGTCGGTGTGAGCATGCTGTACTATCTTTGACTAGTATGAATCACAAAGACCTCATTTGTTTTATCTTTTCTGCTTGAGGCAGGTTTGATTTTAACTGTTATTTTTGGTTTGTTTTTTAAGACGATTCTGAGAAGCACTGGAAACCAGTCCTGAAAACCAGAGATTGCTAATCTTATACTTGACTATGTCTACCCTGCATCTGAATTTGAATTCTCCAGCACAAGCTCAAGGTATGAAGTTGTTCAGGAAGCCCAGCTCACCTTCCTGAGCAAACCTGAGTTTCCAGGTTTTCAGGAAGGATGTGGAGTCAAAGGGGGAAAGGGTGATTATTTTCTCCCTTTCTCAGAAGGCTCTTTCTGTGTGTTTCCTCCAAGATCCACACCAGTAAAAGGTGTTTTACTATTGATGTGAAGCAGAGTTTTAATTTTTTTATAATTATAAAATCTTAATAAAACCCCAGAATGTTCAATATCAGTAAAACTGTTTTTCCGAAGTGCTTCTTGGAGATCTGTCTGTTTTAAGACTGCAATGTGATGCTAAAGATATGGGAAAACAGTAAATAGATGCAAGAAGAGCTTTAGAGGACGGCGTGTTCTGCAAATCCACAATTCTCATTATATCCCCTCAGCAGCGCATCCAATCCATGACTGTCAGATGAATTGGATCTCGCATTGCAAAAGGCATTATCTTCCATTGGGAAAAAATGTTCAGGAGGCATCAAGGAGTATTCTGAGAACAAGAGCATCATTTAAGCAATGAGTAGCTGCTGACTCACCAGAAAAAAATTCTGCAGAGGCAGCTAATTTACATATAATGATACTTAGCGTTTGTAAACACTGCCTTCCATCTACAGAGAACTGTGCAAACATCTAATCATATATCACTTACACAAACAGATTAGTTCTGTTAGCCACTTTGGACTCCTCCATTCCTGAGAAATATAATCCAATCTGTAGTCTCAATTTAACTTGTTTGTCTTCCATTGCAGTGGTTTGTTGGGACAGAAAAAACGAAGTAGAAGTTTTAGGATTTCCCAAGATGCTTTTGTGGGGTAAGGTATCTGACTGGTATGGAACAGCAGAGGGGCACTGAGTACTTAGTTGCCTTTGAAAGTCACTACTTTTAAATTGTTTTAATTTAGTCTAAAAGAGATAACACAAATTTCTGTGTATTTTACATGTGAACTATCTATTTGCCACTAAGATACACTGCAGCACTTACAAATGCCTCAAATAAATAGCAGAGAGGGGGGAAACAGGCTGAGGTGGTAGCTTGGGGGAAATAGACACTTGCTCTAGATTTACGCTGACATTCTGTAAATTTAATACTTGGCTTTTTGACCCTCTTGTGAAACGATTCTGTGTTGTAGATGAAGTCAGAAAATTCCGAACTTTCAAGACTTTTTCATTACTTTAATATAATCTTAGACCACTGAGGCTGGAAAGGTGTAAAAGAAGAGCACTATTTGACTACTTTTTAAGGAGTTAGCTTGATGTTCGTGTCAAACCGAGCTACAAATCAAAAAAAAATATTACTTTAAAGACAGTCTCATCCAGATTTTTGTGGGAATTTATTTGCCACCGTGGTAAATTATCTTCTTTTATGCAGGTAAAATACAGAACCAGGGGAGCAATTATTATTCTTGTAAGTGTGTGTCTAATTATATTTATTCGTAACTTATACCAGTCAATATTATATTCAACCACTGTCTGTCTCCTCCTTTCTGTTAAAACTCAAGCTGCTGGCAGGGTGCATGAAGTACTACAACACTATGGCTTCTATTGCTTCACAGTAAGCTCTGCCTCCGAGCTTGAAGATGTACTTTTTGAGCAGCTCTGATGGACAGGGCATTGGACTAAGGCTCTGAGATTCTGATAGGATTTCTGCCTCAGCCATGAGCTTTCCTATATTACTTCTGTTATTAAATAATTCTTTAATACAATGAGATATATTTCTGAAAATGAAACCTTAACAACAAATTCACAGCCTCTATAAGACTAACTGTAAGTGTGTGTATATAAATGTATAAAAATAAAAAGTCCATAGTGTGGACCAGTAAAAGAGTCACTATAAGGAAACAAGTTAGCAGAAAGGTAGAGTGCATAGCAGTTCATAGTAGATACCAAAAATATACACATCTTGACTTTATTCTGTTTACTTCTTCATGGGCCAAAGTTGCTAATAGACTATTTTAATAACTTTTTCAAAAGCTGACTAGGAAACCTAGCTACTAAGCCTTAAAGGGAATGGGTAAGTCCCCAGAAGCCTTCTGTTCTTTTCTTTTATAAATATGTAGGTGGAAAAGCAAGATTAAAAAAAAATACAACTTCAGAGGTAGATGTAAAATAATTTTCCTTTATCTATTATCTTGCCTACTGCAATGCACTAAAGCAGTTTTTCACATCTTACGGAATTTTATGTTAAACAAAAATAAGCAGAAACAAAAATCTGTTCTAATTTCTTTCTAATTACTTGCTCAGAACCAATCAAGCTGCTAGTCAGGGGAATTCAAGACAGATTATCATTTTACTATCTTGTTTTTACATACAAAACTTGGTTACTTTGTTAATGGATGAAAAAAAACAGATTCTTGAATTTGGTTTAAAATGTACATAGTTGATTATTTCTTGAAAGAATATTTACCTTATCCTGTGCCAAGTTAATCTTGAGATTGCTTTTCTTCAGCAATATTGGCTAAAGAAAGATGCCTTCCAAATTTCAGGGAGGCTCTTCTAAAGATGCTGAACAAAATCCTAAATTGAAGTAACATTGATAATATTTCTGTTCATTGAAAATAATGTAGAAAATGCTGAGTTGAAGTGCCTTTAGAAGAAATACATTTCTAAAGATCAGGAGCAGTCTGAAACTAATCTTTTGCATCTGCACTTGTGTAGTCTTCTACACATTATTAGAACTCTCACAATTTCTTGTTCTCATGTAAATGAAAGGAAAGCATGGGCTTAAGCTTTTCAAAGTGTTACCTGTACCCATAGGAAAAGTACAATATATATTTGGATTATTGTTTTTCTGTGTCACTGTATTTCGTTATGCTGGGTCTGTAGCATTATCTGTTACCCTTAGGAAAGTATGTGATTTGTTTCCAAAGGAAACTGTACTTCTATATTTCATTGAAAAATCTCTCTCAGTAAATCTGTTGCAGCCCTAATTCCTTACAGAGATAACAAAAAGCATGTGTCTTGCCTTTTCTTTATATGCTTAACAAAAATAGTTCAATTAATTCTAAACTACAGGCATGGCAAAAGGAAGAGCTATAATGAATTTGTACATGACTTTTACATGGGTTTGTTTCTTTTAATTTTTCTTTTCCTTCCCTTCTTCCCCCTCCCTCCCCACCCCTCCAGTTTTATTAAAGTTGTCTGCAGGTAAAGAGGGAGGGTTGCATTTAAGCTATCAGTTTGGAATACAGGAAGAGATTACATCTTTGCCTGCCTGAGATACTTGTTTCTGAGTTTGATGCCTGTTTTCTTCTACGTTGGCATGTTTCTGTAAAACACCAGTAGCATAACATTTCTGAAGTTCGCAGTCACTAAGATGCAGGAGGGAAATTTTGTGTAAATACTTGTGTAGTGTTTAAATGACTTTGGTAACTTAAACAGCAAGCAAAGTGGTAACAAAAAAAGTCCAAAATTCAGAAAGCCCAGCTTTAACCCCTTTCCACTCCCTAAAGCTTCAAACATTCATGTAGTCCTAAGGATGCACTTAACTTGGAGAAGGATGCTTGAAGTCAAGATGAAGCTTTAGGAAGAGGAGGGAAGGCCCTCTGACATTATGCCTTTACTTACATATGGACTCATGCCAAGTAATTATTTTTTTGGTTTTGCTCTTCTTACACGTTTTATTGCTTATCTGTGTATAGACTTTCTTTCTTAGCTAGTATTTGTTTATTAAGTTTAACTTAGTTGAACACGTTAAATAATCTTGTTCCAGGTTATGATTTTTTCATGAAAAACTAATTTTCCTTGCTTACTTTTTCTTTAGATGTGGTTATTTAGCTCACTCAGGGGTGAGTTCTTCTTACTGTAGAATTACTGGAACATCTACGGAAAAGAGACTTTTAAATGGCAGCACAAAAATTCTCCTTGTGAACATGAAAACATTTGCATGAAAGAGATTTCTGAATGCCCACCGGGCAAAGCCTTATTGTGCACGCTCATGGTATGGACACAAACTTTTGTTTTTCTGCGGCATTCTCTAGTTTTGTTTCACCACTGTAACCCCCTACTTCCCTTCATTTCCTAGTGCTGAGTGAGAACTATAAATGTCACAATATGCTGAGTTAATGAGGGAGCACCAGGCTGGGCTCTCTGCAAGTCTTTGCTTTGTGGTTTTAAATCAGAAAATCAGACCCTTAAATTTATCTGAACATAGCCTCTTTTTTGCCTGTGTGGTTTAATGTGGCTTAATTAACTAATGTCTTAAGTGAGGATTCAAGTACCCATGTAGATTAAATGAGCCAATTTAGGATCCTGCAGGAGCCAAGCCTCTCTGAAAATACATTACATCTCCTCTTCCACAAAGTAATAGAGAAAACATTTAGAAGGCATGAAAGAAAAGCAGAACAGACAAAGGGAGGAAATTTGGCTTTTTCTTCGCTAATTTTTGGTTTAAGACCTATGACAACACAGCACTACAAACGCTTTGGCCTGGTATCCCAGAAAGGAGCCAGGGAGGGCTCTGGCCCCTTTCTGCCAGCATCTGTGATCATCCACAACCACTGGTTTCACCCGAAAGCACAAATTTTGCACAACACCACAGAATTGCACAACTTTTGCATGCTACTGCCCAACAAACATGATTTTGGCAGTACTGCTGTCCATGCAGCAAGGCCCCATCTTGGCCAGAGCCTGCCAGGCCCCAGGCTCGGCTGGACCAGCAGCCGACGGCGGGTTCCAACACTGTCTCTGGGGTAAAGGCTGCTCCCCTCGTCCGGCTGAGCTCTGTGAGAATCCCGTCTGGGGAAAGGCTACCCGGCTGTAGCACCCACCGGGTAGCGCCGGAAATCGCCTCTCAGGTCACCGGGACCAGGCGGTGAGAAGCTGAGTTGGCAGCAGGCCCCGGCCCCAGCCCCAGTGGTGGAGCTGCTAAAGTTGGCCGGTTCCTTCCATGAATGGGCTGGGGCTGCCCTTGGACATCTGCCTGGCTCCAGAGCAGCCCCGGTGGCGCCCAGGGAGCCAGCGGAGCTGGAGGAGTGAGCAGCACAGCTGAGAGCACAGGCAGAAGTTAGCGATCGTCTTGTGTTTGAGGTGTGTTAGTTAATTAGAGGGAAGCGTTGTTAATGTCTAATAGTAAGTAGGTAGCTTGGACTGTTACACTCTTAAAACTTTAGCTTGGCAAACAGTAATTTCTTGGCTTCATGTCTTTCTGGTGCATTCCCATCCCTGGAGGTTTCAAGGCCATGCTGGATGGGGCCTTGAGCAGCCTGGTCTAGTGGGAGGTGTCCGTGCCCATGGCAGGGGTGGTGGAACTTGATGAACTTTAAGGTCCTTTCCAACTCTAACCATTCTATGATTCCTTTTTGGAGGAATCACGAGCAGGATTTGAAGGTGACAGTGCGCATGTCTGGGCTGATGGTTCAGTTCTGCACACACTGTCCCAGTAGGACTTCTGCTGCCCTGAAGGCCACACCTTGCAGACAGTACCAGATGCTGACTGTTGTGTAACATCACGGAAAGTTTACAGTTATTTCTTTATACATGTGTATTTTTACACAGTTGAATATTCATCACAGCTGCAAAACAAGACTGCTATGCTAAGAAGCCAACTTTTGCACAAATGAGAGCACTGCAGAGTAAAAATCCTTGTGTAAAAAAAACTTCAGAGAGCTAACAGTAAGTCAAGGGAAGCAGGTTACGAGATACAATTTCCACAGACACATATTATACCAAAACACAGGAAACTGAATTATGTACTTATTAACAGTCACCATAAAGGAGATACTGAGCTTAGAATAATTAAATCTTTAGAATAAAAGATATACAAATCAGCATCAAAAGATGACTTTGAATGTGGCATCTTGGATAATATTGCGGTTGAAATAGGAAAAGTATTGTATTATGGCTGTTAAGTGGCAAGTTCCCACTCACAGAATGGTAACAAGTTATTAGAGATCGCATTCTTTCTGTGATAGGACATTTATTAAAAATGCAGAGGCTCATCACACCTTGTATAGACTCTGAGGTAATTAATGGTGAAGGCTTCTGGAAACAGAAATGAGATTTGATAAGTAATTGCCAAGATAAACATTACAGAAATGCTGAGGTCCTGGTTTTAGAAGTGAACAAGCCTTCTAAATCTATTGGGTGCTCCCGAGAGTGTTGCTATTCATTATACCGCAGCAGCATTTCAGTGCTTAAGTGTCCATTTTGAGATACTTTAGGCCTGATTAAAAAATAACAATAATGGCTGAGAAGTTGGGATACCTAAAGAATTCAGTCAGGCTGATACAAAGCTGATTTGCATTATGAACAGAGTCAAGGTTTTCAGTGATGGGTTTGCCAAGTGATATTTTAATTTATAAATATCAATTCAAAGATATTTTTGTGTTAGTAAGCCTGTTCTGTGTGAATACTGGTTGTCTTGCTTCATTAGAAATGGGCCATTCCAATGCCATCTGGCCTCTGGACCTGGCGAAGACTGGCTTGAATTTCTAGATGAGAAGGGCTGCTTGCTGTTGTATGGGTGATATGGATTATTTATTGATCTTTAGTTTCTCTTCATTAAAGGTCTTGTTTTCTTCCCGATGAGAAGTGGGAGAATATTTTAAATGTTAGGAACACTTATCATATAAGAAACTGTTTTCTGCTCAGCTCCATTTACAGCTATAGGAAAATAACAACTTATTTTGGTGGAGAAGAATTGGTACCTTTAAAGTATTATTAGAAGAATATTTTTCCAGACCTTTAATACAAATAGTCAGCTTACACAGACATTTACTGTGAATGTTGTTCCATGTAGCTGTTTTTATGAAGCTATTTTGATGTTCCTGAATACTATGCACAAAAGAAAGCATTCTCATTTGGTTAGGTACTACTTATGAAAATTACTTTATAAATCTTACTTATAAACTAAATGTAGAGTTGTGACTCTATCTTGATTGTTATGCCCTATTGGAGTAAAAATACAGTTATATACAGTTATACTAAAGCAGCAACAGAGGAAAAAAATCCCCTGGTTTATGTAGGTAGCTATTGCACTTTCTATTTTACTGGGTTGGCTTACAAGACAAAAATGTTCATTCTTTATTTGTGTGAACAGCCAACTGTAGCAGCACCAATGTCTGTAACTGGATTTCATTATGGAAATTCAGCTAAAGAGGGCCACAGGCACAAAAATCCATTAAAATGTTTCTATTGCTTTACATATTCTTCTGTGATAAAAATAGCCCTATATTTGAATTTAAGAAGCTTTAGCCTAAAGGGTAGCAGATGGATATTAAGGAGATTATAATAAAGAAGGGTATTATCAAAAAAAGGAAAAAAAAAAAAAGGCAGATGGGGAGAACCATTCTTTCATGTTTAGGGAAACTATTTGTAACAGCAAAGGTATTCCAAAAATCTGATCTCTTTCTAGGTAATCAATAATGACTTGTTGATTCTTATTGTTACTGCATGAAGGCCTGATCTAAAAATGGGCTCATTCTGAAATAAACAGTTACAAATGGCAGCTAAAAAATTGGACGGATCTAGGACACTTGCATTGTTGCCACTGTAACAATGTAAAATGTGATGAGTGGCTTCCATCTGAGCATATTTTGAAATACACAGCAAATGCTGTTGGCTTATTAAGAGTTTCAGAAAGCAGCCCTCAGAAGGTTGTGAGAACGTGGTACATTGCCAATTCCAGACGCAGTTTCCCTTGCGACTTACATCTCAACGGTTTTCCTTACCTTTACAAATTTATCGTAACAGGTTTAAAGGGTGTCTCAAGTTTCTGGTTCTCTTAGAGTCCAGGCAGAGCTTTCCAGCAGCCAGATCAGCTCCTGCTTCTTGCTGACTGTGGGTGCAGAGATCACTTCCACTGAAGAGCTTGATGCGCGTGTTATAAGTTTGGGACAGATGAGACCGATGTGCCATGTTTGCATGGGGGCAGAGGGGGGAGCAAACCTACGACATATCTGGTGGTTCCCAGAGTTATTAGATTGAAACATTATGGTGCACAGGGGCAAAACTGCAACCCAACTATCAAAAAGCATTGAATAGTTAAGCAGTGGCGTATTCCTTTTTAAAACCCAGAAGGGCTTTCAGTAGTTCAGCAGACTGTATCCTGTGGCCTTTGGGAAGGGGGGATTCTTGGATTGCAGGGGGTTGCTGCATCCAGTGGATGTCTGTGATGAAGGGTAGGGCAGCTGACAGGAGTTAAAAAATACTCACATGTGGTTCATCTCAAGCTCTCTGCTGTGCTGGCTGTAGGTGGCCCATTTAAGTCTGATGGGATTAGCTGGCTTCAGTGGGCTTGACATCTGTGTGAGTAAGGTTAGACTTTTCCTTCAGTTGAGAGTCTGTCATACCTAGCTGGCCCTAATAACATTTCAATGATTGCATTCCCCTTCTTATACTTATCATTTCTTGGTTGAATATTGTGAGCTGTGTTATAAGGATGGATTTGCTAGATATTGCTCATGCTATTTGAGTGAGCCCTGGGACTTTTCCAGTGAAAGATAAGGGAAGAAAGGGATGGGGGGGGGGAGGGGAAGGAAAAAATTGCAGATCTTAATAACTGAGAAGGGTTAAACAAAGAGATGACTGCTGCAATGCCTAAATGTTTTTGGCATCCCTTTAATGTGAAACCTTTTCATCTGAGTTACACCTTCAGAAGTCAGATCTCGCTAGACTCCCTTTGAGTTTTGTGCCTCCGTTTCTGTCCTAATTACCTTTCTCAGAGTGAGATTGCTCTTCTCTTTTGGCAGAGGGGGATTTTTTTTTTTTTAATACGGTGTTGTATTTTTATATATATATATCTAGAGAGAGTCAGATTCAAGTCTTTTGTTCTTGGCACTCACCATATGCTACTGTTTAATATTTAATCAGCCCCACCTCATCAGAAACACTGCTGGCCTCATTAGATAATTAATGGCTGCCTGCGTCTCATTTGCTTCAGTTGCTACATCTGCAGCCAGTAATTAGAGCAGGAGTTTATTAGTTGCACTGGCTTAGTTTATTTGTGAAACAATCTCTCCTTTGATTGAAGCCGCTGGGATTGGCATATGCGGACAGCCTGCCTCCCTGTTCAGTAGGGCTCTTTTGTTTACATTTTTGCTACAGTTTTGCAACACTGCACATCCTGGCAGTCCTAGGAACAGTTGGTGGTGAAGATTTGCCTTTTATAATTTAGAAGATAATTGGGTAATTCAATGCAGTAAAGCTACTGCAAAGCAATTCTGTAACTTTGGGGAGGGGCGAGGAGGGGAATCTGGTAGACAATTTGTTGGGGTTTAGGTTTTATTACTTAGGGCTTTTTTATTTATTTTTCAAACATCTTAATAAAAATCCTCTGGATCTGTGAAGGATGTATGTACATAGCACAATGTGTTTGGCCAGCTTTCAATTAGTAATTTTTGTTTTGATGTATTAGCTAAAATCAAACCAGTATTCTTAAATATGGCTGAGTGATCAGATGCCAGTAGCGGTAACCTGTCCTCCTTAATGTATTCCAGTGTTAAACTTCTCTCCTTGGTCTGTCTCCTCATTTGCAAATGTATAAAATGTACTGTGATATTTTCTTATGGCCTCGTGAATTTATGACAAGTCTCTCACTGAGTAGTCTGAAGGAAAATCTTTATACAATTGACTATATTAAAATAATGAGATGAATTGTTCCTGCTTCTGAGAGAAAACACAGAATCTTGTCTTGTCAGGATCCAGTCTCTGAAAGATTCTTTTTTATGGTTTTACCCCTTCAGGTACAACAGCAATCCTGATTAAGTGGCTTTGTTTTCTCCAAGTAAATCTTACAGCTGTTTTTCCTTCTCTTAAACAGGTTTCTGCGCCATTGCTAATCATGCCAGGCAGAAGTTTCAATGCAGAGCTGCTCCCTCCTCATTGCCTGGTTTTGTTTTCATCTTTGCTGAGCAACTTGCCTTGGCTTTACCTTTTGTATATATAGATATTGCTGTAATCAATGCTGGAATGGCATGTGTGTGTTGAACAGCCCTTAGCAACATGATGCAAGAATTAACAGCTAATGTTGGGAAGAGATTGGAACCAAATGTGATTGTCATTACTACTGTGAGTAGAAAGGGAAAAAAAATTTGTTTATTTTTTGCATTTTGATTCTCCAAAGGGCCAGATAATTGAATCAGCACTGATTTTTCTGTGTGAGAAAAGGTAATTCAGCCTATTAACTCTGGTGTTGCCCTCAATGAGGATACAACTAAAGTGAATATTTCTAGTTAGGTCTTGTTCCAAGATTAGTCTGTCAGATCTAGCCATCCTTGCCTGTGTGCAAGAATTCCTGCAATTAAGCCTTATTTCTCTTCTGGTAGCTCTGTCTCTACCAGCATTTTGTGCCCCCAAAAGCATATTGTATAGCTGCTGTGCTCTGGGATGCTCTTTCTTCCTGCTTGTTGTCCCCCATATAACCAGGGAAGGTTATTGCAGGGCTTTCAGCATGTCAATGATTTTTGCCTTGAGCCTTGCTGCAGAAGAGCCAGGGTTTAGCCAAAATTAAGGCTATGCTTTCTTTTAAACTGTGTACAAACCAGGTTGGAAGCATCATCAGTCTCTAGAGAGCTGGATTGAAAGTAATCCTGGCTGAGTTATTCAGTTAAAGACATAAACTGTCTGATAAGACTTGAGGCCACCAAGTTCCCACCCTTGTTCTTGTCTTGCTGTAGTGAAGTGCTTTTTAACTGCCTTTCCTGTCAACCCTTCTTTCCATTATTTGGCATATCTGGGTGGATTTTTAATGGTTTGGTCGTTTTCCTATTTTGTGAGTCATGTTTTGCACTGAGCCCAGCTACCTCTGTCATATGACTGACTTTTTTCCTGTGATGTTTAGAGATTTAACCCTGGAGAAGAGCTAGAATTCATGCTCACTCCACCTTTAAAGGAATGGTACCAGGCAGACTGGCTTTACAATTGGAAGGGGTGTCAGCAAGCAATAGTTTTGCTATAGCTCCAAGCAGTGGTTTCCTTATCAGTCTTCAAAACATTAAAAAGTCTTTTCTTCTACTAGATAATCCTTTATCACGCCTCTGTAGCTCCACTTAGCCTACGCTGGCAGATTCAGTGTGTTTTGACAGTTCTGACCCGATGAAAAAGCTTGTGCTATGTTTGTAATTGATTGTACCCATAAATGACTCACGGACTCTATTTTGTTTCTGTTGTTCGGTGTGTCACTTGAGCTTTTTGTTTGTGTTTCTCTGGTTCGATTTCTCCACGGTGAGAAGAGGTTTGCAGAAATAAGTTTAGATTCTCATTCGTAAGGTGTTGGGCTGCCTCTGGAAACAGGGGAGGAAGGAGAGACAGCCGTCAGCGTTTTCTGAGCAGAACAAGAGTCTAATGATCACTGCCTGTACTCTGAGGGGTATGCACAGGCTGCCTGGGCATTGCTGCCTGAAAACCTGGATCAAACTAGTTGGTTAATAAGCACTCTTTCCTTCAGACTTTTCTGTGATTGTTTTTGGACAGTAATGATGTCCTGAACCCTACCAATGGTTAACTTTTACTTTACCATATTATTCGTACAGAGCTATCTACCAAACCAGCTTTGGGTTAGGTTTCTGAACAGCAATACCAGATGTGCCTAAACAAACTACAGTTTGTCTAGAAATGTAGGTATCTCTGTGTATTACCTGTACTGTTTCAGGCATTCTATATATTTGAACTGATTGTGTATTTCCTAAATTTTCTAAAATCAAATTATTGTCTGAATCCTCCCCATGTTTTATGAGTAGTGTTTTCAGTACCAGGTTTTTGAAGTCTGATTGTTTCATGGTGTTACGTTCCCAGATCTCCAAAACAATGTGTGGATATTTAACTTCTAAGATGTCTTCAAAAACCTCAACTTTATTTTTGAGTCCTAGACCCTAAGCTTTGTTTAGAGTTTGTGTACATGATTGCTTTTATTAGCTTACAGGACTCTCATTATTGTATATGCATTCAATTCTGTGGGGAGTTTTATCACCTTTTGTGTTGTGAAGCGATGAAGTCAAAGGCAAGGCCATAGCTTAGCTGACTCTTCAGAGAGCCAAATCCATTGTTGGGTTTTTGTTTGGTTTGGTTGCTTTGGTTTTTTTCCCCCTCCTTCTGATTCACCCTTTGTATGGCAATTTACCCTTGCACACCATCTCTTCAGATCTGGAAAGTGTTATTCACCCATTTTATACAGCCCTTACAATAGAATTTGCAGGACTAGAAAACCGTTCTTACAATTACATTAGGAAATGAAAATTTTCCAGCCTGCTGCAGTCTGTTAGAAACATCCTCTAAAGTAATATATAGATGAAAACCTATTCCCACAGGCTTAAATGTAAGAGAAATTTAGCTGACATACCATATAATAGCAAAAGAGACTCTAAACCACGCACTACTTCGATTACAAAATGATGAAAGGTTACAATAAATATCTCTGTATGTGCCTTTTTTTTTCCTTAAAACCTTGTCACCGAGTTTATATATTCAGAGTCTATCTCCTTTCAGTAATCTCAGGCTCACCATTCTCTCCAAGGAACACAATTATGTTAGTTCCAAATAAGGGCTCTTTGATCTCTTTTTATTCCTCCTTTGTTTCTGCACAATGAAAGCGAGAGGAACTCAATTAAAGTGACTTAGTCTAGTCTCTTGACAGAAGTTGTTACAAGTGAAGGGTTTGATTCCCTCCTCAGTTAAACCAGTGTTTTGCCAGTGTAGCTACATTGACACTATCAGAGTTGCATTGATGGAAAGCTGGTATAATGGAAGAAAGGATCAATCCTGAAGTTTTTCCAAATAGGCCATTTGAAGAAACCACCACTTTCTTTTTCTCAGCTGAATTGAAAGCGATTTAATTAGCTTTCAAAGTAGGCTATTCAGTGAAAGATTCCCAAACTGAAGGTGACCATGTTTTCAACATGAGCAAGAGATGCATGTTTGTAACAAAACTTTTACTTTTGTAGGATATACAAGATATTAATGCAAACAAATGTAAACTATAACCTGCCCAGGACTGTCACTGTTGCCAAACCTTGAAGCAGGAGTGTTATTCACATTTTTTCCACAGTAAACNTGCTAGAGCCTGTGGGAATTATGAACACTTGAGAATTGCTCCACAATAAAACACTTCTAATGATAAAGTAGAAACCTTAAACTTTACTCTGTGTGTTGCTGTTCAGAAAGCAAGTTCAGGACAGAAATACTTCATTAGAAACTTGGAATATTCCAGTGAAAATAGAATACGTAGGCTCTTTACCCTTTCTGAAATGTAGTGATAGGCCATTAGTGCTTTGTATAAATGCTGGGGGGTTTCATAATATTGGCTTTCTCCTGTT